>CM055319.2:4202500-4772500 GCA_029255685.2 Silene conica | reverse complement strand
ATCAATTGCATAATGAAATTTAAAGGAAGAATAATAAACATAAATTAAATCTAAAAAGAACAATAACGATTAAACAAGAGGAACGAAGAGAAGAAGAATTAAAATTACCAAATAGGAATCCGAGTTTTAGGAATGGAGAAGGAAATAATTCTAGATCTAAAAAAGTTTAGAGAGTTTTACGTAATAGAGTTTTTAGCAGTCGAGAGAAGAATAAAAAGATTGATAACCTAATGAAAAATATTCTAAGCCTTAAATACTAGTCCAAAGAAGTAGAAAAACTAAGTAACTAAAAGGCCTACAAAACACGAGTAGAAAATCGTCTGGCATGTGTCGACCGACCAAAAAGGTATGTCGATCGACCAAACTAGCATACAACTTCCAAACGCAAACTTCCTGTGTCTAACCCCTATGTCGATCGACAAGAATAGCATGTCTATCGACATAAGTAACTTGTCTATCGACAGAAGTAGACTGTCTATTCACGTGAACAGCTTGTCTATCCACTTCTTGTCTCGTTCCTTCCCATCTAGGGCCTTTTTGGTGACGACTCCACACCTCTCCAATGACTCGGGCATGGGATATGAGCTCCGTCTCCTTTATCGATCGATTTTGGCTTGTAAATGCATAAATGGGTTCCATATCTGTAATAGAAACGAAATAGGCCGAAAGTAGCAAATACTGGAGGAAATATAATAAAGAGATCAAATAAAAGCATAGAAATGCGTGCTAAACATGAGAATAAACGCATATAAAATGCACGCATCAATGTCTTTGGATAAATTTTTGGCGTTTCATTTCAGAGAACCTTTCAGGATATGGCCCCGGATTTTCAGCAATAACCGTATCCAACAAACCAGCATCATACTCATTTTCAACAACCTTCCTTCTCTCAGCTTCTCTCTTCATGAATCTAGCCACAAAGTTATTGAACCAAACAGATTTAGGTGAGTACGGGTCAGATCTGGGTGAACCCAAAACCCTAACATCGGATACAATAACATCATTAACCCCATGAACATGAGACGATCCACCAACATCACCACCTATATGGCCTAAATCACCACCGACATCACCAACATCACCTTTTTTTTTCACCAACATCAACATCAAACTCCGTTTTTGGAACCTCAGACCCGAAATCAAACGGGTCAAAAGTGTCAGGGACAATAGTAGTTGGAATAGAACAACCTGAATCCCCAAAATCTTCAAAATGATCTGAAGATCTCAAGCGAGATGTAGCAATAACACAATTATTTGAACATTTTAGATGATTATTGTTCATATTCCTTCGTGATTTTGAAGGTTTGATGTAGAGGAGAAGGAGGCGGAAGTTGTAGTAGTTGAGTAGATTTAGGGTTTCAGTTTGATTTTTTCAGAAAGAGAGAGAGAGAGAGAGAGAGAGAGAGAGAGAGAGAGGAAGAGGAGGAAATTAAGAGTTACACGGCGCAAGTGAGTAGATGAAAACCTAGGGTTTTCATTTTAGAAGGATCTAGATGATCCTTTATTGTGGCCATGTGGGTGGTTGAGAGGATGAAGATGGGTATGGGTTGTTGGGTTAGTTGGGTTTTAGAAATTTTGGAGGGAAAGATTATGGGTAATGGGTTGGATTAGTAGATAGATTTGGGTTATTATGTAGGTTAGGGTAGTTTTTAAGGTGAGAATAATGTGGGGACCAAATGACAAAGTTGTAAATAAGTGATTCTCATTGGGATAGTATGGGATTTTTTTATTCCATTTATGGAAATGTATCATATGGAATCAAATGGACCAAAATAGAATATGTATCATATGGAAAAAAATGGAGGGAGTAGAAAGTAATTATTATATGCTTTTATGTCATTTCACCAAAATTAGCTACATTTTCAGTTAGTTTGCGAAACAATTTTTTATATAATTAGTCAGCTTATCAGCTCATAATTTTCTGCTACTTTATTACCTACTTTTTCAGGTTTCAGCTGCCTTTTCAGTTTTTAGTTACTTTTTCAGGTTTCAGGCAGTTTTTCAGCTCGTTTTACCAAACAGAGCCCTAGTTCTATCAAACAGAAACTAAGTAGGATCTTGATCCTAAAATATATGCTTGAAATCAAAATGAATGAAATTTAATGCCTTTTTTTAAAATAAAAAAATAAAGCGTTTCGCGCATGGGTATGGGTTTGGAATCAGGATCATACCTGAGTGGTATGGGGTTGGAACTCCATACCCGATACCTTGTGTTTGTTTTAATTGTAAGTGATATGAGTTTGAAACTAACTTAAAGTTGAAATATGTAAAATTTAATACTTTAAATAATAATTTTAACATATAAAATTATGAAAATAAAGATTTTATCAACTAATTATATAATATGTTTAATTTACAATACGTGTTAATATTTATTTTTTACATTTTTGATAATTGTAGTTTGATACCCATGGATATCAAACTTATACCCACCCCCTCCCTTGGTATGAGAAACCCATACCTCGTGGGTTTGAGGTATGGGTATGAAACCCTCGGATTTGCTAAACAAACACGTGGTATAAGTTTGGCCCATTTCAAACTCATACCTTATACTTTTTAGGTTTGAACCAAACACCCCCTTAATTATTCGAGTTAAATAAGAATTTGAGGACATAAGAATGTACACTAGACATTTGATAGGCAAAAGATGGAGTAATTTGAATTTGGATTGATTTAACGGTCAATATTTAACGTATTTGCTATATTCCGCACACATTTATACTTATATCCTGCAAATTTTACCACTTGTTTCCACCACTACCCTTCATTTAAAAAGAAGAAAAAATGAGTTATCATTTCATCTCCCTCCTCATCCATGCCGGACCACACAACAACCATCTCCATCACAACTTTGCGCCATCCCCGACGACCACTACACGTCAGCCCCAACAACCAATCCCGCGTCGTCGAACCATCCATCGAAAGATTTGAGTCAACACACTTCAAATGAACAAAATGTTAATCCCCCTTTCTCCATTCCTCAATCGTAGTTCACCATCCCATTCCCGACGATCATCCATTGTCGTTCACCTTCGTCACCGTTCGTATTCCGTCACCGGCAACCAAATCGCTCTTCACCATCATTGTTTACCTGTAGCCGATCACCTTTCGTCGGCAGTCGCTAACGACTCCATCACCTTTTACCCATCGCCGTTCATTCTCCATCGTAAGCAACCCTATAGACATTCACGTATCTCATCCTCAACGACCCCGATAAAATTCCATGATTTCTTGGTACCGAACTTGGCAGATCGTGGTTTTTATAAGGATTTCTTAAGTTTTCCCTCTCATAGTCTCACATAGTATTGGGGAAATGAAAGGGGAAAAGTAAAAAAAAAAAAAAAGGAAAAATGTGTAGGATTAAGTAATTATCTGTGTTGGATTTAGCAAATCCCTTATTTAATTAAGTAATTCGAGCAAATCAAAATGGAACCTAGAGGGAGGGGCTGCACAAGTTGGGGAGGGGACACAGACCCAAATTCTTATTTCAGACGGAAACTTGTGGTCGTTTTATAGTTAAATGGTAACTTGTTTTTCGATAGTCATCACATTTAGCTGTAAAATGGATACAAATTCCGTCTGATTGCTTCCGACTGTTTGAAGCAAGATCAACTCGCAGACACAAATTGGGAAGACTAGATAGGATAAAGAGGTAAATATATATTTCTGTTAATCATTGTTAAGCCAAGATGGCCACAACACAAACAATTACTACAACAAATTTGTTACAATATGAACTGAATAAAACATATACTGTTACAATAATTTACCAAGTAAAACAGAAGGTAAAACAAATTACAAGTAAATAACATTCCACTGGCCATTAACATCTTCATCGTCATCATCGTCAACGTTAGTGCTACAAGTTCCCACCCACAATGGGATACATCTGCTGGATTATACGACAGGAATGACTGACCTTGCTATATATGTGTCGGACACCATTTTATCTGGTTTTCCAAGTTTTGAAGCTCTCGGCTGACTATTGCCTGGATCTGCATTAAGAGCTCTCGGCCTAGCCTAGAACAAAACCGCTCAAGGGATTCTTCAGGATGGACGTTCTTTCAACTTGGAATGTGCATGTAGTAGTTCTGAGAACGAAATGTGATATTAGCCTTCCAAAGCATGAGAAAGGACCTGCAGTAAACAACAGGTAATACATTGTTCATGCAGCTAGAAAGACGAATATGACAGAAGGGAACCACGTCTACCTTCGCTATTTATTGAATGTCTCAAACACAATGATAACTCTGGAAGTTTTTCAGATGCGTCATGATGATATAATGTCACAAAATTTCATGTTTTTTTGTCTATAATGAAGTCTGAAAGTTTCGTGTCGTTCTGCCAGAATGCTGGAGTATCGAACACGAAATACGCAAGGCAGCAAAGTTTAACTGGGCACAGGGCACAGGACACACACTGCTAAATTTTTCCGGCCTCCGATCTACGCCAGACATTATCACTGTCGACAAATCGTTAGGGTTCCTAAGTTCGGGCAAAGGGTTTGAATTGTCTGATATACAAACCCGATGCCCTAACTTGGGATTTGTTAAGGCCGTGAACAAATGACTGACACCCTATAGCGAAATTTTCAACCAACTCTGGGCTGCGGTTTAGAGACGAATACTTAAGTGTCTGGCAATGAAGAGCTACAGAAAAAAAAAATATTGGCCTTCACGTTGAAAGAATTTGGCTTGAAAGTAGGGAATTAGAAAGCAAAAAAATGGACTAGTAAAGTATAAACAATTTTTTGTTGATGATAGAAGACGGTAGCATATTTTCTCTTGAATCTGGGTAGCTGCGGATCCATATCGTATCATTTCTAGATGTCATATCTTATCAGTGAATGGAATATAAAAACAGCAATTAGAAGTATTTTATCCCAAAATATTAATTACGTTTCAAACATGATCAGCAAGCTTTTCAAGACACAGATAATTACAGATTGCTGCACCTACATACATGCAAGTTATCGCAGCAGAATATGAGAATACAAAAATAAAAGGCAACTAACCACAAATGGCAGCAGACACAATTATTCTTACCTCTACAAAGTTTTCATCCAGAGAGGACGATGTTGTACACGTCCCATTGGAACAATCATACTGGAGTATCCTAAGTTTCCCCTCCTGCATATAATTGCAAGCAATATTAGAGATTTGATGTGATGACAACTCCGAACAACCAAGTCAACCCTATCAGAAAGTCCCATAGCTCCACCTTAGTTCCATAAACAAGGCCGCCACCAGCATCAGGATGAAAGCATGCTACATTTACTTCATCATCTGCACTGGGAAGAACTCTCACAAGCTCCATATCAGAAACTCTGTAAACCTGGGATAAAATAACAAGTTCAAGGTAAGGACGTCATCGCAGAAATCACATAACTGAATGAAGGAGGCTAGACGAACCTTTTACCTAGAAAAAGAGTAGAATCAAGGTAGTGGGATGTAAAAACAAGTAAATCTCACCAGACACTGACCCCACTTATAGGTTTCATACGAAAGAATAATTGGAAGATACAGAATTGTTTATACAGCTTGCTTAAGACGGGTATTATCCGTCTTAAACTTAAGACGGGTCAAATACTATCACATGGTGGTAATAAAGACAATTTTTGGCATTTTCTAGACAACTTGTGGGATGATTTGGTATGTATTTGACCCGTCTTAAGCTTAAGACGGATAATGCCCATCTTAAATGAGAATTTCTGTTGTTTATAATACCTCTAGGATAGTGTAAATGTGTACATTATTCTCGCCATCAATAACAACACTTTTGAGAAGAGAATTATGACGGCGTCCATAAGCAAGAAGCAAATGCTCTGAAGTAGGAGAGAACTGCAGCAAAACACATCAAACAAAACTGAACATCAGAAATGATGCCAAAACTAAAAGGTTAGCTACTTCAACAATAACAAAGGATAAACAAATATAGAAAAGGCAACCATATGATGAGCGTGCTAATACTTCTAAAGTCTTATGGAAGTAATAACATAATATCACGACTGATTCACTGAAAAATGTATTTAAGTCTAACATCGATCTTTGATGTTCTCATAAGAGTACTACAAGGTCCATGATCTATATGAATTTCCGGTTAGTTTTTATCCTCCTTCCTGCCCACCTCCAACGATAGCATATAGCGTCCTCATCATAATCATTTGCAAATGCTAAGGCCCCAAACAGAACTTATAAACATCCAAGCAAAAGCTATCAGTGACTCAAGAGGAGAATGAAAAAGATTGGTGCCAATCACGCCAGGAAAATAAACATATAGGACAGCATAATTTCCTATTAAATATTAGCCGAATAAACAAAACTATGTTTATGTGAAAAACATGTACTAACAGTAAGCCACTACAATAAGCGGTATATCAATCGCTGACCTGAATCGAGGTCAAACAATGGGCAGCTCTTACAGCTCGTGAAGCAAGTACTAAACCAAACCTGCATAGTATTCGGATAAAAAAGAAGGTAATTTAAAGTGGGGTCATGATTAGCAGATAGAAGAAAGTTGACAGTAACAGAATGACAAGAAGCCATACGTTGCTTCCTCAAGGGAGTATATCCGAAGCTCGTAAATAATAGGCTGCGCTGAGATTGGATGTCTAGTAGGCGATGAGGAACTTCTGGATAGACCACGGTGAGTCTGCATATGTAATCCATATTCACCTTCAGGAGGAGGAAGCATGCATGCCACACATGCTGCCAAAAATCTCCCACATGGAGAAAAATGAGCACCCATCTCACTGCAAACATGATCAAGACCGTTCATAGCCGAGGCAAGATAATCAATAAAGATAATAGAGATCTATTGTCATAACTCCACATTGAGAGGATATTTATTCGTTTCTATAGTGATAGGCAGAGAGGCGGGCATAAAGCATACTCATGGTATTAATATCATTTTCAGTCGTGGCCAATGACCATGGAATATGGTGTCAAACTTATCACACCCTCAAATCGGTCACTATGCCATAAATGTGGCTGATACTGTCTCAAAGTATGGGTGCAGTAACCTTGAAGACCCTTCCTTTACAAAATAGTTGTGATGCAGGGTCGAAACACACATTCAATACCATGAGTGCATGAGTTCATGACAGGAGACTAAAAGAGTAGCTGTTTATAATGACGTCTATTGTACTTTCTCAACTAACCTGCAGAGAACAGCATGTGGAATTGTTAAACGACATTTGTGAACTTCTAGAGGGGCACAAGGGTCTCTTATGTCATGTGGCCATATTCTAAGCTTCACAGTGCATGGTAACTCTGCTGCAGCAGCAGCTGCTGCTAGTGAAGCTGAAAGCTCAGTCTGTATTCTGCTAATGACAGGCTGCTCATCACCTTCGTCTGCCAGAAGGTTTGTTCCTTCAGTCACAGCAGCACTGCCTGTTGTACGGGAGTGAGCTATCCGATGCCGTAACCTCCTTATGCCTCTTGTATTGGATCCTGGAGAGGCTGGCTCATGGTTTGATGACTGATTTGACGACCCACCTTGCAGAGGAGCAAGCGTAGAAGGAAGTTCCTGTAATAACGGACGCATCATGTGCTGATCACCTTGGCTCTGACCAATCAACCACCCTTGAAGAAAAGGTAGCTCCCAGTAAGCTGGGTCTCCAAGAGGCAAAAACTTAGTATTTCTCTCTTCAGGCTGTACATCAGACGAGTCCATAGCATCAGTGGCCATATTAGAAGTCGTGGTATCCAATTCAGCCGATCCACTATTGGGCCTCTCATCCATAGTACGAGACGTGTTATTAGATTCAATTGGAGACAACAAAAGTTCATACTGACCAGAAGGGGTTGAATATGTCAGTAACCTCACCGAAGCAGAACCAACCCTCTGTTGCGTACTAGCTAAACCAGCACCATCAGGATGCTGCGAAGATATTCTGCCATTGTTTATGGAGGGCGGAGGCCATATCAAGTAAGGCATGGATGTTCGAGGAAGTTCCTCTAATAAGCTAGGCCGATCCCAAGAATATGTGTCAGCGAAATATACAGTGGGAGGTGGATATCGCACGTAACCTCGAGAGGTTGCAAGGGTCATCGACGAATCTGCAGAATCAAGGTCATTGACCTGCAGGAGGAAGTCATCAGACAAGAAGAAAGATTGCAAATGAGGGAAAAATCGCAAATGACAAAATATTACCTCCGCAGTCAATAGAAAAGGTGCGGCACGTGGATGAAAATGAACAGCACGCAAAGAGCGCCGTGTCTTCAGCACAATGGTAGGAGTCGATGCTTCTCCTCTTCTGTTATAGTGCCATATGTATAGCTTCCAAGATAATTTACAAATGAGCATGTAACATCACATTAAGGGGGCATACCATAAATAAATACTATACATGTTTGCTATGCTAATAGTATTTCTACCTTGTGTCCTGAAGCCACTGCAAGAAGCTCACCCTGGGCATGGAAGGCAATAGAAGCAATTGGGCGGTCTGCACATGACCAACCACTCACATTCAGAAGTAGAAAGGGATGGAAAACCCCACAAAAGGTAATAGAAAAAGTAAATGAAACGTAAAAATTTCATGTCATAAACTCATAATAGAGGTAAGGAAATTACAAAAATCCCGTGACCCTATACATTCTGCTGTATTTGCATCCCAAAGGCGAACTTCATGATCCAAACTTCCACTTGCAAGTAAAAATGGACATGTTGGATGGAATCTAACCTGAAGAAGGGTATATAACAGTTTTTCACACCAATTGTACATTTTTATAGACTGTTAATAAAGAACATAGCATACACATAACATGTTTGAGAACACTGAAATACCTAAGTGCATGCTTAAAGGCGGTAGTTACAATTACGATGTATGGGAATTCGATTTAGTACATCCGAATGAGAAAGGGAAGAAAACGAGTGTAGTTGATTTCATCATATATTATTTTGCATGGGTTCAAGTAACATGGCATTATTTCAGTTGAATAAAGATCCCAATACATTCTAATATGAATTGCCTCCCAAACACGATTTCACCTTTTTTCACCACGTTTATTCTCACATCTCTACTGATGGAGATTCTTTTACATTGTTACGGGAAAAGCCTTCAACCAAACATGCCATAAGATCTTTAACATTGAAAAGAGCCTTCATATCCTTGTAGATAGTGAAACTATATTCTTCCTAAAATAGACATACAGATGACAAACAGATTATACAAAAAAACTTCCTATGCCAATAACTATCCTCCCCACTCGTTTTATTTGGGAGTGTTAGTTCATGCTGTACATACAATGAACTACGAGAGAATTAGATAGCTCTGACCAATCACAATATAGGCAATAACCATTGCATGTTTATTCATTTTTCTGTGTCTGGTGATTTTACTTTTGACCTTGTGGCTGCGAAGGTATGCATGCATCCCAGGCATAAGTACCATGAGTAGGCAATCTTGACTTTCCACAGAATTGTTTGTTATCTTGACAGTAGCATCATGGACACAGAATGGCATAGAAAAACAAGCTATCTCTGGAAATCAGATACCAGAAAGTAGAAGCAATCCTGGACCAGTAGAACACTCAGAAATAGACATGCGACAAACGTAACTCTCATAAATTCCATACGTTCCCCCTTCAATTACAAAACATAGGGTCACAAAAACACACAACAATATGCAAAAATAAGCTTACCACCCATGGTGTCCTTCGATGTCCACTAAGCACCTTTAGACAGTTTCCAGTTTGGCAATCTATTATCTTCACAGTATGATCTCCACTGAAATTAAAAAAAATATTCACATCAGAAATCAAACGTTTAGGTGCTCTGAGTTTCTGCAGCCAGAATAACGAAAACTCACTGTGTGGAAGCAAGTGTCTTCCCATCTGAACTAAAGGCTGCAGCAATTGTAGACCTAGGAGGTGGTAGAAGAGGGCAATATTGGGCCGAGAAATGACACAAGGACTCTGACTCAACCCTGAAATGCAACTCACATGAATTATACATATAAAATCAAATTTGGAACTTTAAAAAGACAAATTAAGTAGCATTTATAATGACATCATTCAAAAAAAAAGGTATAAGCACAAAAGAAGTTACCATGAGATGAGTCCACGCCTTGCATCTCTTCCAACTTCAAGTATTTTGCCGCGAGAGTCGCTACAACCTTCCAAACTTTCTTCCCACAACCTTCTTGTCAGGCGTTTTGCTCGAGGAGTGACCTCCCGGCGTGCAAGAAGGTTATAGACATTGTCACTACTGGTGAGATAGAATTACCATACACCAAGTTAGCTAGAGACCTAAATAATAAACAACTACAATGTAAATTTTGTTCTATGCAGTTGCGTCATAACTATCCTTAAAAGAGCTACAGGAATCAAAAGGGGCCAGAAGAGGTTCTGCTTCTCAAAAACAGAAAAATGATTCTGACCACTTAAGCTTGCTTCTTAGTTTTAAAAGGAGCGAGACTACAAGGCGGCAAGGACCTGTGACGACAAGGCACAAGGCGCAAAGCACAGGCACCCCCTCATACTCCCCAGGCGCACTGTTTTTGGTTAGAAATTAATATTTTCAAAATTACATTTTGTGCAGTACTACACTCTTTCTGGATTTTGCTGTCGGCTAATATGTAAAGAAGTAAAAGTTAGGGATATTCTGGCAAAGAGGAGCATAATAACAGTGGTAGGGGGAAAAATAGAAATTGCATTGTAGTACATCTCGCTCGTCGCACCAAGGTGATTTGGCTAGAGCCTTACCCAATCTTGGCCTTAAGCGCGCAAGAAGGCATGCTTTTTAAAAACTAAGGTCATGTTGGTTGGGATGGAGGTAAAGTTACCAAGGTATGAAGTCCAAAACAAGAAAATAGAGAAACGATGGTCATAGAAGGTGGAAAAAACCAAGAGAGGGTACCTATTAACGGAGGGAATAGCTACCCATCTCCTCTAGGATAGTGCATTAACTCTATGTTACTCCGACTCTTCTAATTTCCTCGCGTACCCGTGTCTGACACTCGACACTCGGACATGGGTATGACACATGGACACCTCATTTTAGACCAAAATGTGCATATTTTTCAATAAAATAGCCGAGTCCGACACTTGGACACGTACCCGTGTCGGGTTCTTCTAAACGAGTCTGAGTAACATAGCATTAACTTACAACCACTCCTCTTTCCGCCCTACACTACCATCACTTACAACTACTCTTCTTCTTTTCCTTGTTTTAAGCTCTATTACTGGTAATAATAACCCCATCCCAAGCGAGCTCCAAGAAATAGAACGTTCTCTTAAGCAGTTCGCAACATAATACAAATATACAACACACAATTCCTATCATTTTCTTCGTCTAATTCCAACTATGCTCAAAACCAATAAATGGTGATAAAATTGCGCCAATACACATTACTAGCCAACAAAAACAAACATCAAGATAAGAACATGCAAAGAGAACCCTGTCTAACCTGGAAAAACAAATCTAAATTTCGCGGAAAAGTAGCCTCAATCTGAATCATATGCAACATAGGAGAAAACCTTTAGTCCTAAAAACGGGAACTTTCACATGGGGAAGCAAGTACAATACAACATGGATCAAATCAATCACACACTTTCAATCAACAATTCCAGAAAACCTCAAAAATCGAATCTTTTCACCTAAATTCAACTCCTCCCCCAAATATCACAGGATCTTAAACCTCATATTGCCAAGGAAACACAAAATCAAACATAACATCACAAAATTGAAGATCATTAACAACAAAATTCAAAAATCAAACAACAACCCACCTCCTTTTATAAGATGAATTGCTGGAAACAGCTTCAGGAACACACGATGAAGGATTTGAAGTTGATGGGCAATTACTTGGATCATCCAATAACATTGTATCTCTCATTTTTGTTATCAAATTAATCCAAACCAATTCAAACCCACATCAAATAACACCTTCCCCAACCAAATTAAGAAATACCCACCTCAAATTTCTCACAATTTCTCCAAAATTCTTCCCCAAATTCAATAATTTTAGAAACCTAATAACGATTATGCCATGAAATTGTACAGACGACGATGGGGTGTATTTTTTTGGGTTTTTTATAATTAGAAAGAGGGAATTAAGGGAGGATCGAAGGGAGAAAATTAAGGGGGGTTGGGTTGGTGCAATTAGCAGCCAATAAAGGAAGATCGTAGATTATCAAATGGATTAGTGCGAAAGGGAATAAGAAAAGAATGACCCAAATTTTAAAAGTTAAAAATCTGAAAGTTGGGTAAATGACAACGGTATTTCATCAGGTTTTCGATCAGTAATTTTATTGTAAGATCGTCTCTTTATGTATGGAGTATGGGTAATAAACATCTTTAATAGAAAGTAATTAAGTAATGTTATTAATGAATAATAATTTAAATAAATATAATAACATTTTAAAATATCGTCTAATATATAGTGACTTACGAATTTAAGGATTTCAGTAACGTGACTTTTTAAAAGTTTTTTTTTATGAAAAGATAGTTTAACTTTAGGCGTTTGACGGGGTAATTGGGTCAGATCAGGTCAATTTGAGTTTGATTATTTCGAATTTGTCAGAATTCGAGACAGACTAGGCTGAGACAAGTGTTTTTTGAGTTCGAGTCATTTTGGAGGAACAATTATCAAGCTATTTAGGGATAATGATTCGTAGGTGACAAAAAAAATTAGGTCGGGTTGTGGCCAATCGGATAAGTTAGAGGGTAATTGGATTGTAGGTCAAAATCAGGGTCCTTTGTTTAATTGTTTGGGGTACAAGTCAAGTATAGGTTGTGGTGTTCGAGATAGGGTTTTTGACAAGGTTTACCATCGTGGAAGTTGTGGTATTGAATTTGAATTTGTTTTTCGAAATAATTCAGTAAATATAAAGAGTTTTAAGAACCGACTCAAATTCGAAATCTAATTGCTATAGTATCTTAATTATTGGGGATCGTTTGGTTGCCACTAAAATAACACAGGCATTGCAAAATCCCATGATCATGATTTTTTTTTTAAAAATGGGTTGTTTGGTTGGCGTAAATTTTGGAAAATACGGGAATTGAAATTTTCCATAAATTTCCAATGCCTACATTTCTGTGGAATTTAATTTCTACGTGGACAACTAAATACTTTTCTCAAATTTACCCGAATTGAGTGTGGGAACTTATTTCTCATGTGAATTCTAAGTTCACTAGTGTATCACCCGTGAAAAATCACGGGATTGTGTATTTTTTTTAAAAGAAGACGACAAATTATAGTTATTATATAATCAAAATTGTTCATAAGTACACCTTGAAATTTTCGTTTTATGAGGATCGTTTAATATTTTGTAAGTGTCTTAAAGTTGTTAAACTTATTGAAAAAAATAATGGTGAGTTAATGTCAGTGTTGATATTTCAAATTCTGTAAAATGGCGGACATTAAAATACGTTCTTACAACCAACACAGTCCTGGACTCCTGGCATAATGAAGGTCTCTCATTCATAATGAAGCTCTGTCTTCAACATTTTATTTTCTAGTGTAACACCCGTGAAAAATCACGGGGCTGTGTACTTTTATTTTAAAAGAAGACGACAAATTATGTTTATTATATATATAACCAGAAATTTTATTTATTGAACATGTATACTTAAAATAAAAACGAAAAAGAATTAATATATATATATATATATATATATATATATATATATAGAGGCGGGATCCGGTGAGTCCACCTAAATATTTGAGTCCATGAGTCCATTTGGAGTATCACAAGTTGTATTAAAAAATATCACGTTTTTTTTACACTACAATATCACAATGTCACAACCTTTTCAATACAATATCAAAGGAAACAATATCACACACTATATAAACAATATCACGAAATTTTTTCCAATACTTTTTTTCCTGAAATTTTTTTTTCAAAATTTTTTTTTTCAGTTTTTTTTCTCGATTTTTTTTTCAAAATTTTTTTTTCAAATTTTTTTTTTGTGATATTATTTTGAAGAACCGGTGATATTGTATTGAGTAATTTGTGAAATTGTAATGAAAAAAAATTTCGAGAAAAAACGCCTTTTGTTAAACAATATCACGCACTATATTAAACAATATCACGAAATTTTTTTCTCATAAATGTTTTTTGTCAAATTTTTTCTCCCGAAATATTTTTTTCTCGATTTTTTTTTTGTGATATTGTTTTGAAGAACCGGTGATATTGTATTGAGTAACTTGTGATATTGTAATGAAAAAAAATTTCGAGAAAAAACGCCTTTTGTTTAATAATATCACACACAATATTAAACAATATCACGAAATTTTTTCAAGAACTTTTTTGCCCGGAAATTTTTTTTTTCAATTTTTTCTCTCGAATTTTTTTTCCGAAATTTTTTTTTCTCGAAATTTTTTTTTGTGATATTATTTTAAAGAACCGGTGATATTGTATTGAGTAATTTGTGATATTGTAATGAAAAAAAATTCGAGAAAAAACGCCATTTTATTAAAAAAAACGTGTTTGTTTTAAAAAAAATGCATACTAAAAAAGGGAATTTTTTTAATAAAGAAAATGTCATTTTAAAAGAAAAGGCAAAAAAAAGAAAAAAAAAAGTAATATTGAAAAAGAAAAAAACAAAAAAAAGGAAAAAAATTTGATATTGAAAACACGTGATACTTTTTTATACAACTTATGATATCATTGTTAGACTCATGGACTCAAATATTTAGGTGGACTCATGTGATCCCAACTCTATATATATATATATATATATATATATATATATATATATATATATATATATATATATATATATATATATATATATATATATATATATATATATATATATATATATATAGAGGCGGGATCCGGTGAGTCCACCTAAATATTTTAGTCCATGAGTCCATTTAGAGTATCACAAGTTGCATTAAAAAATATCAAGTTTTTTTACACTACAAAGTCTACAATATCACAACATTTTCAATACAATATCAAAGGAAACAATATCACGCACTATATAAAACAATATCACGAAATTTTTTCCAGAAATTTTTTTCCCAAAATTTTTTGTTTCCATTTTATTCTCGAATTTTTTTTCCGAAATATTTTTTTTCTCGATTTGTTTTTTCAGAATTTATTTTTGTGATATTATTTTGAAGAACCGGTGATATTGTATTGAGTAACTTGTGATATTGTAATGAAACAAAATCGAAAAAAACTTTCGAGAAAAAACGACTTTTGTTAAACAATATCACGCAATATATTAAACAATATCACAAATTTTTTTCCCGGAAATATTTTTTTTCAAATTTTTTTTTTCAATTTTTTCTCTCGAATTTTTTTTCCGAAATATTTTTTTTGTGATATTATTTTAAAAAACCAGTGATATTGTATTGAGTAACTTGTGATATTGTAATGAAAAAAAAAAATCAAAATTTTTTTTCGAGAAAAACGCCTTTTGTTAAACAATATCACGCACTATATTAAACAATATCACGAAATTTTTTCAAGAAATTTTTTTCCCGGAAATATTTTTTTCAAACTTTTTTCTCCAATTTTTTTTCTTAAATATTTTCTTTTCTCCAATTTTTTTTTGTGATATTATTTTGAAGAATCGGTGATATTGTATTGAGTAACTTGTGATATTGTAATAAAAAAAAATCGAGAAAAAAAAACTTCGAGAAAAAACGCCTCTTTATTAAAAAAAACGTGTCTGTTTTAAAAAAAGTGCATACTGAAAAAGAGAATTTTTTTAATAAAGAAAATATCATTTTAAAAAAAAAGGCAAAACAAAAAGGAAAGAAAAAAGTAATATTGAAAAAGAAAAAACAAAAAAAGAAAAAAAAAATGATGTTGAGAAAACGTGATACTTTTTTATATAACTTGTGATATAATTGTTAGACTCATGGCCTCAAATATTTAGGGTGGACTCATGTGATCCCAACTCTATATATATATATATATATATATATATAGAGAGAGAGAGAGGCCGGATCACGTGAGGCCGCCTCTTAGGATGAGGCCGCCGGACCTCACGCATCCCCAAGCTTCTAGTTTCACAGTTTCACAATATTTGCTTTCAGTTTCACAAGTTAAGCTTCTAGTTTCACAAGTTAAGCATCTAGTTTCACAGTTTCACAGTTTCACAATATTTGCTTACAGTTTCATATCTTAAGCATCTAGTTTCACAAGTTAAGCTTCTAGTTTCACAGAATAAGCTTCTAGTTTCACAAGTTAAGCATCTAGTTTCACAGTTTCACAATATTTGCTTCCAGTTTCACAAGTTAAGCATCTAGTTTCACAAATTAAGCTTCTAGTTTCACAGTTTCACAGTTTCACAATATTTGCTTACAGTTTCACATCTTAAGCATCTAGTTTCACAAGTTAAGCTTCTAGTTTCACAGAATAAGTTTCTAGTTTCACAAGTTAAGCATCTAGTTTCACAGTTTCACAGTTTCACAATATGTGCTTCCAGTTTCACATATTAAGCATCTAGTTTCACAAGTTAAGCTTCTAGTTTCACAGTTAAGATGATCATGAGAAAGAGGAAACCAAAATCGACAAGCCTCCACCTCCGCCTCCACCTCCGCCGCCTCTTCACTGTCGTTTCAGGCGATTCCTCCACGGCCGACGCACTCCGGCGAGAGCGCGGCACTAGAAGTAAAATTATGCATATAAACGATGTGTATAGTAAAAGTAGGGTAAGGGGGGTTAGGAGTAACTCCTTCATCAACTGATTTAGCAGTCGCCGGAATTCCGTCGGCATCAATGTTTCCGGCGAAGACTCCGTCGTCGAATCTCCCGTTCTACGACGTCGTTTTACGGCCGCCATGTTTCCGGTCGTCGATTTTCTTTCTCCACCGTAACAACCACCGCATCTTCGCATCTTTCTTTCCGATTGCGATCGCGGCAGTAAAAGCTTCTAGAACGAAGTTTAAATGTCTGGTGAATTCCTCTGCGCTTAGTGATTTTGAGGAGAGAGAAAATCGAAGTGACGGTAAAATTGTTGATAGTGAAGTTAGTGATAATAGAGGAGACGGAGGTTGAGCTCAGGTGCTGCTGACGAATTGAAGTGAGAGGTGGGAGAGAGAATCAAATGGTAGAGCGAGAAAATGAAGGGAGGTAGCATTCACAGGTTTTGATTTTTATATGATTACACGTGGCACAATCTAGTACATATATGATAATTAGATCTAACGGGTTAGAATGGTCCGACAGCCTCACGCTAAGAGAGCGGCCTCACGTGATTCAATTTATATATATATATATATATATATATATATATATATATATATATATATATATATATATATATATATATATATATATATATATAGAAACTGAATCATGTGAGGCACCCTTCTTAGGGTGAGGCAGCTGTACTCATCATAGCCGTCAGATCTAAAACTAATATACGGACCAAATTCTAACACGTGCCCTCCCTTCAAAACTCATCTCACTGCTTTCGTATTCCGCTCATACTCATTTAATCTGTAAACTGATCTAACCTCATTTTCTCTTTCTACAACAACAATGGCGATCAAGTCTATTTTCTTCTTCGCTCTCCTGCTCATCGCATCTCCATTTATCCAAGGTACTTCATTTTCTCTCTACTTTCAGATCTCCGTAACTTCATTTGCACTAATTCTAACTAACGCACATATTTACTAATTTCCCGTTCTCTGTAGAAGTCGTCTCCAGCTGTTCAGTGAGCGTCATCTTCAACTCTTCTTCGTCACTACTCATTATCAATCGTCTTTTCAATCGCCATTATCACTGAGCTTTTCTACCATATCACTGTTTATTACCGCCATTACCACCGAGATTTTGGACCGCCATTGTCATCCGGAAATTAGGTAAATTCGATCAACTAATTTTTATTTCGATTCATGTCGCTTTCATTCTATATGCATAACACTAGTCTTCGATTGGCTTATTTACTTTGTCAAATCATAGCTCATGTAGTTTAATTACTTCTTATCACTATTGTTTTGCAGGTTTACATTGATCAACTTCTTCGTATGTTTTTTTTGCCTTTATTGACTCTTTACTATTTATATTAGTTTAGTTAACAATCTTATCAAATTAGTTTCACTAATCAGTTTCATTCTTGTTTTACTCTTTTTTCATTTGACTTCCATTAATTTCTATGTCGTTCCTATTGTGCTCGATTACGCTTGCAGTCGCTACTGCATTTTTAGTGTTTGTTGTTAGTTCTGCTCGATTCCATGTAACATAGATTTGTCGTCGGGATTTAGGAAATTTTGTGCTAATTATACCATGTGGGTGAATTTGTAACAGCGGAGGCAATCTTGCTTGGATTTCAACATTACTTGGTGATGTTAGGGACAACAGTGCTGATTCCGACTTACTTGGTTCCTCAGATAGGAGGAGATAAAGTAATTTTCAGCATTTATTAACTGTAATCTTGTAGAGGATTAGTTAAATTAATTGGTTATAATTCAGTTTTATGGTAATTATTATGCAGGAAGAGAAAGCTAGAATGATTCAGACTTTGCTGTTTGTTGCTGGTTTAAACACGTTATTCCAGTCGTTGTTTGGTACTCGATTGCCAGCGATTATTGGGGGATCTTATACCTATGTTCCGACTACAATTTCTATTGTTTTGGTCGGTCGATATAGCAACATTCTTGACCCTCATGAGGTTGGTCTTTTGAAGGTCTTGATCCTTATTATGTGAGAATTCTTTGGTTTATTTGAGGCTGATGATTGGTTAATTGGCACAAATTGCAGAAGTTCCTTGCTATTGTTCGAGGAACTCAAGGTTCGCTTATTGTTGCATCAGTTCTACAAATTGTTCTTGGTTTTAGTGGTCTTTGGCGGAATGTAGTAAGGTAATTTCAAAGGCTTGGGATTGTGTTTTTTTACTCTTTATCAGTTGTCTCGAAAAGGAATTAAACTTTCTTCATCTTGGCATGTTCTCTATTTATTCAACCTGATACATTGTAGCTTGAGAAGAGCGCAACTCTATTCAGGCCAAAACTAATTGTTGATGGTGCAAGTGCTTATGCTCGCCATTATAATTATGCACGCATCAGAAAGGTTAACATTTTCAGCCATCTGGTTGTTTCTCTTAGACTGGATGTATACTTATATGTAAAGTAATACTACTCTTACTGATCTAACAGGTTTGTGACAAGCAAAATGCTATTATGCTAGCAGATATGGCGCATATCAGTGGGTTTGGTTGTTGCTGGTGTCATTCCATCTCTTTTTGAGTATGCAGATATAGTGACTACTACAACGCATAAGTCACTCATAGGGCCGCGTGGTGCAATGATATTTTTTAGGAAGGGTTTAATTTAAAGGAGATAAACAAGAAAGGAGAAGAAGTAAGTCTTTCGCTCTCTATTTCTCTTAAGTCTTTGTTTTAAATTACATGGACTCCGTTTTTTCCCTTTTGGATGGATTTTAAAGTGAATCCTAGTTCTTAATTTGTGAATCGTAGTTCTTAATTTATGAATCCTAACTCTTAATTTGTGAATCCTACCTTAAAGTTTTAAAGTTTTAATATGTGAATTCTAAAGCTTAATTTGTGAACCCTAGTTTTTAATTTGTGAATCCTACACTTTAAAGTTTTAAAGTTTAGATGTGTGAATCCAAGTTCTTAATTTGCGATTCCTAGTTCTTAATTAGTGAATCCTACACTTTAAAGTTTTAAAGTTTTAATCTGTGAATCCTCAAGCTTAAATTGTGAATCTTAGCTCTTAATTTGTGAATCATGCACCTTAAATTTTTAAATTCTTAATTCGTGAATGCTACCCTTTATTTAGTGAAACTTGGATCTGATTTAGTGAATCTTGGACTTTAATTGGTGGAACTAGAAGGTGTTCTGGTGAAACTTGAACTTAATTTTAAGCAATTGTTTCCTTACAGCATAATTATATGAAGTTGTATCATGTTTCATATGTTTGTTATTTGTTGATGCATAATTTACTCTTTATCCTTATCATCTATTAGCTCAAAAGGTAGAGCATGGTGCTATTGCGCAAGGTGTGGGTTCGAGTCCCACATAGATGAAAAAAACATAATTATAATTTATAAGATCATTATATAATTTATCAATGCTAATATATGTCTAATGTCAGCTGTTTATGTTAGATTCACAAACATTTGAAGTCCCAGTTTCACAAATAAAAAAGGTCTAGGATTCACAAAATAAGAAATTAAACATTTTGTGAATAAATTAAACAAACATTTTAAATCCAAATTTCACGAAATAAGGTCCCGGTTTCACAAATTAAGGTCCACGATTCACGAAATAAGAAATTATACATTTCATGAGTAAACAAACATTTTAAATCCAAGATTTATGAAATAAAAAATTTAACATCTTGGGCGTAAACAAACATCCTAAGTCTAAGTTTCACGAAATAAGGTCCTAGTTTCAAAAATTAAGGTCTAGGATTCACGAAATAAGGTCTTGGTTTTGTGAGTAAACAAATATTTTAAGTCCAAGTTTCACGAAATAAAGTCCCGGTTTCACAAATTAAGGTCCAAGATTCACGAAATAAGAAATTATACATTTTGTGAGTAAACAAACATTATAAATCCAAATTTCACGGAATAAGGTTCTAGTTTCACAAATTAAGGTCCAAGATTTATGAAATAAAAAATTAAAAATTTCGTGAGTAAACAAACATTTTAAGTCTAAGTTTCACGAAATAAGGTTCCGGTTTCACAAATTAAGGTCCAAGAATCACGAAATAAGAAATTAAACATTTCGTGAGTGAACAAACATTTTAAGTCCAAGTTTCACGAAATAAGGTTACGGTTTCACAAATTAAGGTCCAAGATTTACGAAATAAGATATTAAACATTTCGTGGGTAAACAAATATTTTAAGTCCAAGTTTCACGAAATAAAGTCCCGGTTTCACAAATTAAGGTCCAAGATTCACGAAATAAGAAATTATACATTTTGTGAGTAAACAAACATTTTAAGTTCAAGTTTCACGGAATAAGGTTCCGGTTTCACAAATTAAGGTCCAAGATTTACGAAATAAAAAATTAAAAATTTCGTGAGTAAATAAACATTTAAGTCCAAGTTTCACAAAATAAGGTATCGGTTTCACAAATTAAGGTCCAAGATTCACGAAATAAAAAATTATATATTTTGTGCGCAACAAATATTTTAAGTCCAAGTTTCACGAAATAAGGTTCCGGTTTCACAAATTTAGGTCCAAGATTCACGAAATACGAAATTAAATATTTCGTGAGTAAACAAATATTTTAAGTCCAAGTTTCACGAAATAAGGTCCCGACTTCACAAATTGATGTCCAAGATTCACGAAATAAGAAATTATACATTTCGTGATTAAACAAACTTTTTAAGTCCAAGTTTCACGAAATAAGGTTCCGGTTTCACAAATTAAGGTCCAAAATTCACGAAGTAAGAAATTAAACAATTCGTGAGTAAACAAACATTTTAAGACCAAGTTTCACGAAATAAGGTTTCGGTTTCACAAATTAAGGTCCGAAATTCACGAAATAAGAAATTATCCATTTTGTGAACAAACAAAGATTTTAAGTCTAAGTTTCTCGAAATAAGGTCCCGAGTTCACAAATTAAGGTCGAAGATTCACAAAATAAGAAATTAAACATTTTGTGAGTAAACAAATATTTTAAGTCCAAATTTCACGAAATAAGAAAAAGAGCAAAATGGATAATTTTTTAGATAGAAAAAATATTTGGGCCAAATGAATTGTTATAAATGACCCATAATTTCCATCCCATTGAAATTAGTCCAATGAACATTGAAAATCATGTGCAACATAGTAAGGGTTCGGCGGCCTCACCGTAATAGGCGGCCTCACGTGATCCGGCCTCTATATATATATATATATATATATATATATATATATATATATATATATATATATATATATATATATATATATATATATATATATATATATATATATATATATATAAGGACATTTGAAAAAAATTGTTGATAATATATAATAAGATAACATATGATAATGTTAATAGGAGTAATAATTGTGAGGCGGTATAAAAATGGAACTATTAAGTAGAGCTGGCAAATAATGACACGACACGAACCCGACGGGTTTGGGTTGAGGCTTAATGACCCATTTATGTAAGTGGGTCGACACGAACACGACACGATATTTAATTGGGTCGGGTTTGGGTTGACCTCTTTAAACACGAACCCGACACAAATGACCTGTTTACTAAATTAATCCTATTTTTTTTATCCTTCATCACATAAATATACTCAAACTTTCCAAATATGGACATGACACGAAAACACGACACGAACCCGACACGAAATTAACGGGCTAGTGTTGAGGCTTGATGACCCATTTATCTAAGTGGGTCGACACGAACACGACACGAAATTTAATTGGGTCGGGTTTGGGTTGGAGATTTTGTGACCCGTTTATATGTGACACGAACACGAAACCGACACGACCTGATCTGTTTGCCAGGTCTACTATTAAGACATAGTTAAAAACGAAAACTGTAAAATTCAGATTTGAGAACTTTAAGATATATGTAAATTTTTTGTCAAAAAAAATATATGTAAATTAATTAATTAAAGAAACAAAATTAAGATAATTATATTCAATATATTGCAGAAAATGGAAACAATGTAAAAATCGGTTAATGGAAGGTGACATGGCTACTATTGTCCACGTTATTGGCTGAAAAAAACTAAAATTCTTAGATTGAATGAGAAAGCTTTATTAGACTAATTCTAAAACCACATTGCGCCACATAAGCGCTTTTACAAGATTCTTTAATATATATAATGATGATAATGATGATAATGATAGGAAAATTAACTTCTCTAATCAGCTAAACGACTTCTTACCCTACCAAAATTTATGATTTTGGGTTTATTTGTTTTAGTATTTGCTCTTCAATTAGAATTAATCATATATTGAATTAAATTCGTTGATCCTATGTAATTAACACAAGTTTTAAAATCATTTGAATTAAATATGCATGTTAAATACAATTGGAAGTTCGAACCATACCTAGAAGAATTTTGATAAACATGGAATTGACAAGACCGAAATAATTTACACAAAACATTAGACCTTAAACGTGACTTTGCTTGAAATTTTGAAATTGACAAGCTACTTTGTTTGAATTTACACAAATTCTCATTGATGACGGAAGTATCCGTCCTAAGGTGAAGATGGGCTAAATAATGACCCATTTGCATAGATAAGACAAACTTTTTGCTCTTTCCTAGAACTTTTCATTTTTGTCTTATTAATACAAATGGATATTACTTGACCCATTTTCATTTAAGACGGATATTTCCGTCTTAGAGAGACTAATTGTTAAATCAATTGGTCTTGCTTAAGACGGGTCGGTTTGAAAGACGGGTAATGATACTCACAAAATGAATAGGGGAGAAGGTGGGGCACCCCCATGTGCTTCCCCCTCTCTCCTCTAAGTGGGTATTTTGTGAGGTAAAATGATATCCGTCTTAAGTTTAAGACGGATAGTGTCGGTCTGAAATAAGAATTTGTGTTGTTAAATTTATTGTATTATCGTTTATTACGGATTATTTCGGGATTATTTCGGTTCTATGGTAATACTTGTCAATTTTTTAAGTACTTTACTAGCTAAGTGGGATCAATGGCTTTTATAGGGCACAAATTCTTATTTGCAACGGCACTATCCGTCGCAAGCTTGCGACGGATACCGTTTACTTTCACAAAATACCCACTTTTTCTCTCTCTCTAACACTATTCATGTGGTCCCCTTTCTCCACTAACTCATTTTCTATCCATTTTACCTCACAAAATACCCGTCGCAAATGGTGACCCGTCGTAAGCAAGACTTACTATTTATAGGGAAAGTGATGTTAACTTTGTGTCTCATTTGTGTATTCATTTTGAGAGTTTTTTTCTAAGGTGATTTCTGGGAATGATCGAAGCGTGTCATTAACTGTGTCCTTTTCTGGTTTAACTCCTTTGAAATTTTTATCATGTGAGTTCGTTTACCATTATTAGGGGATTTTTTTCTCTATGGACTTCCTTTTCATCATTATTTTATACGCTTTCGTGGCGTAAGTGCATCATGTTCTTGTCACTCGCCAACTTAGATAGATGTATAGTATTTGAGATATATCCTTGATGATGCAGAGGATGATCGGTGAAGCTCGTGCTCATTCCACCGGACTCCACAAAAACGCGTTTCAAAATCTGGAGATATTATCTCATCTTATCTAGTCTCTTATTTATTATGTAATGAGCCATGCAAATTGTGGGTAAAACAAATTATTTTCAAAAGTCCAAAAAATAATACTTATATGACCCCAAACAACTTTGTAATGAAACTCACATTATATTAAAAATAACTATCTGTCGTAGTAGTTTATAGTCTCGGACCCAAATCATATTCAATCGATTTTTAGATCAAAAATTACCCGGCAAATAAATTAGATTTAACATTTTTTTTAATTTCGAGGAAGCTGAGTAATGAATGTTAGAATGTCTCAACACGAACTTAAACATTAACGACATACAAGTAAAATATAAGATATTTATTACTATAACACACTATAAATATTCTTTTTTTTCCACTTCGCAAGAGTCGATAATTGAACATTTTACCACTTATTTTTTACTAAAAGGATTACAAATTAAAGCAATAATAATACTCTACTTGAGAAATGTGAGTTTAGGAAGACTTTTATTATAATTATTAAGTCGAAAAGTAGACTTTTGGAACGAGATTTAAGAGGAGTAGTTGCACCATTTCTATTATTGTTGCTCATTATTTTCAAGCTTTGTCTTAATATATCAAATTCTCTTTTCCTTTTATATTCGTCTTTCTCCATTACTATTATTTATGCTTTTAATGCTTCTATTTTCTTCTCTTTTGCCTTCAATTCCCTTTGCATCTCTTCCGTCAACACTTTTTTCTTCTTCTTTCGCTCTCCGATAAATTGTACCTATTGCGCAAAATTTACATACAACCCGTAAAAACAAAATTATAAATCGTAAAAAGAGAGAAAAAATTCACTTATGCTAGTATAATTAATGCTCAAGACTCGTTATTCTTTGTTTCCAGATTGTAATGAAATAATTTAAAATGGTTGTGCTTCTTTCTTTTGTTAAGTAGTCATCCTTCGATGTAGTTTTTGATGCAATTTCCATCTTGGGTTATTCGGAAACAACCTATTTGTGTTGCAAACACAAGGGTAAGGCTGCATACATCCAACCCCTTACCCTATAATTTACGGGAGTCATTGAGACACTGGGGTAATGTTAGTTGTATACGACTATACGAGTATAGTGCTATATAATCACGCATTCGCACATTATCAAGACAATAATATAAAATTAGCTAGTTTAAGTTATTATCTCTGCAATCGTCAAACACACGCCGCAACATTACAACAATAAAATTATTCATATATTACGTGACTTAAGACTACCATGATGATCTAACACACAAGAAAAAATAAAAATCATATAATCCGTATTTGGATATCGTAAGTCGTAACTAATCAAAATAATTTAGAAGGAAAAAAAAGCTAAGAGCAAACAAATATATCCACCTTTTTTTTTCATTTCATTTATTTATAACCAATTGTGTTTTACACTTTTACCTTATTTTTTTTTTACTATTCATCAACTAGTTGTAACACCAACTATCTACATTGTAATTCCGTCTAGGGGTGAGCAAAACCGTATATCCGGTACGGTTTTGAAAACCGTATCGGGTATACGGTTTTAAAATCGCAAAAATCACTATACGGATCCGATACGGTTTAACCGTATCAGATGGGATTAGTGCGAAAGGGAATAAGAAAAGGATGACCCAATTTTTAAAAGTTAAAAATCTGAAAGTTGGGTAAATGACAACGGTATTTCATCATGTTCCCGATCAACAATTTTATTGTAAGATCGTCTCTTATGTATGAGTAATGAAATATTATTAATAAAAGTAATTAAGTCCGGAGTAGGTCTGAACAATAGAATAATAATAAAAGTTATTGGAAAATTGGCGTGGCAGAGTCTAAAGATGGACTTACTCGCTCTGAGGTAATTTGAATTTGATATTTTAGATTTGTCAGAATTCGAGTCAGTTAGGCTGAGACAAGTGTTCTTTTGAGTTCGAGTCATTTTGGAGATACAATTATTAAGCTATTTAGGGATAATGATTCGTAGATGGCAAAAAAAATCAGGTCGGGTTGAGGTCGTTCGGATAGGTTAGGGGGTAATTGGATTGTGGGTCAAAATCAGGGTCTTTGTTTGGGGTGCAAGTCAAGTATAGGTTGTGGTTTTCGAGACAAGCCACGCGGAAGTTGTGGTTTTGAATTTGAATTTGTTTTTCGAAGTAATACATCAGTAAATATAAACAGTTTTAAAAATCAACTCAAATTCGAAATCTAATCGTTAGAGTATCTTAATTGTTAGACTACAAAAATCATTTGTTTTAGTATTTCCTCTTTAGTTAGAATTAATCATATACTGAATTAAATCCCTTGATCATATGTAATTAAGGCAAGGTTTAAAATCATTTGAATTAATGTGTGTGTTAAATACAATTGGAAGTTCGAACCAGACCTAGAAGAAATTTGATAAACACGTAATTGACATGACCAAAATAATTTACCCAAAAACATCTATAAAATCTTATTAAAAGTAAGGGTATCTAAAATAATGTGACATGACAAATTTTAATGTGACGTGACATATTTAAATGTGACGTGGCATATTTTTAATGTGGCGTGGTAAATTAATGTGAAATAGAACTAGTTTTGTAACCCGTGAAATTCACGGGATGTTCTGTTTCTAGTGTCATATTTTAGTACTTTAATACAATAACATACTACAATCAACTCAACCTACGATTTTCGTATTTTAAGGGTTGTATAAAGTCAATTAGTCTTTTTTAACACGGTTTTTCATAATTTAAAATGCTATATAGTAGTTACACGCACCTACCAAAACTAGAGTAAGTCGATGCAAAATAAAATAAATTAGTTATATAAGTATTCATATAATTACATTATACAAAACAATATTATTGTCAAGCAAGGATCTACAAAAATGAAGCTCACAAATTAGATATAAAAATTTTATCAATTGTGAAAACACACGATTATGAATCTTAGAGCAACTCCAATGGTTTCCTTTAAGGACCTGCTTGCAAATACCGTAAATTATCAAGCGGTATGCTTACCATTGGATTACAAAAAATACGTGTTGCTTATAAGCGGGTGTAGCTTTGTCAAGCTACATAGCTTGACAATTAAAATTAATAAAATAAATAAATAAAAACCAACAAAATAATTTAATTATAATATTTATTTGTTAGTGGGTCTTTTTAAGCTACATTTATTGTAGTTTACCATTAAAGCATATTGTAGCTTGAAATGTTTTTTGCTTGGAAAATATATGGAGCAAAGCAAGCTAGGAAGTTTTGTAGCTTGCCATTGGAATTGCTCTTATGACATAACTGTTATTTCACAACCCCAATAATATTGTAGTTAGTACAATAATAAATTGCGGAAACAAGAATTTGAAAGAAGCAACTTGAACAACTATTGGGTCATCATTAGGCCGAATACTTCATCTGTTAAACAATATTATACAAAAATGTGTTATATCGTCTTCTTAAAGTTTTCACTTTCAGCCGTATATTTCAAAATATATATTAAATAGTAAAAATTATCGATCATTCACGTTATTGTCGTCAATCTTTAGTTAGTACGTATGAAATATATAGTTGTTTAAGCAATTATAGTAGTTCACTTCTCCATATAATTTTCTTTCTCCACTGAATTATACCTATAAAAAATAGTAACATATTATGGTTATTAACTTAAGTTTTCCCTCTTAAATAGTGAAAGGAGAATGAATGAGTATCAAATCGCAGGGTTGTAAGTAATTTACCTTTGAAAAGATCAAAACCACAAATAATCTTGATACTCCCTAAATGAGAACAAAATAAACACATACGTGAAAGTGAAAATGTGATGAACGTTTCATAACCCACTGAAACTTCCATAAAAAATAAATTATTAGTTAATAATTTTAAATCTTAATACACTTAGCTTGATTAGGATAAAATGATAGAAAATATTAGTAGCACATAATAGTCTACATAGAGATAAGAAAAAAAGTGACTTATAAATTTTGCCTTTCATTTCAAATATATAGACAATTGAAGAGTATTTTATGGCTTTTAAGTATCCTTTTTCATTATTCTCAAATTTAATATATACATAATTATGGATTAAAGTTCATGAATGTTGAGCATCATATTCTCATTGTTATCAATTAATATAGGCATAAATATGAATCCAGTTAATGACTTTTGACTTTTGAGTATTTTTTTTCATTATTATGAAATTTAAAATAGACATAAATATGGAGCAATCAATTTATTAACATATTAAATTACAAAAATTAATTAAATAGAAAAAACTTTTAATTAATTTGGTGGGGATTAAGTATTATGAAAAGTTTTAATCAATTTGTTACCATGTTTAAATACAAAAATGAAATAAATAGGAAATAATGTTAATAAAAATGGTGGGTGTTAACTAATATGAAAAGTTTTTATTATTTGTTAAATTTTTTTATTAAAAAAAAAATATTCTGAACTATAATTATAAAATTTATTATCATATTTTATTACAAAAATTTCAATTAAAATGTCAATATTAGTTATAAATTATGAAATTTTGATTTAAATTTTGAAGGGTTACATAAATTTTGGAAAACAATATATTTAATATACAAAATTAATTTAAGAATATTGATAATATCATTTAATATCATAGATAAGTGAATTAAATTAAGTTATATATAGATAAGTGAATTAAATTAATGTCATGTAATAATAAATTGATAATCCATCACATAAATTCGCCATGTCACATTAAAAATATGCTACGTCACATTTAAATATGTCTAGTCGCATTAAAATTATGCTACGTCACATTAAAATTTGTTATGTCACATTTTTTAGTTAATCTTTTAATAAGATTTTATAGATATAACATGTCAGCACATAACATAGATTCATACTACCATTTTATATTGCACACGTCATAATTAAAAAAAAATCCGACAAAAAAAGAGTATTCAAAACAAAAGAAAAGTGGAAAGAATATCTATTACCATTATTTTCCAATTTCATTTAAGGCTATTGATATGTAGGTATGTCACACTCCTGCAATTTGAATACAAACACAAAATAATAATTAAATTAGATTCTTATTCTAACTATTAATTTATGATATAAAAACGATAGAAAGCGAAACAATTCATTTATTTCTTTATGTATATATAATTACCTACCAACTTTCTAAATAAACATAAAAATTAGGATTAATATGATATTTATATTAAATAATTTTTGTAATTCATTATCTCATTAATATCACCAATTTATTTAGGGGAAGAAGAAAAGTTGTGAATAAAAGTTATAATATTTATGATAATATAACTACAAAGTACAATAATGGTGATTAAAAACATATTATTAAATAAAAGGAAGCAGATGATAAATAGATTATGATGAATTAAGAACCAAAGTTGGGAGTGGAAACCAAAAAGTTTGTATTAATTTATTTTTTGTGCTTTTAACTAATATTTTATAATTTTTTTTTATATTTGTAAGCATGTGATCCATAATATTTGGAGATGAATTTTAAATGACATATGAGTAAGTGAGGTGTCTAGTCCTTTTCTTTTACATAAGGTTGTAGCGAGTTTATTATCGTAGTGCATTTTTTACTCGTCACCATAATTTTCATTACTTGACTATTAATCTAACCTAATACTTTGAAATCTAACTATACAATGTGAATTTGTAGAGGTAAAATCACTTTTAAAATTTGTTAACTCATCAAATATTTAATATGCATAATGAATTTAAGAATAATGATGAAAGTTATGACATTTTTGTAAAACATTTTAGTATATGTATTTTATATGTATATGAAAAGTTAATTCAATAAATTTTGAATATATAGATTAGTGTCATGTCACAATAAAATTTTGCCATGCATGTCACAATTAATTTTTGTCACGTCACATTAGTTTGATATTTTAATTTACCCTTTTAATAAGATTTTATAGATTTATAGATATATATATATAGTATAATTTTATTATTTTTGAGCATTATTTTTTATTTTTAGCAAATTATAAAATTAGAGACTATAAAATTTTAATTGAAGTTTAACATATTATAGTTTTAAAAAAAAGGCTAATATTTAATGTTAACTATGTTATTATTTGCCCTTAAAATTTTAAAAAAATTATTTTTTATAAACGACGTATAAATTAGAATAATATGGTATTTATTCGTTGCTTAAAATATTCAAACATTAAATATCGGTATTTTAAATTTATTAGGAATTCTGATTTTTATTTGTTATTTAATTTATCTAGAAATTAAAAAGACCAAAGATTAATGTTTGTTAATTGTTATGCTATTCACATTTAATGTTTTAGAAATTTTTTCTTTTTCTTTTTAAATAAAAAATAGTGATGTGGCTCCATGTCATGTGCCATAAGTGACGTGACTTTTTTTAATGCTAGGTGGCATTGTCTACGTGGCATTTTAAGTTACCCTTTTAATAATATTGTATAGATATCGATCAATTTATTATTAGATGACATTAATTTAATTCATTTATCTATAAATTAATTTTAATTCACTTATTTATAGTATTCAATAATATTATCATTATTCTTAAAATATTTATTTATATTAAATATATTGTTTTCCAAAATTTATGTAACCCTTCCAAATTTTAGAATTTATAATTAATATTGACATTTTAATTGAAATTTTTGTAATAAAAAAGTCATAATTTATAACTAAAAATAAAGTTTAAATTGAAATTTTTGTAACAAAACATGTTAATAATTAATTAAAGTTTTTCATATTTCTTAACACCCACCATTTTTATTAACAATTTTTCTTATCTAATTCATTTTCTTAATTAAACATGGTAATAAATTAATTGAAACTCTTCATAATACTTAACACCCACCAAATTAATTAAAAAGTTCTTCCTATTTAATATTTTTTTTTAATATAATATGTTGATAAATTAATTAAAATTCTTTATACTTAATTTCCATAATTTTCATTAACGTTTTTTGCTATTTAATTCACCTCTTGAGTTTCTCAACAATCAATTATCTAATTTACTAATACCAAAAAATAAATTAAATTAAAAATAATACCTACAATGGTTTCTATTCAATTTATTTATTTAATATCTATTGCCCATTAGTTTTTCTATGTAGTGGATTATATTCTATAGTTTAGTTTAATTATTTGACGATAGCGAGTATATTGAGAATTATTGTTGAGTGTTGTTGTTGCTACAGTGATGGTGTGCAATAAAATATATTTTAGTTTGAGATTTTGTTGGTTTTATAATCGTTTGTTGTATATTTGAATCTATACGTATGTGAATGCAGATAAAACAAAACATCACGTGGGTAATTTGGAGAGGGAAGAAATACAAAAAGCACGTAACCAAGGTAAAATTAAAGTTTAAAAAAACAAGTAAAAAATTATAAGATATGGATGTATTAAAAGATATACTCGAATAAAAGAGCGCATATTTGAAGTTTATGAATTAGAAAGTTTACCGTGCGAATTTTAGATAATTATTTTTCATATATATTTGTTTTTGTAATTAACAAAAAAAATATTTGTCTTCGTAATTAAACTATTTATTGTTTTTAAAAAAATATGTAATTGTCTTGTACTACAGATTGTAATTGTTTTGTATTATAGATTTTAATTTGTGTAAAAATTTGTTATACAAAAATCTTTATTAAACATTGACGTTCAATTTTATGAATAAAAATATACGTTAAAAATATAAGAAAATATAAAATTACTTGTGCATTGCACGGATCACAAAACTAGTTAGACCTTAAACATGACTTTACCTGAAATTTTGAAATTAACAAGCTACTTCGTTTAAATTTATTGTATTATTGTTTATTACGGAGTATTTCGGTTCTACGGTAATACTTGTCAATTTTTTTAGTACTTCACTAAGTGGGATCAATGGCTTTTATAGGAAAAGTGATGTTAACTTTGTGTCTCATTTGTGTATTCATCTTGAAAGTTTTTTTTCTAAGGTGATTTCAACTCTGGGAATGATTGAGGCGTGTCATTGATTATCTCCCTTCTCGGTTTAGCTCCTTTGAATTTTCTATCCCTCGTGTAGTGAGTTCGATTACCATTATGTAGTTTCCTACTTTCCTCTACGAACTTCCTTTTTCATTATTATTTTTTACGTCTTGGCGTAAGTGTATTATGTTCTTGTCACTAACCAACTTAGATAAATGTATAGTATTTGAGAGATATCAACCTTGACGATGCAGAGTATGATGAAGCTCGTGCCCTTCTACCGAACTCCACAAAACGCAATTCAATGCTTAGAGTTGTTATCTCATCTTATCTAATCTCTTATCTTAATTATTACAGAGTATGTAATAAGCTAAATATGGGTAATGACTAATGAGTCATGCAAATGGTGTGTAAGACAAAATATTTTCAATTGTCAAAAAAAATCCAATATAATGACTTTGTAATGAAGCTCAAATTATATTATAAATAACTATCTATCGTAGTAGTATATAGTCTCGAACCCAAATCATATTTAATCAATTATTAAATCAAAAATTACCCAACAAATAAATTAGATTTAACATTTTTTTAAAATTTTTTCAAGGGAGCTGAGTAATGAATGTTAGAATGCCTCAACACAAACTTAAACATTAAATGACATACAAGTAAAATATAAGATATTTATTACTATAACACACTATAAATATTCTTGTTTCAATTCACAAGAGTCGATAATCGAACATTTTACCACTTATTTTTTATTAAAATGATTACAAATTAAAGCAATAATAATACTCTACTTGAGAAATGCGAGTTTAGGAAGACTCTTATTATAATTATTAAGTCGAAAAGTAGACCTTTTGGAACGAGATTTAAGAGGAGTAGTTGCACCATTTTTATTATTGTTACTCATTATTTTCAAGCTTTGTCTTAATATATCAACTTCTCTTTTCCTTTTATATTCGTCTTTCTCCATTATTATTATTTCTGCTTTTAATGCTTCTATTTTCTTCTCCTTTGCCTTCAATTCCCTTTGCATCTCTTCCGTCAACACTTTCTCTTCTTCTTTCGCTCTCCAATAAATTGTACCTATTGCGCAAAATTTACATATAACCCGTAAAAATAAATTACAAGTCGTAAAGAAAGGGAAAAAATTCACTTATACTAGTATAATTAATGTTAAAGACTCGTTACTCTTTATTTACAGATTATAATGAAATACTTCAAAATGCCTCACTAAAGTGGCTGCGCTTCTTTCTTTTGTGAAGTAGTCATCCTTCGATGTAGTTTTTGATGCAATTTTTATCTTGGGTTATTCGGAAACAGCCTCTTTGTATTGCTAACACAAAGGTAAGGCTGCGTACATCTAACCCTCTTTACCCCGTAATTTACGAGAGTCATTGAGACATTGGGGTAATGTTCTTGTTATATACAATTATACGAGTATAGTGCTATATAATCACACATTTGCACATTATCAAGACAATAGTCTAAAATTAGCTAGTTTAAGTTATTGTATTGTAATCCTCAAGCACATGCCTTAACATTACAACAATAAAATTATTCATATATTACCTGACTTAATACTACCATGATGATCTAACACACACGAAAAAATAAAAATCATATATTCGTATTTGGATATCGTAACTAATCAAAATAAATTAGAAGAAAAAAAAGCTAAGAAAAAGCAAATATATCCACGTTTTTTTTTTCCATTTCATTTATTAATAACCTAATTGTGTTTTACCTTATTCTTTTTTACTATTCATCAAGTAGTTGTAACACCTACTACATGGTAATTCCGTCCCATATACTATAACATTCATTATTAATAATAATAGAATTATAGAAATAAGATGTGCAGTCACTTTCGTCTTTGTCTCTTTATATGACTCCATGTGACTCTGTATTTATTTTGGTAAATCTAGGTAAATAAATATATATTCATCCCTATGGTAAATAAATTTCTTGAGCTTTTAAAACACTCCGTATTTACTACCGAGTACTTTCATTAACACTACACTAAACTGTGTTAGCATAACGCTCCTTAAAAACGGTTTAGTTTTCATAACACAAATACTTCTGTAAGGCAGCCTTACACAAACTGAATATTATAAACTACTTTTTCATACTAATTACATTCATTTACCTTGAGTAATTATATTAGTATTATCTCTAATAATCAATCATACTTAGTTTAACTAGTTTGGTATAAATAAATAAAAAAATAAATAATCAGTAAGTGAATTATAGTATGTTTGATGCATTATCACCAATTGTGTAAATTTTAGGCATTATAATAAAGTTTTCGAGTTTTGTTTAAAGTTAATGAGTTTACTATAAAGTTTTTGAGTTCATTTAATTAAACATTAACCTTAAAAAAATCAATATAACTCACAAACTTTACATATAAACTAACTCAGTTAATAAATTTGAGTTTTGATTGACAAAAAAAATTTAAAAAGTAACTTGATAACTTTAAAAAACTCGAAAAAATACACACAAGCTCAAAAACAAAAGATATTTAAGATAGACCATGTTCTTTCTGACTTAATTGCAACTCATTTAAATTTTGTTTGACTGTATTCCGTTAGGTTTTATTTACGTTTAGTTAATCTCTTCACAAAATTAACTTTTAATTCAACTAAATTCCCTTCACCTCAGTTCAACTCAATTTAGTTCATTTAAGCTATACTCAAATTAATTCAATTCAGTTCGTTTCAGCCGAGCCGAAAAGAACAGGGTCATAGTACATCCAACGCATGTTCCTATTTCTCATAAAAAAACCACTTGGTGAAGTAGTTATTTGCGTTTGATTAAAACGGTCTTTAACTTAATTATTGTAAACGTAAACAAATAATTAAGACAGAGGAAGTCGACAACAAAATAAAATAAAAACATACCTTGATTGGTCTTGTGAATTAAATCATCTAATTCATTCTTAATAGAAAGATACAACATCTTCCATTTCTCAACAGTTTCATCTCTTCTTGTTCTTTCTTCTTTCATGTGTTCAATCAATGACAAACTAACAACACTATTATTACTCTTAATACTATTCCCAATTCCATTACTATTAACTGAAGATTTCCCTTCTAAATTCTCATTATTTTTTCCAATTATTATTTGATCAACTTCATATTCCATCACTCTAATCTTCTCTTCTTTTTCCTCTAACTTTTTACGAAGCCCTTTGGCTTCGTCTTTCAGTTTCTTCCTCTCTTTTTTCCACTCGGCTTCTTTGAGCGCGAACAGCATCAGTTCGCGCTCATAAGCCGAGCATTCTTCCTCCCTACGTTGTAGTAATGTGTTTATTTCTTGTTGTAGTAGCTTCATTTTTTGTATGAACACTCTAGGGTCTTTTTCCCATGCATAACTTTTTCCTTTGCTCGTACTACTGGTACACGCCCCCATTTGATCACCTCTCTTCTGCACGTAGTTAATAACTCGAGTAATTTGGTTTTTGAAGGGTTTTTTTAGGAAGAATAAAATGGAAAATATAATTTTTGAAAGACAAATAATTAATAAGACGAGAAATGATGAATAAATCCACGTTTTAATTTTGTAGTATTGTATAATAGGATAATGATAATGATTTGGTAGTATAGAAGGTAGAGTTGATGGAAGTGACAGAGAATAATTTGGGAGTATGCAATACAAGCATTTAATCACAGATTTCTATGGAAGACGGGTACTATCTGTCCGTCTGTCACAAACTGAAAACGGACAATGTCTTCTCACATAATGCAGCTGACAATATTTATAAACTGCTCTATTTTCTCCCATTTGCGTGTCCACCAGCTTTATTACGAGAGTAAAATATCCGTGTTCAGTTTGTGACAGACTCTTTGACATTTAATTTCAATGGAAATAACATAAAGGAAATTACCCGTGAAAGAGGGAGTGTCCCATGTTTAGTAATAATGTTGGTGATGTCTAATTAATGGAATTTTGATGAGGGTGTAGGGACTCTTTTTATTGACAAAATTCATCGACTATACCACCCGTTGAGTTACAATAAGTAAATATAAATTTTTATTTATAAGGATTTTGTCCGTCACAAATTTGTGACGTGAGATAAGTGGGTAATTGATAGGGCCAAATGGGAGGACGGGTGAAGAAGGATATAAGAGATCACAAATTTGTGATTGTCACAAGCAAGATGGGCTGATAAGTAAGTATGTAACTAACTATACAATTAGTTGTATTGGTTGTACATACATAACAGAATTTGAGCTTTATAACGTGTTACTTGAGCTTAGATCTACAAATTACGAGCTTTGTTTGAAAGAATTTGAGTTCCATTATAAAAATATTGAACTTAAAAAATTATAATGAAATTCAAAAATAATATATATAAGTTTTACTAGATTTTAATGTTTGATGTAAAAATTATAAGAGCTAGCGAGAAAAAAATACATTAGCTCGGTTAGATTTGTTATGGGTGTGTAAGAGCATTGTACAACCAATTGTATAATAATATTGGTGAATTATGGTGTAAATTCCGCACTTTACAATAAACTTTACGAGTTTTATCTTAAATATTATGAGTTTTACTGTAAGTTTTTGAGATCATTTATTTAAACATATAAAAGATAAAATTTACAAAATCTCGAAAAAATACATACAAGCTCAGTTAGATCACTTAGATGTAGATTGGTTGTAGATGCAGTATTTATTACCCTTTATTGATTGCATTTTTTATCGATTTTAATTTGGTGGAAGAAATAGATGAAAAAAATAGTAAATCTCTCTTGTATATCTATCACAAATTATAACGGGTTGAATATTATCCACATGAGTAAATAAGATAAAATTAATGCCACATGGAAAGAGAATATAGATCGGAGGCTTAGATCAAGTATAATCGAAGCATTTTAAGATATTTATTGTTAGAGAGCAAAGATAATGTTTTAGTGTGAAAATATGAGAAGATAATATTTTTTTGATTTTTGTGCAAATAGTAAACCCGATATTTGTAATGAAAAGCATTAAAATAGTTATATTACTTTAAAAATGACAATTATATGATATCATTTGATAATATCGTATAACCATTTCTTGGTAATACTAATTCGACCCGCACTCGAAAGAATTACTCAAATTTCGTGTACAACTTAATGGAACAACTATATTCAACTTGACTGAGATATTTGTCGCATACTGATCATTATCTTAAATAACTAACTACACGCTCGGAAATAACCTGATCCGATCCAATTGAACCTAAATCTTGCGACCCCAAATTGCCGAACCTATGATAACACGAATCACGACTAAACTAATTGACTCGTTTATCAGGTATGATCCATATAAAACCGTTTATCTCATTAAAAACAGACACTATTGATCATAATCTCAAAATAAATAGTGTATTTTATGATATCACGAGTGGGAGAGCAAGTAAATTACTCCATTTATTTTCCACTTAATTTAGCAATTGTATTATTTGTATATTGTAAAAGAAGTAATATTGGTCCTCAAATTGTGAGAATATACTATCACTCTTCTATCATATAGTTTGTGTATGTGAAATTGGTAGTTTGGTACCACCTGACAGTTGACAGTCTGACACTGAATGAGTCAATTAGTACATCTCATTTAATATTTATAAGAGAGAATGTAAAAATATAGACAGAGTAAAAAACTAAGTAGTTGATTTGTTTCCATTATTTTTTTTATCTATTTTATTTTGTGATATTTCATTTAATTGTTTACCTTTGTGGTTTAAGTAAGCCTTTGATGGATATGTTATATTTATTGTTATTGTTATTATTGGTATTATTATTATTATTTTGATAACATGTAAGTATTATTATTATTGTTATTATTACTATTACTATTACTACAATTATTATTATTATTATTATTATTATTATTATTATTTTTTGTTATTTTTTACTATTACTACAATTATTATTATTATTATTACTATTCTTATAAACTTGATCTCACACACTCAATTTGGTTCCCACTTATTATCTAAGAATTGAAATCCGTGAACTTTATTTGATTCTCGTGGCAAAATTAAAGGTAACAAATGACCGAAACGGATGAGAGTACCTCTTTAATTATAGTGCTTGTATCACAAATTCATAATCTAGGTAACACGAACACTCCTTTAAACTATCCATCCTACGTCTGAAGATGTGTCAGCACGCCTAATCATATTATTGTTTAGACGATGAATAAAATGTAATGATTGATTAAAAGAGGAGTGTCCGTATCATATCTTAAATTCCACAAAATACCGTATCACGTATTTGTATCATGTCTACATCTGTAATTGTATCCGTTTCGGTGCTACTTAGATCGGAATCACATGTAGTGTAGTCTCTCTCCATCACAGGCCTTTAAGGTTAATGGAGTATAGTGTCAATTCCCATTTTGTAAGCATGCTGAATGTTGGGTACCACTTCATTACTTCGGCAAGTGCTACATTTTGGAAAGTGGCATCTTACCATACATGCAACAACGATGTTTAGCAGTTTAGCTCAAGGCTCATGCCCTTTAATGTTAAGGTGGTCACTACTCACGAGTCACTATTAGCTCAAGACTCAACCCCTTAAATGTTTAAGTGGTCACAACTCACAACGTCTCTCGAAATTTTTACCCCAATGTTCTAAAAAAGTCTTAGAAAACGACGCAATTTAATGCTCTTACGTAAGTACGTAACGAGTAACTAATGGCAGAGTATATTTCTTCTTCGGGCCTTATTCTTTTCGGTTTAATTTCAACTCATTATAATTTAGCTAAACTCTCTTTAGTTCAGTTCAGTACAATTTCAGACAGTTCTATTAAACTCATTTCACAAAATCAACTCTTACTTCAACTGCATTCACCTTGTCTCCCCTTCATTCAGTTTAGTTCAATTAAGCTCATCTTCATTTAATTCAATTTAACTCGTTTTAGCCGAAAAAAATCATCTCTTTAAATGTTATCCCTTTAGAACTACACAATCTACTCTACGAACATCGTACACGTGACCACTTTTTTGATAAAATTGTTACCACTTTTAAATGAATAGCGATCACTTTTTCATAAAAAATCCCTCATTTCAAATGAATTATACATTTATACTTCATATATGAATTGATTAAAATATAACTTATATATTCATTTAAATAGTGAGAGGGTAAATTTTGTATTATGGTTAATATTGTCGAAATTTATTTTACCAAATAGTAATATTTACAAGTTTTAGCACTTCTACAATCACAAATGATCATGCCTTGCATACGGATGGATTACGGACATTGTGCTTTGGTTGTTTCACTTTACTCTTTTTCCATCAAATTGTTTACGTTTTTTCAAAATATGCGAGGTTAACTTAGAAAAACGTAATTCAATGGAATAAAGTGATAACCAAAATACAATATCGGATATTTAATTGTCTAAATACGAAAAGTATTTCTAAAACAAATCTAATACGCACTTATTTTAGATCCGCGGTAACAAAAATACATCAAGTACAACAACAAGGCATAAACCAACCTAAGACAAATCCACAAGACCCAATTGTTATTACAAACTATCCACCCTAATTCAATATTTGGTGAAATACAAACATGATCGATAATCCTCGAACCCTGGATAACTTTCCGTAAAAATGAAATCTACTCTAAATATCATCCAAGTTTATTGTTAAATAGAATCCCTAATCTTGACTACTTTACGATTCGCTAGTCCGGAATAACTAGCAAATAGTACGAGTATAACACAATGTGTTGAGAGAGCATCAAAGGGAAACAAACGTTGGTTATCTGTGACAGGGATACAAGAATAAGAGCGACAAGCCCGACAACAACCCACTTCAGGGTTTCTTGGACAAATTCTCTCGAAATTTTAAAATTGTACATTCAAGAAAACACAGTCGCGCTCAAATAAAAACGTAACCAAATCCCTAATTACCTGAAAACAGGAGGCAAATCAAAGTTCTGCATGCCTCGAGAGAAAAATCGGCCAGTGATACAATTTACTAAATCTCAAACGACATCTTGAGCAGCTTCTCATACATTATACGATCATCCCGTCCAGTATTGCTCTCCAATAATGCACTTTGTACTAGTTCCTGTCAGGTAAAAGCGAATTAGCAACATATCCTTTGTCTATAAGACACGGTCAAGGCAAGAATAGGGAGTTCAACATCATAACCCGAATTTTACTAACCTTCACATCCCTGTGAGAGAGAAATTTCCCGAGATTGTGGATAATCAACCTCAAATCCTCCACCTGGAAAGATAACATATACTCTGTATTTTAGTGAACCAAGTTGACTTTGTACAGTATTTAGCATAGTATCAAAATCTTGTTTTTTTTTACCACAGTTGCAATATCGGCTATCGCAGCACAACTTTGCAACATGTGGTCTAATATTTAGGTAAAACGCCGTTCCACACTTGCAGTGATCTTCAAATTTTTTTACAACACGGGGGTGTTTCAGTTTACAACACGGTCGTGTTTTGGGGCCACGGCCATTGATTTAATACCATAGATATATGGGACAAATTAAGTAGAAAAATTATTCAAGCTTACCTTCAGGTAGCCAACTCGATTACGGTCAAAGAACCTAAATGCCTGAGTAATATGTCAAATAAGCACTGTATCAGACAATTGGTAAACTAAAAGATGGTAAAAACAAGTGGGCCAAGTTCCCCTTTAAAAATGACAAGGAATTTCTAAAACTTGATTTTAACTCAAAAGAGAAAGGATGGTCATTATGATCAACCAAACAGATAAAAATGGAAGATAATTTGTGAATCATAGGGATTAGAAGTTTCAAGTAGTGCAGTGGTGTACCTGTATTAGTTCTTTGTCAACTGGTACTTTATCCGTAGCTGAATTACTTTTCTTTAACGCCTCGGATTTCGCTTCCTTTGATTTGCTATCCTCAGCATTATCACTGGCCTTCTTCTCAATGTCATTAGCTTTCTTTTCAGGAGTTTGCTCATTCTGTATCTGTTGTTCCTGCTCAGTATCATTGTTGTCCTCCTCTTCATTATCCTGCTAGTTTAAGATTGTGATAATGACAGACAAAAATATGAGAAAGACGACTTTTTTTCTGAAAAAGGGGTGGGATTGAGGGGGTATAATGTTGTAAATAATTTGTGGGTCGCTGACAACTATACTCCAGATAGTCATGTTCTCAAGGTAGCTTACACTAATGTAGCTATTAGGACGGATTAGCTTAGAACAGCTAACATCCCCTTACAGCCCCTTGCCTGGCGTGCCTGCCTAAGTGGAACCTTAAAAAACGCATAAAAGACAACTGAGTACTATTTGTTGAGCAGAGGATCTCGCTTAAATCCCTCAAACGAACAACTAAATTTCAGGTACAAGACTTCATTGGTATCTCTATGTTACTCTGACCCGACAGCAAGTAACATAAGCTATGTAGCTATTGTGTCGAATTTTCAGGTTTTTAGCTTAAGATAATTGTTTTCACTTCATAGGCTTATCGTAGCAATTTATCTCTTCTGAAGGGATGGTGAAGAGGAGCTATTTGGTATCACACTGCAAGCGGGTCATTAAGAGTCCTCAACTCCAATCACGAGACACCCCTAAGTAGTTACATGCCACAACCAAGCCACGCCACACCATTGTGAGATAAATAAGTTGTGAAAACTTATGGTATAATAGTTGAAGTTAATGCAATGCATAATCTCACCTCAGATGACTCGTCTTCTTCCGGGTCTTCCTCCGGATCTTCTTCTGGCTCTTCCTCCTCCATTTCTTCTTCCTCCTCTTCTATCATTTCTTCATCTTCTTCTACCTTCACCTTCTCAGTTTCAGCAGCTTCCACTGATTTCATGGTATCCTCCTTAGTTGACCCCTCGGCACTAGGTTGAGGTTCATCTTTCACGTGAGTTTTATTAGCCTTCTCTTCAGAAGGGGCATTTTCTGTTTTAACACGTTTTGTTTTCTCCATTTTTTGTTTGTCAGCACTCTGATCTCTTTGTCTTTTTCGTTTGTTTCTTTCAGTTACAAATTTCACACGCACTTTCTGTGTAAAAAGGCCATGTAAGCTAAATAGATTCACTTCATAAGAAAATTCACAGTAAACTTTGCATACATACCTGCAGAAATGTCAGAACACGACACCCCATCTCATACTGTAGCATTTCGTAGAATGACTCTGCAAACACAGAAAGCTGCAGAAACAAATAGATATATATTGTGATTAAACACAAGATGCAACCAATACCCAATGCGCACAAGCTTAAGCATGACTAGTAAAATAAATTAGCAGACACAGTGAAAATTGAAAAATAAGAAAGGAATGCCTTTAACAAAAGAGAATACGTAGAAAAAATAGGGGGAAAGCAAGACCTCAAATGTTGTGTCTTCCACATCCTTGTCTGAATACTCCAGCAATGAATCCAAAGAAAGTGATAGTGATCGTAGCTGCAGGAAGTATAAAAGCATGAAACGGCAAGTGACCCAAGATATCTATATCATAAACATTAAAGGAAAAAATAACATACTCTCTTATCCCGACTGCTTTTAGTTTGTAAAATAAATCCAGGCCGAGGAGGTTCATCTGACTTTTTTCGATTCACGTCTATGCTAGAATTGCTTCTCAGATCATCTTTCCCGTCCTTATCTTTCTTTTCAATAACATCCTTTACCTTTTCCTTTACGTTAGACTTATCTTTACTGTCAGTATGATCCTTATTTGAAGCTGTTTTGGCATTCAAGACGCCCTTCTCATCAGCTTTCTTTTCTTCCTTTGCTATAACCTTATCACTAGTCTGGGGCCTTGCATCAGTTATTGGTTGACTGTTTCCTTCACTCGCCTTTGCATTAAGGTTTGCATCAACTACCTTTTGGACTACATTGCCAGCATTTGCCATCTTCCCATCCTCACTTTGAATACTTTTGCCATCACCAGTCTCAGTGTTGGCAGCTCCACCAGTAACCTTCTTTTTAGGAACTTTCCTGATGATTTTCCTTTTCACCATTTTTTTAACAGGGCCCACCTTTGCTTCAGTAACACCAGATTTAACTTCAGTAGAGTCCGACTGCCTATCATTTTTCAGACTACAATCTTCATCCACTACATTCTCCGCTGGAGCTGCTTCAACTGCTTTTTTCCCGACTTTTTTTTTGGTGACAGTTTTGACACTCTTTGGAGTAGCAGTTGAAGCATCTTGTTGAACAGCCGTCTCTGCAATTTTTGTAGCCTTCTCTAGCTTAACAACGGTTCCAATGTCAACGCCAGCTTTTTTTTCATGCTTCTTAACAATTCTCTTCACAATTTTCTTTTTTGCAGGCTTGGTAGTTGCTGAGTTACTTGTGTTAGCCCCTTCACCCTTCTCTTCAACATTCTTCACATCCTCAGATGGTTCACCGGCCTCCTTCACAACATCTTTCTCTTTTTGAGCAACATTATCTTTCTCTACCACCTCTTTTTTCCCAGAAAGTTCCTTATTTTTCCCACCTTTCGCAGCCTTTTTACCCTCGGGTGTGCTAGTGCCTGGAGCAAAATGATAGTAGTGGATGTAAGGTCATATATGAAAAGAAGCAATAGCTACAGAAGAAAATTTACAAGACCATTACCTTTCTGAGAATCCTTTTTGCTAATTTTCTGCATAAGTTAATAAAGAAAACTATAGTTATAAAGTGAATTACAGATGAACAAGAAATTATGGAATACATAAAATTAAGATCCAAGTATAGGAAAGATTTGGCAGAGGCTCCATTGCTACTCCTCTCCCTTTCACTCCTTTTGTATCAAGACAATGCCATCGGGTTGTTTAACATCCGACCGCCTCACCCTTCTATAAACAGAAGCATTGGGGTATTGGATTACCGACATACGTTGTCAAGTGGAAAGTGCTACAGTAACTTCGGTACTACAGGCTACAGCCTAGTCCTTGGTTCCTATTCCCATCCGGCCATCCGGCCATCCCCCACCTTCCCCATCCCCCACCTTGCAACAGTCTTATTCAAGATACAGCTCCATATCAAGATGTAGAAGCAACACCCCAAGCATACCCATAAGATGCTATAGCTGGTTATCCAAGTGGAATTAAGTGCATGTAATTAGAGGCTTAGAGCAATATATTTGAAATAGATATGACATAGCACAGGGACAAGTCTACTATGGAGATCACAATGTAGTAATGCACACATCATAATCAAAATGGGAATTTTACGAACGCGGAGTACCAGAGTAAAAAGTAAAATAAATGTTAAAAAAGCAAGAGCTAAGTCGGTATATCCCACAACAAGCACATATGCCCCTATTAAACTGTATATAAACAGGTGCCTACCATAAACTCACCTGCAAAGTAATGTCTACATATTCATATTTTGTCCAAGTAGAAAACATTCTCAAAAACATGAACTTAAAAGAAATTCATTATCATAGACAATAGACAATGATGGCATATATAAAATCTTAATATTGTCGTAAACTACTATACTTTGCCTAGGCTGCTATTGCCGGACACGACAGTCGATCACAGCTATGTTGTGAAAACTGAAAGGTTTCATGTATTTGGCCTGAAATAAGTTGTCGAATTCAGATATCATGTGACCATGTGGGTGTGTGTGTGTGCTGGGGGCCCAGGGGTATCACACAACACGCTGTGAAAGTGTCAAAGTTACATAGGGTTTTATCACAATTAATATTATAATAAAGGTTCATATTAGCCGGTCTAGAAGGTTCTGGACTATGAACCGGTTGCTGATGCTGTATTTTACCTGAAACTGTAGAACATCAGAATGAATGTTTGCTCTGTTCTTGGATATGCACTTATGCACAATTATCCTTCATTTACATTTGCCAACTGACTACTTGACTATACAATGAAAAGAAAACTACTTCAACCATAACTGGCTACAAGAGAAAGAGCACATTTCTCTTTCCATCTATAATCTTTTCTCTTGCATTGTCAACCCAAAACACTCCTTACTCGGAACAAATAAATAAACGCAAAACAAAATAAAAATAAAAAATTCAATAAGAAGATGTGTCTTTCAGTACGGTAAGGAGCACATAAACAAAGATTCAATACAGTTGTATGAGGAGAGTTTGTATTATATTAAAACAAAGAACCATGCAGCTGGGTAATATAAAGTCGAGAGAGAAACCTCTTTTTTTAAGGAGAGTAGCCTCTCATGCTCAGCAACAGCTTTCCTGTAAGCAAGCCATTGTTCACGCCACGTGTTTATGGAAGGGAGACAATTTGATAGATCTGGAACAAAGAATACTGTAATCTCTTTATGACTAAACAGACCATCCTGACCAACTCTATCATAGTGTATCTGCAAAGCCAAGAGTAAATAAATATGTTACGCCGTCCAATATCAACAGCTCAGGCCGAAAAAATTCAACCACACCCTCCGCCAAAAATGGGGACAGGGAATAAAGAGAGAATGAATAAAAACGGGAAAAAAATAATGATTATAATGGACTATATTAAAAAAAGAAAATTAGGTTGTCCAAGTTTAATGAAAGATATAACTATGAATTCAGGTTACAGCAAAGATAATACTCAATAACAATAAAAAAAACATAATAGTAAAGTGCTATTTATCACTACCCGTCAATAATAGCCAAAAATGCAAGAGAGTATGGGAATCATATTCTGTGAGAAAATAGCCCGCAATAATTCTAAGTAGTATCAATTGTTTTTATAGTTCTAAAAAGGTGGCGAGTAGAATGCAAAAATACTACTCTGTATAATAATATAACATTTGGATTAATAGGAGAATATGCAAGCTGGGAATAAAAAAGGAAAACACCCCATGCTATTTTCCCTGTTCTTTATTAACAGAATAATTTACTGGTACAAAAAACTAGCAAATATTAGTCGCGCACCACCACCAATTACCTATATCCTTTCAACCATACAAAGACCTTCCAGACTAACTGTAAAATTAAGACCATTAGCTGTCTTACTGTAGATGGCTAACAGCAACCACTAATACATGTTAACTCAGACCAAAATCCATAAGACGAGAAATTTAAATTTAGTGGTCAAACTGAATTTTGACCATTGTCGCGTGGTTGCAACTTGCAAGTGTAACAAAATAGTCTTTATTAACACTAGTCGAGACAAATCAAGATGTTTTGAAGATTTTTACCCCAGGGGTTAACGGTGGCTGATAATTTAAGATGAGTGGATTGTAAATGCATCAGACCATAACTAACTAACTAACTAATAATATTCAAGGGTCAATGTTTGTTAAATATGTTTAAACATTGCATCCAAAAACGACAGCTAACTTAAGCATCAGGACATTAACTTGCCTCCAAGAAACGGTTCCAATGCTGACAACTTTGCAAATCAAGATTAGTCAAATCTTTAGCATATCTGCAAAACAACAACAAAAGCTTTTCAGGCCAAAAAAAAGCACCACCACATTAAAACAATAGTATTCCAAATAGCCAATATACTAGCTAGCGAAGACACCATGCCTATCAAACAGTGCATGATCCATGCCAACTCATGTTTACGAGTCATCACAAATACACAACGAAAATGGGCGGCAAAGTTGGCAGTTGGCACATAAACATACAAACCTGAGAATAGTCCGAACCAAAGACGAATCATCAACTGATGGATCTCCCCCGTCAACAGCATTCCAAGGGCCTCCAATTGCAATCAATGAACGATCTTGTTTCATTACAGCAAACCTCAAAATATTGCAAATATGTGGAACACGATCATCTAAAACCTTATCAGAAGAAAGATCTTCAACAGCACTTTTGCTCAGCCCACTCAACAAAATCACCTATAATAGACAACAAAAAATAAATATTAGGAACACAGTTCTAAAATTTCACTTCATTTAAAAAAGTGTATAAACTGTATATAATAATTCAACATCTTTCATTCTCCCTGAAGATAAAATGTCGCATCACAGTCACCAATCAAATTTGGTCTTGCCATTCAGAATAAAAAGAAGGGTTGCCTGCATTGCCTACATAATACCTACTACCTCTGTCAGTGTCACACTCATTTCTTTCCAATTTGGTAGGAATCTGTTTGTGTACAATTGAGGAATTACACACACGTTATATGTATACTTTGGGCCTTTGGGACCACTCTAACTCTACCTCAAATCACACCCAACCATAGGGGGTCCTCCCCAACCTCACCGGACACTGGTCTACTCTCAAGACGTCAGCCGCATCTCACCAACAACACTTCCTTACTCCTGCTCCCTCCCCCCCCCCCCCCCCTCTCCTCCTCCTCTTCTTATGTCGTTTCAACATCCCCATCTCATCCCCTACCTCGACAAAAACTCATCTCCAAACCGTACTTCCTCTCTCCATGTTCCTTAAAACACAGAATCAACGACGCGTCATAGTGCCAAGAGATTTAGTGGTGATTCTATAGTTGTGCCAAGAGATTTAGTGGTGATTGCATATCTTACAGGGAAAACACTCATGGAAAAGCTCCTCATCTATGGCGTGGATGATCTAAAATAATCTAGTACAATTTCAAAAAGATTAGAGGATGATAAAAAATAATATATGGCGTGGATCTTGTATTTGACAAGTGATTTTAAAACAATCTAGTGCAATACCATTGTATAAGAGACTTCAAAATTCGAGCCCAACCCCTTAGACTGAGAGAATATGCAAGAAATCGAACTCTTGATCAATTTGCATACGTCCAAAACATGCTGAAATTCTTATTCTCTCGATGAGATTATACTCCTAATTGAGCGTCTATATATTCACCGTTGAAGGCCTTGATCCTTATCTAACAAAATCCGTAACCAATTTGGGGGCATCTTATAAATCAAACCAAAATATTTACTCCTTCATTATTCCATAAGTTCCTCCCATTTAACTTTTTAGAGGTCAAAATTTTCACCATATATAAAATATGGATTATATTATTTTATTATATGATTTTTACAATTGTTATAAAAAAATCTTCCATAAAAAATTATTTTCAACCGGTAATTATAATATATACTCTAAGTGGGTAAAATGACGGTCAAAGGGTCGACTAGGAGACCGTGTAAAAAGTAAATGAGAGGAACATGTGGAAAAGGAGAGAGTATTATTTAGAAAGAACCTATTTAACTTTGCACCATGTGCGTAGCAAAAGGCCGACGTGGTTCGATGAGTGAATGCGCTATGTCGTATGCCAAAAAAACATGAAGTCTTGAGTCTTCACAAAAAAGAGACTATACTATCCGTACTAGGTACAATTGTACAATGGCACAACCTCGTCGTTGATCTTTGAGTTCAGCTTGTCCAAATATATCACAATTCTACAGCTATATGAGAAATTTATTGGCAGTCTAATATAAGACGACTTTTCATATAGTTCAAAAGCTTTCTCATGTGTTTCAGCACTTTAACTTATAGAGCTTTCCAAAACAGTAGGAATATAAGACCACTCGACTTTTTTCTTATATAACACAGCATGTTAACACAACTGAAGAACTGGATTCCCTTTTGTACCAACAAGTTTAACATACAGCTTAACAAGTGTAAAATCTGATGAACATAGGGGAGTAACTAAAAGTGGAAGGATTCTTTACTCCGTTTAAATAGGAATAGAAGTTATTTCTAATATTTGGAACAAGATTTCTGTGAAAAAAGAAAACAAAAATGGAACAAGGGAAAAATAATAAGATTTAAAGACAGGCTTTCCTACAAAAAAAATTGTACCATTCAGTAACATGGATATTTTCATGAGTCTTACAAAGCAGGTCAGAAAAAGCATGTATATGTATAGTGCAAAAGAACAATCCATTTCTATTCATAATCCGGGAGCAGAAAGGTACTTCACCTTCGCATTCCAAATAATATTTTGATGCTTAGAGATGGGAGATTTCACGTCCAAAAGCTTATCTGATGACTCTTTCTTATTTGCTTCACTCTTTTCCTCAACAAAATCATGCTCGAAACTGTTTGCCATAATCATCAGGGTTAGGCACAAAAATAGATGCCCATATCACAAATTACGATTTTTAGGAGTGTGCATACAAATGACGTGTGGTAAACGGTAAACAAAGGGATTCATATTGGGCCTCCAAAATCACGCCTGAAAGAGAATAAACAAAAGAACCTGTGTATGCAAAAATACCTGACAGGAGTATGCAGCGAAAGCTTCAGGTTCTCCTTAGGCCAATTAACAATCACCTTGAATTATAAATCACATCAGTATTAATCCAATTCATCAAACAATTGGAGGATTAACTCCAGCAATTTAATATATAACTAATAGCAATTAACAACTCAAAAGTTAAAACCTTGGAGAAATCTGGTGAAACATATAGCCTAGGGTAGCGCTTATCCAATGATATATAATCCCTCTCAGCATCCACCAAACAGGAAGAGTAAACCTGAAAGAAATATAAGCCATTCAGCAAAACATGTGTACAGAACTGGATTGTCAGCAAGCTGAGAAGGCAGCACTTGCCAGGTAATGTACAAATAAAGAGGTGAAACTTGGTACGAAAAACACAAGATTCTATGTGATTTATTAAACTACAAACAGTCCATATAGCTGTAAGCCGACTTCTCATATACTAACCACAGAATCTACTATATTAATCATGAATCACAATCCATGTTATCCCAATCCATGTTATCCCAATTGATAGATCTTTACAAATTTTCTTTTCTAATGGGTCTTCAAGTAGAAACGCCAGCACCAAGAACGCAAGGCACTCAAGAAATCCAGATTTGCAACAACTAAGGCGCGTCCCAGTGATATATATAAATATGTGGAGAAGGGAACAAAGGTGATGTGAGGTACAGTCATAGAAGAAGAAAAAATGGATGAAAGAATTTCAGATAGCAAAATCTGCCAACATAAGAGACAGATCCAGAAATGAAGAGGAGGTCAATCAAAGGGGGATGCCAAATGGGTTGCTTTTGGATCAGAGACAGTGTCTCAGGCCAGATAACTAAAGGAAAGAGTGCTTGGAATCAAGAAGCATTATTTCGAGATGCTCACACAGAATCGGTCAGCCATGAAAGCTCAAACTTTAATATAAAGAGACCAGGCTTTTGGATATCCCTTTACCTTGCAGAAATATTCTCTTCTTTTAACGGGCGAATGAATCCTTCAGTGTAATGGAACACCAAGTTAGTTATGAAGAGGCAGGAGATGTAAGCAGCCATATATAGATAACTAGAGCAAGATACAAATATAAGCATCAAGTTCCACCTATGATGTGCTTCACGGCGTGGAGAATCCCGTCGTGCGGATGAGGATTTTACATCCTTCGCCAATGATGACCCACGACGATCCTTAGATGCTCTTGGTGGAGTGCGGTCACGTCTACTTTCAAGGGCTCGTTTACGATCACGTTCACGGTCACGCTCCTTTTCTCGAAGCTCCCGACGCTTCCTTTCACGTTCTCTTTCTCGTTCTCGCTCCCTTTCTCGTTCACGCTCCCTTTCTCGTTCTCGTTCTCGCTCCCGTTCTCTTTCTCTGTCCCTCTCTCGCAGTCTTTCCCTCTGGCGCTCCTCTTCTCTTAGATCAAGCTCACGCGTATACCTATCATCTTTAAGATCGTCGACTCTTGAAAGTCCACTGCGTGATGAAAGGCTACCAGGAAAGTCCGACTCAAGAACAGATCCGTGAAGTCCTTTTCCAATCCCATAATCTCTACCCGGAGGCAGGCTCACTCCATAGCCAGGATTGGAAGAGGTTTGAGCATACAACAGATCATCTACATTCCTCTGAGGTGCTGCTCCTAAAATTGAAGAACCAGGTTGTCCACCATACGAAGAATTCCCAGCCAGCGATGCACGGGGATTAGCATCAACTCTCCCTCCATATGATGCGAGCTCCTGGGTTGGATGGCGTAAACTACCACTTCTTGAAGTAAGAAAATCAGCTTGTCTGCCATGAATGTGTTGTTATTCAGTGTAAAAGGATGGATAGTGGCATGGCCAGTGGGTTCTCATACTACAATCAGGAGGGCTCAAAGATACAGCTACTTTTGAAAAGATTCTCAAAGCAGTACGTTAAATATCTTCATAGCAATAAATTATAGAACAATAATGACAAGGCAAACAAAACCATAGTTGCACACAGAGATAATGTCTAGAACAAATCCACATGTACCTTGCAGCATCATGAGGAGCAGATTGCATTGACTGAGATTTCAGCATCTGGTCATGTCTAAGCAGAGATGCCTGATCAAGGCGATCGTATAGCTCAGGCTGTCAAATATGCAAGCAAAACTGTTCAGGTATAGGTGGGAAACAATGTGCAAGATTTAGGTGGGAAACAATGTGCAAGTTTGCAGGTGAGTAACTGAGTAATAGCAACTTTGAATTGAGAGCATGGCCTTACATCAAGGGCACGACACAAAAATGTGAACATCTTGTAAAATTGTGAAAAACATCACATCCAGCATTCTAAATGTGCATGAGCCCTAATTTGTGTGCAAAATTAAAGTTGATATGCATAGAAGACAGCCCTACCATCAATACTTCAAAAGCTGGAATTTAATTTCTAAATGTACCTATTGATTTACTAGTATCTTTGAACTTTGTGAAAAAAATGACCCTGACAAAGATAAACATGTAAGCGACCATGACCTAAAGAATATAAGATAAAAACCTTATGTTGGTGAGTGTAACCAACAGAATCGGCATATCTTCCACCTGCATCCTCTGGCAGGTCCCTTCCAGCATATGCACCCTGCCTCTCAGCATATTGCCTTCTCTCAAGGGATGCATAGTCAACAATCTTCTCCGGCATCAATAACTCAGCTTTGTGGCTGTATCCATGGGTAGATGATGAAGGGACATACTCGCCAGCATATTTAGGCGAATCTCTTCTATTAGAACCATAAGTGCCATGTCCTTCCAAAGCCGGCTGACCAGATCCTTTAGCACTCAATGAAGAACCCTTCATAAACGAATGTGCGAAATAAATGAACACGTGTGCACTTTAAAGAACATAACAAAACTGAAGGGCGGACATTAATATGAAAAATGCTCGCAATGTACAATAGGTAAATTTTACTCCCACCATCTCACTTTGTTCTTTACACTTTCAAGCTTATATAAAGGAAAAGTTGAAAAGGGTAGAACTCAATGGAATTAAGGGAGTAATATAAAAAGTTGGTCTAACAGAAATTATTTCAAGACTGGTAAGGATTCAAGTCATTATTGAGATTACGTGTTTAAGGGGATTTGTGTTCCTCCAAATAACTTTGCAACACTCTAACTTGGCTGAGGAAGTTTCTTGTCCTGTAAGATTTACTACTTTCTTTTATTGAAACTTTTCTTCTGTCAGTCTAAAATGAATCTAACATAGCATAAGAAAATTCAAAGTCAGAACTTTTTAACTTCAGAAGTAAACTGTAAAACAAAATAAATGAAACATAATACCTATTAGGTTATTTTTCTAGAGCCTTGAAAAACCGACTTCAAAAATACAAATTGATTACTTTTGGTCTCATTAAAGAGCGTGTAGTGATGTAGACATCGAAAACCGCATAAATAGTAATTGAACCCCTTAACTTTGTCTAATCGTGAAATTAAACACCTTAAGTTTAAATTGGAGTTATTAGGCCCCATAAGTTATACAAAAAGTGAAAATAATCCCCTTACCAAAATATCGAAAAATTCATTATCTCACATCAAAAAAATAATCAGGCCCCATAAGTGTACTTTTTAAAAAAAATTCTAAACAAAAATAAATATTTTGAAGATATTTCAAAATGATGTCAAGAAAATCGTTATTTTCTTAGAAATATTTTCAATTACCTATTAAAAATTTTAGGTAGTCAAAATTAGGTAAATATATTTTTTTCCAACTTTTTAACAAATTTTACTTTTTTTATATATTAAAAATTATTGAAGAAAATTCGGAAATATATTCACCACTTTTTTAAAGAAGATAAATATTTTCATTTTTATTAACGTTGTTAAAATGGTTTTTTGTTTATTCTTTTTAAATTTTCATTACTTTTTAAAACAATTACTCCCTCCTATTCAGCCTAATGTTCCCTTTTCTCTAATATATGTGAGGAGTATTATAATGAAAGGGGAACATTAGGCGAAATAGGAGACAGTGCTTTTTTTTTTTGAAAAAGGATAACCAAAATTCACTTTGTGTGATAACAAATATTGAATTTCTCATGAGATATTGAATAAGAGGCTTAATTTCCCTTTTCATATAACTTAGGACATCCAGAGGATTGTTGGAAGTTGAAATGAGAGCCGAATAAAGATTCTCCAGTACATATTGTCAAATAACACAATCTACCACAATAATTCATCACTTGGTCATTTTGCTTTGTTTTCTCTTCCTCTCAGGACAAAGTCAGAACACTAACATTTTAACATCTGCCACTATCTGACAACCATGTTGATCTATCAGACTTCTGGTGGTCAAACAGTGTAAATATGTGACCTTCTCTTGGAACAAACGCCAAGCAAAAATAGTAAGGTGTCCAGGAGAAAAAGACTAGGCCACATGCGGTAGCAGTGGACAATGCTATGTTTACAAGTTGTGTAAGCAAAACGAGCTCAACTCAACAAGAATTGTGATTGAGTGCCACATGAAAACATACATTGTACACAAACACGGCATTAAAACAGCGGTACCCTCAAAATCCTTTCTTTTTTTCCCTGGCTCTTTTTGCAGTTAGCACTTGAGATTAAGAGTGCGATTAATTATGAGGATTTGATTCGCTTGGTTTGATTGGATTGGACTGAAGTATTTATTTGGATCAGACTGCCATGTGGGTTGTGTCTATCATGGCCTCTAAAATAGCAATAAGCTTTGACAATTACCCTTGAAAGTGGCATCGAGGCCATGCAACTAACTATGGGATGCAACACCACACCACTAGCGAACTAAACACACTTCAAGGTAATTTCAAGGTGGTATTAGACACGTTAATAACATAATAACCCAGGCAAGTTGTGATGACCAGTTCAACGCTGACGGCAGATAATTCGTGGTGACAAGAAGATAGGGGAACTGTTGATTTGTTGAGGTTGTTTAAAGGATATAAAGAGGGATTCCAATGGAGAGTCAGGTTTAGTTGGTGAGGGATATGAATTCCTGTGACCAGAAAAGTGAAGAGTGGTGAAAGGGAGAAGTACAATGAGAGAACGGATTGGAGGTAAGTCACTGTAATAAGTAGTAGGATTTATACTGCATGCATACACCAAGTTTCAACGGTAGTATTAGTGAGGTTCTTGACAACTCCCCCATATTAACACTACTACTGGGGAGGAGGCAAAATTAGTCTAGGGCAGAACCTAGATGTAGAGGTTGATAGGAGGTTAGTAGAAAGAGCAATTAAATACTGTCTGACTGTGGAAGTGTTGCTTGTCTCTTTCCGGGAGGAATCACATTAAAACCCACTACCCACCGGCAAAACCGCAACAAAAAAACTCAGAAAGCCCATAATCAAGACATCTCAAAGGCAATATACGCACATGCTTGAATTTGATTTGTGGACTTAGTAAACAGGAAAAATGGTTTGGTGAACTCAACAGCCAACATGACTTAACATATCGAATGCCCCTTCAGAGATATTTTCAATCCCTGTGTGAAATAAATTTCAACTCACCTGTTGTCCGCTGCTTATTGAAGTTGGCCCATACAATGGATTATACTGTGCTCCTCCATACTGTGATGCAGAAGGATGGGATCGGTAGCCACCAATCTCTTGTTCATGAGAACCGCCTAAAACTGATGAATGTCGAGCACCAATACCTAACTGTGCCCCATTATCATTTCCAAGAGAAGAGTTTCCAGGGTATGCAGATGTGGGCTGCAAGTGAAGAAGAAATAAAGTTAAGTAAAGATGAAAATCGTCCAAAACACTGTATTATAAATTTATAAGCATCTAAAATACTTGGAGCTAAGTACAAAAAAATAAAAAATAAATAAATAGGTATTCAGTATTCAGTATTCACAGAGTGATAAAAATATTGGTTACATTTTGTCCATATGATGGCTGTGCCGGGTAGCCCTGCTGTCCATAAGAACCACTTCCTCGAGAGTACATGACTGCAAAATCAAAGACAATGAAACATGTAAGAGCTAAGACCCCCAAAAAAACACTAAAGCTGTATCTTGCATGTACTATGTACTAATGTAGGCATGTTCTCATATATAAGCATCACATCCAATAAAACATAGAACAGAATCCAGTCTAGCTCCTTTTTTTTCTACGAAGGAAAAATCACAGACGGGAAGTATACTATATATAGCAGAAGTGCAGAACAAGAAGAGCGAAATGAAATATATCAGTTAACCAAATTACCTCAAGTATCCTAACACCATTAAAAGAATGTCCATTTTGATGCTAATTCTGTTATCTTTTAAGCAGTAGCATTTGTTAACCGATAGCTTTTAATAAAACTTGTTAATCCGACTGAGCTACTGCAACCAATACTATTCTATTCTCTTAAACTAAATGATAAACCTTTCACCTCTAAATTTGCCAAACAACAGAGGTATCCCACAAAATATGAGTCCATTGATTAACACCTCTATATTTGACAGCTAAACACGGTTAGTAATTCCGTTTAAAGAGCAAAAGCATAACCCAAATAGTGGGCCTTTTGCGTAAGACTGTTCTATGATATAACCTAGTCGTTATTGCTATCACTAAATGAGATACATAACACGAAATTGGATGTCTAATTGCGTTTTTCAGCAACTCAAATATATCTTGCCACCAAGAACCAACTCAAAACCACGAGACTCGCGTTCGAAAAGCGCAAAAAGTTGGTAATCAAACCAAAAACCCAACAAAGAAGCTTCTCAATTTCTGTAAAAACACACCAATTTCAAATTGAAGTCATAAACTCTCATTCATTGAGCACGGTCTTACACAAGTTTATTGTAAAATGGGTTCTGTTAATATCTACTTTTACACACGAATAGGGTTAGTATTTGAATTCGTTTTACACTATATTAGTGCAAAACCGCCATACACAAGACTAATGTGTCCAACACTAATAAAGAACAGATAAAAAATTGAAAAAAAATCAAAACCCAGAAATTATCAAATAAAATTAACAGATCAACCAACAACTCACAACCAATTAACCCAAAACATAATCATTCATTCATTCACCAAATTAAACATTGAACACATCAACTAAAAGGTAATACAGTATATGAATGAATTAAACCAAAATAAAAAGAGAAAATGTTCAAAAGAAATGAATAAATATAGCACAGAAGAAGAAGAAAAGAAAGAGGGGAAAGGGGGAAAAATACCAGAAAACGCAAGAAAAAAAAGATGGAGAAGAAATCTGGAGACAGGAGGAAATAAGATGAGAAGAGTTGGTGTGTATTGTGTAACTGAGTTTTTTGTGTTTTTTTTGGGTGACTACTGAATTAAGAGGTGATTAATGCCTGATCGACTTTTTAATTAGGTTCGGATTTCGGATTTCGGATTTCGGATTTTGTCCATTAGGTAGCTTATTTGACCAAAATCGATATTTTAATGTCAATTGATTGTTATGCACTTAAATTCTATGGCTAGCCTATGGGCTATGGCCTATGGGCTATTGGCTACACTTAAGTTAGTTTTTTTTTTCTTGGTACGAATGAAGGCGGAAACTCAAAAAACCTTAATTATTGGAGTATTAGCTATTACACGGGGTGACTACCACGGAAATATCTTCCCTAAAAATAGGCCTTAAACCACTACTCGGACTATCTAAAAAAATAGGCTTGATGCTTGAAGTCACCCCTTATTAGCTAGAAAATCGGCGGCTCGGTTTGCTTCTCTATACGTGTGCTCAAGCTTGACCGACCATCTTGTTTCCTTCATAAGATCTTTGCATCGCCCAACCGCCCATTGCTAATTAAATGATCCTCATTGATAATACACACATGGTTTGTTATCCATGTGAACGATAAGTTTCATAATACTCATCTTATTGAAGAAGATCAGACAGTAATTGTTATAAGTTGAATAGGGATAGTGTTTCTTTTATAATATCACGGGTGTTCCATTTAATTTTCACTTGATTTGTCATTTGCGTATTGCAAAAGAGGCACTATTGATTTCCGTCTTGTAATAATAGTATGTTCATCTTAAGGATATGATTATTGTCAAGACTTTTTTTCAAATTTAAGTTTCTATTATATTCTTTTTTTTACTAATTTTCTATTATTCATTTATTACTCAAATTTTATACAATAATTCCTCTGATTTATTAGATTCTAATTTTTACTTCACCTGAGAAAATGTAATATTTAAAAAATAGAGAACAAAATAAAATAATACATGTGATCCATTCATTTGATGACTTTCCTTGATAATTGTGACAAGACTCTCATAAGTTGTGTTTTGAATTTAAAATACTCAACTTAAGATTTTGTCAATACTTTGTTAAATTAGGGGATTTTGATTGAGTTTGTCCCAAGACCCGTGTCGGTATTGTGTTACAACTCACTAACAATCTTACACTGAGATTTGTGAACTCTTAATTGGTGAAATTATGGGAATCGTTGAGAAGGTACCCATGGTTTAGGTAGTAATATTATTTTACCAGACTTTTTACTAACAATGTGTATATTATCAAAACATAATTTTGAATGATAAAATTTGAAAACTGAACCTCTACAAGTGAAGGGGATGTTTGGTTTTGAAATCAGGAAATAGTATATTTTTTCTTGTTAATGAAAAATCAATAAAAAGATGTTTAACAAAGTGGAATAAAAAATCAAGAGAGCTTGCTGTCACGGTTGGCTTCCCGCTCGACCGTGGTTCACATGATGGGCGCGATTTAAGGCTTAAAGGATCAATCTTGAAGAAAGAATCTAGGAGATGTGAGAAGTATTCGGAACTGTCCGGAAAGTTTTAAAAAATAGTAGAGTTAACTAGAATATTCTAGAAGGGTCTGAAATATTCTAGAATAGTGTAGAGTAATCTAGAGTATTCTAGAGATGTCTAGAATATTCTAGAATAGTGTAGAGTAATCTAGAGTATTCTAGAGATGTCTAGAATATTCTAGAATAGTGTGCAGTCTTCTAGGTTGTTCTAGATTATTCTAGAGCATACTAGAATTGTCTAGAAGGGTCCAGAATGTTCTAGTAGATATTAGAACATTCATGTACATGGTATAAAGTCTAGTAGTGTCTGGACCGTTCCGGAAGGTTTTGGGGTTGTGGTATCCAGAGTATTCCAGAAGGTTCCGCTTCTAGAGAATTACATAGGAGTAGTATAAATAGGGGTAAAGAGCATCATTTGCAAACCATCCTACCAAACACACGCCAAACATTATATCCAAGCCTTGTAACTTTCTTAAGCATTGAAGTGTAATATAAGTAACTTTTTCACTTAGTATCTAGCCTTCTTATCCGGCATTTAGTCTCTATGAGACTTATAATATTCCGCTGCCAAGAGGTTGCCTGACTTAGCTTGCGAAGGAGTGTGAGTTAAGTGGCACACGAATTTGGTTTTATACTCTCAATCAAGGCGTGACATTGTGTAAAGTAAAATGCCCTCAAAAAAATAGAGTGAAAAGTCGAGAAAATATGCTAATGTGAAGATGATAACAATTAATTGTATTTTACTCAAATATTGAAAAGCTTAGATGTTCATATTTTAAATAACAATGTACAAATTTAACATGTAAAAGATTTATAACAAATACTCCCTTTATCCTACGTTTATTATCCCGTTTTATTTAAATTTGATCCCATAATTATATTTCATTTCCAGATTTAGTAAGGAAAAATTTTAGTTGTCCAATAATACCCCAAGATTACTAACTACCACCATAACGGCATACACAAATTCTCATTTTGATGACGGGCTAAATCCGTCAAGCTTGAGACGTGAGACAAACTTGCAAGTGGGAGAAGCTAAGGGTAACATTATTGAGGGTCTTAAGACAAGACTTTCTTAAGTCTTAAGACAAGACTCCCTCAATTTTACCAATAATCTACCCGAGTCTTGAGGAAAGTCTTAAATCAAGTCTTGAAAATCCAAGACTCTCCTTAAGACTTTGGTGGGTCTTGACCCTACTAAAAGTAGTTTAATAAGTATGTAAAAAGAAAAGGTAAAATGGAAAAGTAGAATCTGACGGATAATGTATAAAGTTTTGGGTGAGTCTGAGGTGACTCTAAAACAATAAAAAAATAATAAAAATTAGTGGAAATCTGATGTGGCAGAGTCTTAAGACTTTGGGGAGTCTTACGAATAATATTACCCTAAGAGAGGTCACAAGCTTATGACAGTCACAAATAAGACGAACGGCATAAGCATAACCACCCTGAAACGGGACTCATGGCTTATTTTAATCAAAATGGGCAATGAAAATACTCAAATAGGATGGAGGGGCTCAAGGGAGTATTGACCAAAGAATCCTAGTTCTATTTTATATTGTGGTCTACATTGTAATTATATTATAATTAGATAAATACCTGTAAAATGAAGACACAAAACTCTAAAATCTAATAGAAACACCATTAATACTCATTCACATATCTAGTAACATCACCAAAATTTAAGTGGTTACAATAAATCAAACAATAATTACTACGGCATAAAAGCCTGATCCTTATTCTGTTAAAAAAAGGGTTAGGAAAAAACTCAGGAGGTCGGAGTAACATGAAAAAAAAAAACATCACTTTGGAACAAATAGCGTAGCTCCTTTCGGAAGAAGGTCCATTTCAAAGGCGATTATTGTGCACAAAACGGTAACCCGTGCTGACTGTTGCCAATGCTCGGAACATCCTTGGTCCTGAATTCCTGATCTTGGACTGCCAGTTTGCCTCCAGCAATCAACTGCAAAGAATGCAGAACCAACTAGTGAATATATCTTCACCAAGATCAAATGTTGCAAAATAACACTATCTATAACGTGAAAAGAAGCTACATTTTCTTTACTGCTGCCAAAAAAAATAACGTGAAAAGAATAACAAACGGATGACTAAAAGTTTACCTCTTTGCAGCGTAAAATTACTGAACAAGCAGAAATAAAGCTCTATTCCAAGTGACCGGCCTCTTCATCTGCGTCGAATTCTTGCTCTACACCCTTGACCTATGAAATAACACGAATCCAACATCAGCGAAGAGATACTTCCAACAGGAGTACAGATGCAAAAACTGGAGTAGGAATTCGCATAAAAGTCTACTTTTCAGGCATTATTTTAGGTGGAGTGAAGAGTTTACAACTTTAATAACATGTTCTGCTAGGTTCCAAAAATACCACCTCGAACTCTATTGCTTAGTAGTCTTACTTTTTTACAAACAGAGAATTATTCGAAGCAATTTATCACAATAGCTTGCTATTTGAGATATGTTGAGCCATTTACATTTCAATTTAACAATTAATTTTTTCCTGAAACAAAATGAATTTTATATGTACTTCATAAGATACTAGGGACCTCATCGACATTCATCTGACATTAGGAAAAACTGAACACGGCCTCTACAATCCATTACACAATCCAGGCTAAGTCAAATGAATGTCTTTTTATCCGGATGCCTACGGCTAGGAGGAACTCTCCCAAATGAAGTTAGTACAACTACTTCCTTGTGTAAAGGTAGCCCAAATGACAAGATTGTAAGGTTGCAAGGTAAAACATCTAAAAAAACAGCCTTATTGCCATATTGCCATAACTTCCCTTCTTAAGCGATGTAAAGGTGAGGCTTATTTGTAAAGAAAACTTAACAGCATTCTAGTCAGTACTTTCCTGCTTAGGCTGTATAAAAGTGCATTTTCTTTTTTGCAAAGGTAGCAACCAAATAGAATATCTCCACACTAGATATTCGCAAAAGAACCAACTCCAGGCTCGCTACTCAGTCCTGGTGTTACAGAAACCATGACTTAATTTGACTACCTATTTATCTACTATTCTCAAGTCTTGTCTATTTGGCAGATATCTGGGGCTTTTTTTAGGCTTGATTTGAATTGTACAAAATTAAACATTAAATAGGAAAGTGGAATGAAAATGGGCAAGTTACTGAAGTTTGGAAGATGGCTGATTTGGCTAATTGCTACTATTTGGTAGTGCACCTGGAAAGATAGGAACCGTAGCTTTTGAAGTTATTGCTTGTATGTGTCTGGTCATCAATATTTACAATCCTTTAGATTCAAATTCTACCTTTTGTCCTTTTGATTTAAAGTTCACATGGGCACTTAAGAAGAGGTCCCAAATTCAATTCTTGGGAGGTCCATCTATTTCCCGTCAAAGGCTGAACCGCTGGAGTCCATGATACTCAAGATCTGAAACTGTTCTCTCTAGAAACAGTTGGTAATCTTTTCAAGAGGACTTATAACTTATAAGAACTCTCTATGATGTCCCATAGCATTTCTTTTAATTGGCCTAGTTCTCACATAGCACTGGACTAAAATGCTAGTCTACACCCTGAGATTCTAGTTGTTATATACTTATATATAGATATATGGTGAAGATTTGTACAGCTTCCCTAATAAAAATCCCAACCAAAACCTCTTTCCTACAAAGCTATCCTGTGCACATTAGTTTCATTGTTTGTTACTTCAACACTTTGCTTTCGCTGCGCGTTGCATGTCTGACATGACATTCCAACACGTCATTTTAGTCCACACCTCATGAAACTTTTTACAAAATAGCCATACACTGGAAGAATGGTTATGTCCAACAGCTGCAGGCGAGTGGGAGTAACATAGATTTCATTATTCATATAACATACAGTCATGGTTTTAAATTTCGGTATCCGTCGCAGTCGCGGTAGCGGTATAACCGGACCTTAATCGGCCATCGCGGGCGGATCAGGGTGAATCTCGGGCGATATCTCGTATCGGTAGAGTGAAAATCAGATACAACTCGGCCGATTTGTATCGTATCGGCCGAGATTTAAAAGTACATATAACACAATTCTCCATTTTACATTCATGTAGGTAGTTTGTGTATTAAGAAGGCTAACCTCAGGCACATAGTGCATCAGCATATTCTCAATACCAGATTTCAAGGTGACAGATGAACTGGGACAGCCGCTGCAGGCTCCTTGCATCTGTAATTTGACAATTCCACTTTCCCTGATACATCAGATAGAAAGTATTAGTCCCTCCATTATGTTAGAATCACTCACTAGCATATGACACACTGTCACACATGACACATTTTAAGATAGTGAAAAGTAGAAAGCGTTAAAATGGTAAATTATGAGATTAGTTGCCGTTCTCTCAAGACAAGTGACTGAGTGATTACGGTGGAATCCACTTGCTTTTGCAGTAAGGTGTTTCTGTCTTTTCAATGTGAGTTTCTATCCAGGTAAAAGAAATGTAGTGAAATGGTTTGAATGGATCAAAATGCAGTAGAATATCACAGCTGATTTCAACGAGAAAATGGAAACTTACGGATCAAATCCTCTATAAACAATATCACCACCATCATCCTGCACCGCTGGTCGTATCCGCGTCTCCAGTAGCTCTTTTATCATAGCAACGGTTTCTGAATCATCCTGCAACATAGTTCATCGACAATTTAACAATGTTCTATTTTTGAAATGAATTGTAAGACTTAAGGAGAATAGAAGGGGAACTAAATGAACTATGCCCATATCTACAAGAAAAATTAACCAAAATCCTCAATTGTTGGGTAGCTTAAGCCATCTCAATAGCAAGTGGCAAAACAAATGTTGTCTTTTGCTAAGCTTTGCTTTAGAGTACACTGAACAGATGCCTGATAAGAGGGTAAAATTTACTACCTAGGATTACGGATGAGAGAGGTATTCAGAAAATTTTGAACATTCAAGGGTTCCGGAAATTAATTTCTGAAGTTAGAGTATCAAATGAGCTACCTTCAAGTCGTCAACATAGTTTTTTTTGTTTTTGTTTTTTTCAGAGCGGCACAACTCCATTCAACTGACCTTCATACCCTCTGATTTCTTACGGTTTGGACTCCAACCATACCGTCAGGAGTCAGGACATGTATGGAAGTCTCAGGCTTCCATTATTTCACCAATCACATAAAATTATGTTTGTGTAGCATCTTTAATCATGCTTCAGTGCCAGAATTCTTACTCTTAACCAACTAATCATCTCTTCAAGTCTCACCCTTCCCAATGCTGTATTCAAACACACCTTAAAGAGTTGTATATTTCCATTTCGAACGAAGCTACAAATTTCCTACCCCTTCAACTCCGGATCATGATAGAATAAAACAAAATGGCTAGCTCTATGTATCTGACTTTGACACTCTTCATTCCCTATCTAGTATCTACTACAAGAATAGGTAACTCACAAATTTTCCCTCCAAAAAGCATCTTTTTAAATAAGGAAACTATTGATTACTTAACTGTATTCGTTAAATAAAAAAATTAATAAATATATTGTATTTAATATATTATTATGTTTTCAATTACATTAATCTTTTAATCGATTTATATAAATTTCACTAAACTCTAAACTATAAAACTATAAACTGTTAAATCTTTTACTGATGCTATTTGAGAATGACTTGACGGATACTACGTACAAGCAAAACTATAAATCATTTTTATTAATTTTATGACAAAAAAATTGAGAGAATTTATAAATTGGAATCATTAGCTTTTGTGGTATAGAGAATATTTTTTTAAAAAAATACGTTTGATAACATTACTCAATTTTCTTGGATTAGTTTTCAATTTTTATTTTTTTTCCTCAAAAAAATACAATAACGAGAAAAATGAAAAATTAATGAGATACAACTGTTATTTAAATAACTTATTAAAAATAAATTTATATATTACCGTGCATTTAGGGTTCTAAACTGGTTCATATTTTAAAAAAAAAAAAAGAGAAAAAAATGATTAAATAATCAGAAAGCAAAGCAGCAAACTAGTGAAGCGCACCAAAGCGATGAACAGATTCTTTGTGCTTACGACAACTGGCGGGGAGTTATAACTTCTAACAGACTCACAGTACAAAGTCAGGCAAAATAGTACAGACGGACTCCTCAAAAGAGGGGGGGAGGGGGAGGGGGGAGGTTGTCAGAAATATAATGTCATATCTGGCAGTCGTTACTTATATATTGTTGCAAGCATACTGAACATGGTCCAGTAAGTTATGTTCTGACATTAAGGAAGGCTAGTGGAGGTGAAAAGGCATCAATTATGGGAAACAATATATACTACGTAACCTAGTTAATACACATAAATGCTTGTAGGCATACGTAAATGCCCTAAATCCTCCAAATCACTCATGAAATATCAAAATAGCGCACCAAATTTAAGTCTAGATTAGGCTAAGCTGAGGATCTTCCATAGACTGATAAATATTTTAGCTTATTGATAGTTTGAAAAATCCAAAGGCACTAAGGACAGAAAAAACTTTGACTACTAACAAAGAAATACAGGCATCAAACTGAAAGACACTAACCCCTAGGCCCTAGCATTTAAGAAACCTGCCTCGGCTTCTTGGCTATTTGCCAATCACTTATACAGCAACACCATAATCGTTCTCCTTAAAATGACTTTGGGTAGTCACTCAAACAAAAAGAGAAAATAACCAATCTCGTCAAGAGTCCTACTTCAATCTCCATCCACTCAACTTGTCACATCATTTAAGTCAAGGTGGTAGTCTTAAAGACGGGAAAAGGGGAAACCACAACAAAAAAAGCACGAAAGATTAATCCTAAACTAAGTGTCATAAAAAGTATAGTTACTAGAAAACTAGATGAATTATTGTAATTTTGTTTGGTCAGGAATCATAGAAGTTGAGGTGTTCAAGCACATACGTCATGAATCGCTGTGTCCTTTGAAGCAGCAGTATTTTCGTCTAGAAACAGCGGTTGACCAGATGTATAGAAATCCATAATTGCAGCAAAAATCTCAGGCTTCACAATATCCCAAGAAATGTCATCAGACTTTGTAACCGTTACAAAATCCGACCCAAAGAAAACTCGTGTAACTCCTGCCACAGACAAATAACATCATTACATGCTTCCATCAATCAGTAAACTACTTACTAATAAACACAAATGCAGAGAATCGGAGATCAACAATAAAAAAAATTCATGAAAATTTAGGCTGAACTCTGTTTGAATAGACATATTTCATTCAACTTCATGATGGAGCAAGACCAAAAAATGACAAACCAGCATCTGAAAAATTGATACTGGCCACAAAAGTTAAATGACGCCATTCTACCTAAAACCAAAATTTATACTAGGAAAAGTTAGGATTTTATTGGAATCTAAGATTGTACTTTGGTCTTTGGGCAATAAGGAAAACATATATACATATATACAAGAAGGTTTGACTTTTAAGGCATCTAATAGTTATCATTGAGGGCTCTATGACAAGCTCTCGCGTACCAATTACTGATATATTCATAGCTGTCTTTCTATACTCAAGTAGTCAAGTGTGGTTTCAGCAATATGCTATAAAGATGGATTAAGTGTCTATCCAAGCTTCATGCAATCATGCCAAGTCACCCACCCATTGTGATATTCCTTTGTTTCGCCTCCATATTAAAACCGTACTATAGGTACTAGTTTGTTTTGCAATATGCTCATCAAACAAAACCTTGACTCCGTAATGAACATTATAAAGTATAAACCAACAACAAGTCCTATTAAAAGTCACAACTCACATGCTAGTGTCCTTTAAAAGAACACAAATATGCAAATTTACTCACACAAACATAAAATAGGCATACCGTCAATGGCAAAAATTGATTTCGCTAAAGGTGAATTCATGGCAGTACGAGCATTTGGGAAGTCAGCACTCCCAACTTCCATCACTGCCTTGCCAGGATGAAACATCAACGATGCAGGATTAGGTGTAGGCTGTGTTTGGATAAACATTGTCCTCCTTTGCCCTATTCACTTACAACCATTAACATCACAATACAAGCTCAGGGGAAAAAAAACATATTATCCGCTCAAATACATTCATCTCACACAACGTACCAAATCTGAATCACAATCAAGTCCAAACCCAAACAACTATCAATATACCATTATCACTTGGCTGTCTGGCATACGCATAAATATGTCACATAATCCCATATTCCCACGCAAATAAAAGGGGTAATGAGTTGTGTAACATTGAGCTAGCAATGGCGCTTTCCCCTCTTGCGCGATTAAAATTTTATAACTCAGTTGAAATTTTCAATTTTACTAGTTGACCTTATTAATTAACCAGGAGACCATGAGAGACGGTCTCTCAATAAGCTTATTGATTATTATACAAATTTAAGAAAAGAAGTGGTACTAAACCTAATAAAATAGGTACACATAAGGATTAAAGATAAAATGGGTACATTTATCTGTTAAAAAGGTACGAAATCACTATGTCATGATCAACGATCAACGATCAACACTAAAATGTCACGAAATACAAATAGAAGGGTACGGAGGAATGGTCTCAATAACCTATTGAAAGACCGTCTCTCTCAAATTTTAGTGTAAATTAACTATTCGTTCCCCTAAAAATGTTCACCCCTGAGACCCTAACTACAAATCCTGGTTCTGCCACAGATGAATTTATATCTTTCAATTTAACATTTCAATCCATGATTTCCACCACCTAACTTTCTGCGATTTTCGCAGCTGCATAATTAAACCCCTAAAACAAGCTCAATTCTATATTCACCTCGCGTTAAATGTCAAATTTCCAACATGGCGGATAGTAGAAGAACTAATGGGAGCTAACAGGGGCGGTCGCCTCGTAACATTAAAAGTCTGTCAAATCCTTTTACCAGTCGGCCCCAACAAAGTTTTCGCGTAAGGCTTGTAAATCCTGGTTCGGCCACTGATTACAGATGAACTGAAATAAAACGCGAGAGATGGATAGAGAAATATACCTTGGAAGGAGTTCCGTGGATGCGAGGCGAAGTAAGTAGGAGGACGATAATGGAGAGCATGATAAGAGCGAAAAGTGTGAGACGAGGATGACGGCGAGGACGATGATGATGATGATGATGAAGAGAGGAAGGAAGAAGAGCGGAGAATGGTAGAAGGATGTGAATTGGTAGAATTGAAAGCTTGACGAACAAGCTTCAGCCTGCTTATGGTTATAGTTATACCCTTCTTCATCATTTCTGCAGATTTTCTTCTGTTCGTACGAAGTAGAGAATGGTACAACGCCCAAATTCGATTAATCAACCAGGCTTATATTGTGTTTCGTCCTTTTCTTACCGATGACCATTTCATTTCATTAGTCTTGATTCGAGTCGAATAGTATCACGACTTTAAAAGGCACCAATTCTCATGTGTGACGGCGGTAATTTGTGACGGATACCGCTTCCTCTTATAAAATGTCCATTTTTTCTCTCTTCGACACGATTTATGTGGTCCATTTTTCCACTAACTCATTTTGTACCCATTTTATCTCACAAAATATCCGTCACAAATGGTGATCCGTCACAAGCAAGACTTACTATTAAAAAGGTTTTCGTAATATGATTTCATATTTAGGACTCAAATTTGAGATTTTCAGACTCTAGTTATATTCAAATAATTTATCGAATCACTTATGATTGCTTGATTAGAACTTACCGAGTTACGGGACTTAATTTCATACTGTATTTGAACAAGGTAAAGTGGTTTAACTACCAAGCGGCACATTCTGTTGCGGTTTCACAAACCTTACTGAGTTACGGGACTCGATTTCATATTTGAATAAGGTAAAGTGGTTTAACTACCAAGCGGCACATTCTGTAGAGATTTCATGAACCTTGGATTTTCTAGTCGAGCCTGCTTTTGCAAATCATTAAGCTTAAATGGTGTTAGTTTAGATTTTAAAACACTCTTGATCTTAAGCGTAAGATGGATCAAATAATGACGTATTTGTATACATAGAACAAACATCTTGCTCTTTCCTAGGCTTTTTCATTTTTATCTTATTTATACAAGTGTAAATTACTTTAACTCGTTTTAATTTAAAACAAGTATCTGTTTTAATTGGTAGAATTGAAAGCTTGACGAACAAGCTTCAGCCTGCTTATGGTTATAGTTATACCCTTCTTCATCATTTCTGCAGATTTTCTTCTGTTCGTATAATGTAGAGAATGGTACAACGCCCAAATTCGATTGATCAACCAGGCTTATATTGTGTTTGGTCCTTTTCTTACCGATGACCATTTCATTTCATTTCATTAGGCTGGATTCGAGTCGAACAGGATTATGACTTTAAAAAGGTTTTCGTAGTATGGTTTCAATTTTAGGACTCAAATCCGAGATTTTCAGACTCTAGTTATATTCAAATACTTTATTGAATCACTTATGGTTGCTTGATTGGAACAATTGGAACTTAACAAGTTAAGGGGCTTGATTTCATATTTGAACAAGGTAAAGTGGTTTAACTACCAAGCGGCACATTCTGTTACGGTTTCACAAACCTTACTGAGTTACAGGACTCGATTTCATATTTGAATAAGGCAAAGTGCTTTAACTACCCAGCAGGTCTTGCTTGTGACGAGTTAATCTCGTCACAAGTTTGTGACCTCTCATAAAAAGGGAGTGGGGATAAGGTGGAGCACCCATAGGTTTCACACAACCAAGTCCAAAACGGTTCCCCAAGGGAACACCTATCATCAAATAATCCCATCCTCCTCCATATATGAATATGAAAAATGAAAAGGAAGGAATAAGAAGAAAGAGGAAGAGTAATTTTACCAACTTCTTCTCCGATGCATTCTTGTGTGCGACCTACGAACAAGGTTAGGACAAACAAAACACAAAATATGTATAATGCAATATTTTTGGATTTTTTCAAATTTTTTTAATTTTTTTGTATTTTCTAAAAGTTTTCTCAAAAGGAAAATGAAAAACAAAATAAAAACATGAAAGAAATATATACAAGATAGATATTTCCCCACTCATCTCTCATAGAATTTTGTGAGAAGAAACGATGTCCGTCACAAACTTGTGACGGAGACTGCCGTCACAAATGAGAATTTGTGTTAACTACAGGCGGCACATTTGTAGAGGTTCATGAACCTTGGATTTTTTGGTCGAGCCTGCTTTTGCAAATAATGACATTTGTGTAGATAGAACAAACATCTTACTCTTTCCTAGGCTTTTTCATTTTACTTAACACAAATTGATTTATAAAATGCAGTCGGGCTGATACTGAGAACTGAGAAGCTAAGGTCGCCAAAGTGAATTCCGGGTGGCAGTGGCACGTGCTTCAAAAGTTGGGCTCAAAGCTACGTCCATCTGTTTAACCATAGGGGGTTGCGAGTTGCGAGTTGCGACAAAGTCTTCAAAATCACCTTGCCCTCTGCTTTAGGGATTGCCCATTTACGACTTACGAGTAAAGCTAGTCGAAACAAAATTGATACATATGGAGCGAAAGTGTGTGTATACACACGACAAAATATATGGAAGGATCCATGAACAAGGCTTATTTTCAATCCCGGCACAAATGTTCAGAAGCAAAAAAGGGTCAAAGAGATGCATCAAAACAATTGGTCAGTCACTGATTGACTGAAGAAACATTTTCAGGTGTACATTATTATTACGCTACAAGGGAAGAGTAACCCAGTACAATCTCCATATTTGAGTGCTTGAAAATGCAAACAACGCGTGTATAAGTTTTACCAAACTTCAGGGCGGAGCTCACCGCTTGCAGGGGGCATCCATCGACCAGAGTTGTATACATTCTCGCCAACCTTCCAGCCTGGCACATTTTTCATGATCCTTTCCTCATGTTCCAGATATTTCTTCCATTCTTTGACGAATCTGCAATGATGCATAGGAGATCATTACAAGAACAGAACAACAAGTCGACAACCTTGCATATTATTTAAATTTATCGGAAATATGAAGTAACATCATTTTGACTACAAGAGGAAGAAGCTTAGCATAGCCACCTTTCATCTTCTTCTGCTTGCATGAGAGGCAGTATAGCACGCCGAGCAGCATATTTCTCTTCCTTGATTACCCTGTTCACGACCTTCATCAGCAAAATATACAAAACAGGCTATGGAAGGTAACAATATCCAAGAGCTTTTCCATACCAACAACAGAAATTAATTATATTGTATGGAGTTATAATCAAAGAGCTTATGGATTGTTCAAAGGTATCTTTTACAATAGATTCCTACGATAGAAACACTTGCAGTTCGATGGTTACAATCGCCTTGTAATAGTGTGCCGGTGACAGGCAGGCAGTACAGGGGACAAGTCAACAAGGTGGCCAGTCATCCAGGAAAAAGAAAAGTGTGATCGAAGGAGGTGGGGGTAGGCATCATGCTAGCCGTTTGATTGTGGTCACAGTGGATGGTGGAGGATGAGAGAGAATGGGATTGGAAAGTCTTGGGTTAAATATATTTTAATTTTTGGCCATAATTAGAACCATATCAAGGGTGGACATGATTTTTTTTTGCCAGCGGTAAAATAACGATGCAACTACAAATCATTAGGACCTTGTTAAATCTATTTATTAAAGTAGACATACAAATATTTGACTAGAACTAGCAATAACATGTGAATGTAACTACGACGAATATCAAAAACATGTTGGGAGAGAAGATGATGTGTAAGGTTATAAAAGATCTAATCTTGGATTGAAACTCAATAGGGTTCACATGGTATCCTAATCTCAACTTTAAACAACCGTATTGCACATATATAGTGGCACACCAGTTTTTATACTACATAAACACGATGCTCCAAAAGCATATTAATAGATAGTTAAGAGGCAAGAATTTATCTTTGTTTAAGCCCTAAAAGAAGTTGAATATTAAAAGGATAATCACGGAAGTGAAGCAAGCAGGCAATTCCACTTCTACGTTAACCTAAGCTCTATGCTTTGTGACCCCGTTCATAAAAAAAGTCCCATTTCATAAAATGTCAAAACCAGAAAGTCTCAGAAGTCAGATAACATAAGACCATTCTCCCAAATACATCGATCAATTCCTAAGTTCCAACGATACGTGAAGCAATACTCTACAGACTTGCAAGAAAACCGATACAATGCCCAATTTTGGAAATAATTTAGAAACTCTCCAAGCATCTTCAACTGCTATAAAGCACAAATGTTCATTCCCAACACTGCCGGAACTAAAAAACATATAAGACCAATAAACTTCGTTATCACATAGCACCCTTTGACCATGCCAAATATTGGTAATCCAACCACATTCAACTGGAATGCCTTATCTCAGATCTTCCTTGAGCCTATAATACTTTATACTTAAAATTTTAAAAAATCCGGTCAACAGGAATCTGTTGACCTCCAACAAATCAACCATGCCCATCTGGTTAGCTCCTACACCCACTAACATCTGCCACTTGCAGAACCCAGTGAACCTTTAAAAATCTAATTGTAAATGAAACCTTAACTTTTGCCATAATAGAGATTTTGAGCAGTTGCCCAAATCCAGAAGTTTCATCTAAAATCCTTGAATAACCAAATCGAGTACTCAAAAATCGAAACTTCGTCAACCAAAAGTGAGAGCTCATTGCGCTGCACTGACTATATTTCCCGACATTACCATCACAACAATTTTAGCCAACGAGTGGCATATAGATCTCGTGGTTAAAATAAAAGTACTCTACAGCCAAACCCCCCAGGGGCCAGGCCCTCAATAATCCCCTATTGTTTGATGAAGATATCTAGCTACATGTGTTAATTGCACTCCTAAAACAATCAATTACAAAGACACCTAAATCTTTACCCACTCTCCAAAACAGGTAACAATCTATTTAAAACCCTCAAATGTAATGCGCAGCAATGAAACCCCATTCCCCAAATACCCATTATCACAATTGTCTATAGGTAGGATACAATCAAACAGACAAAGGCAGTCTAAATTTTCACCAGACTAGACACTTCATCCATCCCCAAAAATCCAACACTTTGATTTATTATCCTCAAACAATTGAATAAAAAAAGACAGGACCTAGTAATGTGTAAAAATGAAACCTCATTCCCCCTAAGCACACATTGTTACAATAGTCGAGATAATACAATCAAACAGTAGAAACAATTCATCAAAAAGAAACGTAAATATTTGCCGGTTTAGAAATTTCACCCATCCCAAAGAAAACCATCATTTCTATTTACAATCCTCAAATAATTGTAACAATGGTCAGAACCTATGTTGCTCAGACTCCATTAGACGTAAACGACACGGGTGCATGTCCAAGTGCGGACTCGGCCATTTTTATGGAATATACACATATTTAGGCTTAAAATGAGGTATCGGAATATCATATCCTTGTCGGAGTGTCGAGCGTCACACAAGGGATAGGTAGCACCAAAACGGACACGAACACGGACACGTGTCAGGCATCCCATGAAATTTAGGACACGGGACACGGCATTTAAATATAATAAAATATATATTTTATGGTTATAAATAACGTATAATTTTACAAGTAAAGGTATAATTCGACCTTTATTATAGTTAATTCTCATTTTTCCACCCAAAATCATTTTTTAATCGATTTTTTTTAAAATTTTATTTCTCGTCTAAACTATAATATGTTTAGACATGTATCCAACGAGTGTCGGGTGTCCGAGTGTCGGACACGGGACGGCTAATTAGGAGAAGTGTTTGTGCTGCCTAGCACAAGGGTACAAGATGGAATCGGGAGAATAGGAGTATAACATAGGTCAGAACCCAGTAATGTCTAACAAATAAAACTCCACTTCCCCGCATACCAATTACTACAATCGTCCAGATAATACAATCGACTACAAATAAAGCCTTAACCTTCCCCAAACTAAATAATTCTCTCCATACACCAAACTCCATCATTTTGATTCAAAATCCTCCAACAATCGAATAAAAGAAGTTAAACCCATTAATGTGTAGCAACAAAATCCCATTTCCCCACATAGCTATCACCCACAATCGCCGAGAAAAACCATCAAACCAGCAAAAACTATCAAAGGGATATAAATCTGTAAGAAATGAAACCCCAATTCTCCACACACCAGTGATTAAATTCGTTGAGTTAATAACAACATCAAAACAGAAAAAAAAATAAAAGGGGAGAGAAATATGTAACAATGAAACCCAATTTTTACCCATAATCACCGAGAGAAAACACCACCAAACAGCAAAACAATCGATTACGAAGAAACCAAAACTGAAATCCTCACCCATCCACCAAAACCAGTCAATCCAAATAAAATTCTTCAAACAATTGAATCAAAAGAGTCAAAACCCAGTCATGTGGAACGAAAAGCCACATCACTCCTCATACCCATTGTCACAATCATCGATATAATACTACCAAAACAGGGGAATCAATAGACAGGAATAGAACAGAACTCTGTAACAAATGAAACCGCATTTCCCCAAATACCCATCATCACAATCGTCGAGATAATACCATGAATAAAGCGAAAATGATCAAAGAAAATAGAAATGTGTAACAATCAAACCCTATTCCTCCACATACTACCGATCATCACAATCGCCGAAAAATACCATCAAAACAACAACAGAATATCGAAGCGAAGTGAAATGTGGACAACGAAACCCTATTTCCCCACATACCCAATATCAAAATCGTCATCAAAACAGCAAAAAAATTAAATGGAAGTGAAATGTGTAAAAATGAAACCCTAATCTCCGAGAATACCCAATTACTAGAATCACAAAACAGCAAAAAAACGATCGAAAAGATGAAAAAAAGAGAGAGGGGATACCGGCGCTTTTTGTTGCCTTGGCCAACCTGATACATACCCCAAGAGAAAGCGCCGAAAGTAACGAGAAAGATAGCAATGGCGCTAGGACCTTGGGTTGGGATCCGACGAGCGTAACGAACGGGTGCGAAGCCACCAGGTGGAGGTCCATCTTGGAGGAGTGGCATGTCCTTGATGCTCGCCATTCCTGGCTTGTTTCGAATCACAGCTTCCGTCATTGCTACTTGATTTCTGGGTTGAGTTGATTTGGTTGGGTGTGTTTGTGTGTGGTTGTTTTGGAGGAGAAGGGAGTTTGTGCCTTTGTGGGAATGGCCTTATGAGAAATTGGGGAAATTAGGGGGTGTCAATTTCAGATCTAACTAGTGGGTAACCGTGCATAAATACAGTTTTAACTCAAAAATTTAAATAGGTGAATATATATGTATAAAATCAATAAATAGTTTAAAAATAGATATTCATTCTTATACTTTAAATATTTATTGTAGACAAAACAAACGTAAAGATAATAAAAGTCCTTAGGGAAATCAAAGGAGGAAGACGATGTTTTGGTAAAATTTCTACCGGGTCAATGTTTATGTGATGCGGGTCAAAGTGTCAACCAATATAAGGATTTACGTGAAGAACAAATACGAAAATTAGAGAGACAAAACAACGACGCAAGAGATTTTTGGTGACGCGGAAAAACCCGTTGAGGGAAACAACCGCGGGGGGAACGGAATCCCACCAATATTTTTACTATGATCGAAGATTTTCACTGTTGGCGACGGATTACAAGTATTTTTCGAAAGTAGTAGGGTTTTACAACGTATGAACTGAATCCATAACAAATGCCCTAGTTTTTCTTTTTATAGCTGCGAAGTACTATCCAACTGATTCGGTTTCTGGTGCTGGAATGTGGGAGAGAATATAGGGGAATATCCTTTCAGGGTTTTGACCCATTCCCTTTCTCCAACAGCTATTTTTCTGCTCTGGTCTGTGCCTGGTCTGCATCTGCTTTGCCTCTGATCTGCTCCTGGCGTTAGGCTGCTTAATTATCTTTTGGGCCCAGTAGCGAGATGTGGATTTTTGGGCTAAACAATTTCCCCCAAATTTCAGCCCGGGTTGGCTTTACATTTGGGCTGGAATTTTTCCGTGCCCTTGAGCGTGCTTCTGGAGTTTATTGAGGTAGTTGGGAAGTCTAGGCAACTGTTCACAGCCGTTTCCTTGTCCCACTTGCCCCACTTGTCCCATCACTTCATTAACTGCTTGTCCCTTTGTTATTACTCTTTAACTCTTCAGTTTTCACCTTTTGAATTCAATTTTCAAATTTTTAGCTCACTTGCTTTCCTTATAAATACTTCTTTTTAACCGCACTCTTTTACCTTTACCATCTTCAAACTTCACTTTCTTTCTTACTTCCTTTCTTGCTTTTTCTTGCTGCACTTTTGCGGTAAATTTCTTTTATCACAACTTTCGAAATTACACAATATCTGTCCCTGGATCTTCTTCTGCTACTCCTTCCACTACTCCTGTTCCTGAGGGGTCCTCTAGGTCCAGTTCTGCTTCGGGGGACTATTCTGGTCCTTTCCTGTCGCAGAAGTTACTTGCGGCCAAGCATTTATGCGATTCTTCTTTCAACGAATCTCATGCTTCTTTCATCAAGCTTCGATTCGGATTTCCGGAGGGAGTGGTCTATCACTTTCCTCTCGCCGGCGAGAAGACCGATTTTGAGAGGGAGGGATGGACTTGTCTCTATGAATATCCTTTCCGTCTGGGTCTCAGATTTCCTTTTCCTGACTTGATTGTAGATTTTCTGAAGTTAACCAAACTTGCTATGTGTCAGATTGCTCCGCATGCATGGAGAATCTTGCTCAGTATTTGTGCTCTGAACCGTGAACGGGGGCTGAACATTGGTTTGGCTGACTTGGGGCAGTGGTTCGCCCCTCGTTCTCTGGGTCATTCTCAGTGCACCATTCGTAGTCATGACAATATGCCTTCTGCCATTATTTTTTTCCACTACTCCAGATGATAGTAAGTGGTTTACCCGTTTTATCTTCGTCAAGATTGACACATTGCCTTCCTCTCCTGACTATATTTTCTCTGCATGGCAGCCTGTGGAAGGTACTGGTTTTGCTCTAGCATTCTTTTGATTTTTCCTTACTTTATTGTTTCTTCGTTTGTTTCTGATGGTTTGTTAGTTTCTGCAGGTCGTAGCTTGGCTAAGCTTCCTGACTCCGCTGATCCCCCTACTTCCAAGGCCAAGCTCCTGGACCTTCCTGCCGAGGAGAGGACGTTCTCCAAGCTGGTCCGGGATGCTGCTGTTCTGGAGGTGAAGAAAGAGGGTACGGTATTTTCGATGTTATTTGCTTTCTTTGGGTGGTCCTGCGTTTGTTCTACTCTGATTTCTGCTGTCACCTTTTCAGGCAAGCCCGGAGTAGATGTGAGCAGGCTGATGCAGCTGCGCAGAAAAAGGTCAGCTTCTGGGGACGCGGGGTCCTCAAAGAAGACGAAGACAGACGTTGTGGAGGGGAGCTCTGCTGGAGCCGGGTCCAAGCCTGCCCCTATTGAAGTTTAGACTGTTGATCTGGTCCAGGAACCTGTTTCTGAAGCTCCCTACGTTGACCCCTCTCCTCTCAAGATTCCTCCCTTCATTCCTACTCCTAGCTACAAGCCAGTTTTGGAGCAGCTGCCTCTACCACCTTCTGGGGGTGGTTCGTCTTCTTCTTCTCTGCGCCTGAAGCTCCCAGGGGATTTTGGTGGGTCCAGGACCCATCTCTGGCCTACCTTGGACTCACTACTTTTCCCCGCCTCCGCCTCTATTATGGAAACTCGTCTTTTCAAGGACTTGATCAGGCGTACTGCGGAGGTTTCCTTTGAGGTAACCCTCCTTTTTTATTTCCCTTTTCTCTTCTTTTTTCTTTCTTCTGTTTTCCCTGACTTGGTCTGGACTTCCAGGTCCTGGAGCTGTCACTTTGTGCTAAACGACAGAGTGAGACCTTGCTGGCTGAACTTCATTGTTCGAAGGCGGCTCAATCTGAGGCTCTGAGGAGGAGACAGGAGGTAAAGAGGATGCAGGAGGCCCTGACAAAGAAGAAGCGGGAGTTATCAGAGAAGTTAAGTTTGGAGGAGACCTTGAGGGAAAGTTTGCGGCAGGCTGTTGAGCGTTCTCGCCAGGATGTGGCTAAGGGCCAGGAGATGCTTAAAGCTCAGGAGGAGGCTTCTCAGAATCAGCTAGCCACGGCTCACTCTAAGCTGGAGAGGGCCTTGACTTCAGAGGCAGATTTGGTGCTGAAGGTGGAGGGCCTGGAGCAAAAGAAGGCTGGTCTGCAGAGGGCGTTAATTGAAGCTGTTGCCTATACTGCTGCTGAGACCCGGGTGAAGTGTGTTCGGGAGTTCCAGGAGGGTAGCCATACTACCTGGGACTTAGCAGCTTTGGAGAAGGCCTTTGCTACTGACTTTCCCGAGGGTTTAAACATGGACCTGATCTCTGACGATGATGAGGAAGAAGATGGGGTGGGGTCTCCAGATGTTGGAGATGAGGTGACCTCTGACCCCACCGATGCTGATGTAGCTGCTGCTGGGCCTACTCCTGGCGAGTAGGTTTAAAATTTATCTACTGAGCCCTGATATGGGCGTTAATATTTTGTTTTGAACTTTGGATGCCCCTGCGTGGGCTTAACTTTTGTAACTTTTTGCTGCTGGTCCGGGTGGACCAGTGAAAACAATTCTGCTGCTGGTCTGGGTGGACCAGTGGAAACAATTCTGTTTTGAGCTGCTTTGAGCAGCTTTTAATCGTATGTCCCCGTTGTGTGGGGTTTCCTTATCTTGTTGCTTTCTGCCGTTTTTTCTGGCGTTTTTTTTTTCTTTTGTACATGCATGTTTCGTTTGTATTTTGGTCATCGCTGTTTTGGTGTGCTGGCCTTGTGTTTTATATACCCATCCCTATACTGGGGTGCCAGGCTTGACTTAGGTTCTCCTGCGATCAGTGCAGATTTCCTCTTTAGGTCAGTCCACTAGGATAAGTAAATTCTGGTCCAGAAAATGAGTAATGAAATTTTTCCTTTTAAAAGACTTAAAAAATGCATCAAAGTTTGAAATTACATTACCTAGACTACTAAACTTAGGTTTAAAGGCAAGATATCATTCTAAACTTAGGTTTATAAAAAATATAAAGACAAGACAAAATTTTAGGCTGAACCAGAGTAAACTTTATACAGAGTAGAACCTGAGTCTAAGGGAGCTGCTCTGGTCTGGTGGAGGCACCTTTAGATGATATACTTTTTTAAGTGAAGTATATTCCAAGATCTGGGTATCATTTCCCCTTCCATTGTCATTATTAGCCTGTAGGCCCCATTACCAACTATGCTCTCGATTTGGTATGGACCCTCCCAGTTGTAGGCGAATTTTCCGGCTTGTCGGTTTTTGGTGTTCTGGAACACTTTTCTCAGGACCAGATCTCCTACTTGCAGAGTTCTGATCCTGACATTTTTGTTGTAGCTCCGAGCCACCATCTGTTTGTATGAGGCCATTCTGACGTATGCGCTGGTCCTGAGTTCATCAACAGTGTCCAGGCTTCTTGTCATTTCTACTTGGTTCTGGTCCTCAGTTATACTCCCGTATCTGTGGGTTGGGACTTTGACCTCAGAATGAATTACTGCTTCTGCTCCGAATACAAGGCTGAAGGGGGTCTGACCTGTTGCTACTTTCGGAGTAGTTCCGTCAGCCCACAGGACCAGAGGAAGTTCCTCTGCCCATTTCCCTCCCATTTCTTGTAGTTTCTTTTTCATATTCTCAATGATGATCTTATTACTAGATTCAGCCTGTCCATTGGACTGGGGGTTCCTGGGGGTAGATTTCTGGAGTGACACATTCCACCCAGCACAGAAAGCCTCGGTTTTCTTCCCAGTGAATTGGGAACCATTATCACATATTATTTCTGAGGGTATGCCAAATCTAGTGAATATATTGCGCTTAATAAAAGAGATGACCTGTACTTCGGTGGTCTGGGTGAATGATTCTGCTTCAATCTATTTAGAAAAGTAATCTGTCATGGCCAGCATGTATAGCTTGTTTCCTGGTGCTCTGGGGAGAGGTCCCACAATATCCATCCCCCACTTCATAAAAGGCCATGGGGATATGATCGGATGCAAAGGCTCTGCTGGTTGGTGATTGACAGATGCGTGCCTTTGACAGGCGTCACACTTCCTCGCATACTCCTTCGCATCCTTGCGCATTGTGGGCCAGAAGTATCCCATTCTGAGGGCTCTATTGGACAGGCATCTTCCCCCCTGCATGATTTCCACAATCTCCGCTGTGGAGGTCATGCAAGACTGTCTGCGCCTCAGTCTGGTCCAGGCATCGCAGATATGGCCCTGCTAATGATTTCCGGAATAGGATTCCGTCAATTAGTAGGAATCTGGAGGCCTTCATTCTGAAACTGCGTGCTTCTTTCTTACTACTGGGCTGGATATCATGCTACAACCAGTCCAGGTATGGCTTTCGCCAGTCTTGTTCTGACTCCTAGTCTGGGTTGCTGCTGCAGATAGGTAGCTCCTCCTGGTCCGAATCTGGTCCAGGAATGGCTGGTTTGAGGACATGGGTGATTGGAATACTGGCTACGTCGGCTGGTTTGAAGGTTGAGCCTAGAGTTGCCAGTGCATCTGCCTCTGCGTTCTGCTCTCTGGGTACTTGCTGGATGCAGAATTCCACGAATCTGCTGATTAACTCCTTTGCCACATACAAGTAGGCCACCATTGTGGGGTCTCTTGCTTCGTATGCTCCATTGACATGATTCACAATTAGTTGTGAATCGCTATATACGTTAACATGGTTGATTCCCATGTCCAGGGCTAGTTGCAGCCCCAGGACTAGGGCTTCATACTCAGCCACATTATTTGTGGTCTTGAACTCACATCGGACTGCTTGGGTGATTAGATCCCCTTCTGGTGATCGGAGGATCAACCCAACTCCGGACCCTCTGGCGTTTGAAGCTCCATCTACTCGTAACTCCCAGGTGCCTGGTTTGGCACCCTGGTGTAGGTGTAGGATTTCCTGTTCTGCTTGGGTCTGAAGTGCTGGGCTGAAATCGGAGACGAAGTCTGCGAGGGCTTTTGACTTTATGGCTGTGCGTGGTTCAAACCTGAGGTCATATCCACTGAGGTGCACAGACCACTTAGCCATTCGTCCTGATAATTCTGGCTTTCTCATAACCGTCTTGAGTGGGTGATTGGTAACCACTGAGATGGTATGAGACTCGAAGTACGGACGCAGCTTATAGGATGTTGTGACCAATGCCAATACTAATTTCTCAAGTGAGGTATACCTTGCTTCTGCTGGCAGTAATGATTTGCTGACATAGTACACCGGGTGCTGAGCTCCTTCGTGCTGTCGGACCAGAACTGCACTTACTGCTGCTTCGGTTACTGAGAGGTACAGGAGCAGGACCTCCCCCTGCTTTGGCTTGGATAGCAGGGGTGGGCTGCTCAGGTACTGCTTTAGTTCCTAGAATGCTTTTTCGTGCTCTGGTGTCCAATCAAACTTCTGGCTTTTTCTAAGAATATCATAGAATAATCTGCACCGGTCTGAGGATCTGGAGATAAACCTGCTCAGGGCTGCTACTCTTCCTGTCAGACGCTGCACATCTTTTGGCTTCTTGGGTGATTCCAGCTGCAGAACTGCATTGATCTGTTCTATGCTGGCTTCTATCCCTCTCTGTGTTACCATATACCCTAGGAATTTCCCACTGGAAACTCCAAAGGTACACTTAGCTGGATTCAGCTTCATCTTGTACTTTCGAAGGGTGTTGAATGTTTCCTCCAGGTGCTGGGTGTGGTCTGCTGATTGCTTGGATTTTACCACCATATCATCTATGTAGACTTCCATATTGCGTCCTATCTGGTCTTTGAACATCATATTGACGAGTCGCTGATACGTGGAACCAGCATTCTTAAGACCGAAGGGCATTACGTTGTAGCAGTAGATGCCTCTTTCGGACCTGAATGCTGTTTTTTCCTGGTCTGCCGGGTCCATTTTGATCTGGTTATACCCGCTCCAGGCATCTAGTAAAGTCAACATTTCGTGGCCTGCAGTGGCGTCGACCATAGCATCTATGTGTGGCAAGGGGAATGGGTCATTGGGGCAGGCCTTATTCAGGTCTGTGAAATCCACGCAGACCCTCCACTTGCCATTCTTTTTTGGTACCACCACTACATTAGATAGCCACTCGGGGTACCTGACTTCCCTGATCTATCCTGCCTCCAGAAGGTTATCCACCTCCTGGTTTATGATTTGATGTCTTTCTGCTGCGAATTTCCTGCGCCTCTGCTGCACTGGTCTGAATCCTGGATCTATGCTGAGCTTGTGTGTTATGATCTCTGGGTCTATGCCAATCATGTCTTTGTGCGACCAGGCAAATCAGTCCACGTTCTTTCGGAGCAGCTGGAGGAGCTGCTGGCGTAGATCTCCAGAGCACTCTGAGCCTACGAGCACGGTCCTTTCTGGGTGCTGCTCATCCAGGTGGACCTCATCGATTTCTGCCTGCTGGGGCTCGATGTACTCCTCTTGGATGTGCAGTTGCTGTAATTGCTATGCTCTGGCAGCTGGTGGTCTGGTGGTCCTTTTAAGAGCTACTTTGTAGCAATCCTTGGCCTCCTCCTGGTCTCCCCGTATCTCCTGAACTCCCCACGGTGTAGGAAATTTCAGGCATTGGTGGTACGTTGACGGGATTGCTCGCATTTCGTGGATCCAGGGCCTGCCAAGAATAACATTGTAAGTAGATGGACCATCAATGACTAAGTACCTTACCTGTTTGTTTAGCCCTCCGGCGTAGGTGGAGATGGTGATTTCCCCCAGGGTATGCGCTGTTTCTCCGCTGAATCCGACCAGGGGTATAGCTTTCTTGGTTAGGTCCTTCTCGTCAAATCCCATGCTCTTTAGTGCATCTAGCATCAGCAGGTTGACGGAACTGCCTGTATCTACCATGACTTTCCTGACCTCACAATTTCCAATGTTCAATGTGATAATCAGGGCATCATGGTGCTGCTCTGGTACAGCTTCTGCGTCTGTTTCGTCAAAGGTTACTGCCGGGAGGTCCTGCCTGGCTATTCTGCATGATGATTCTGGCTTGTCTCCTTTAGCTGCAGTTACACGTCTTTTGGCTGCTGAGTAGGTGAGCCCGCACAGCTCTGATCCTCCGGTGATGACATTGACAATTCTATTGCAAGGAGGGGCTGGTGAGGGCTGCACCTGGCTGGCTGCATTGACCCTGGTGGACTTCTCTGGGAGCAGATGATCCAAGTTGCCTCGGTCATACTGGAATCGGACCTCCTTTTGAGGGTATAACATTCATCCGTAGTATGACCTATGTCATCATGAAATTCACATCTTTTGCTAGCATCACGGCGGTCATTGGGTCGTTCCTCTTTCTTCTTTGGCCACCTGACTCCCTTAAGGCCCTTCAGGGCCTTCAGCAGACCAGCTATCCCGGTGGTAAAGCCATACTCACTGACTTTCGGAGGTGGATCTGCGTCGCTTTTACCACCAGTGCTTTCGGACACTTTGCTTACTGGCTTGCTATAGGGCTTTGGCCTCTCGCCCCTCTTTTCTACTGGTGCTTTCCTAGACACAGGTTCTGTGTCATAGGTACTTCTTCTGGAGGCAGCGTCTTCTTCCAGCCTCATGGCCGCAACTGCCTGGGCCTGTACATCAGCAAAGGCGGTGCATGGGTGCATTGTCAATTGCTTGTACAGGTCTGAATCGTGATGCAACCCACTGCGGAAGGTTCAATGGCAGTGGGTACATCACAATGCGGGATGACAACCTTTTCCTTGTTGAACCTGGTGAGGTAATCTCGAGTGGTTTCCTCGAATCCTTGGACAATTCTGTATAGGTCGCTGGTCTGCTTCTCTGGTTTCATGCTACTAGCAAACTGCTGATTAAAGGCATTAACCAGATCTGCAAAAGAGGAGATGCTGCGATTAGGCAATCCCACAAACCAGTGCAGGGCTGCTCCGGATAGGGTTGACCCAAATCCTTTGCACATGCAAGCCTCCTTAAGTGCTCCGGTTGCGGTTACCACCATCATTTTCTGCTTATACTGATTTATGTGGTCCAGGGGGTCGGCCGTACCATCATATAGTGTCATAGTTGGCGGCACAAATCCCTTGGGCACATTGATCAAGGCAATGTTATCGATGAACGGTGAATCTGCATAGCTGTCCTGGGAAGCTTTCTCCATTGGCCTTGGCATACCAGGTATCTTGGTGATCATGTCTTTCAACTCCTGGTAGCGCTGGTCTGAGAGACTGTCTGCCCCGGGGAATGGATTGACTGGCGGGGGGAAGAAGCCTGGAGGGGCTCCTCCCCAAGGCCCTGGGGTTGAGTTGACTGGCGGAGGGAAGAAGCCTGGAGGGGCTCCTCCCCAAGGGCCTGCGGCTGGTTCATTGGCTGCTACAGATGAACTGAAGCCTGGTCCTGGATGCCAACCTACTGCTGACTGCGCTGGTGCTCCTCCTTGCCACCCTCCAACGCTGGGCTGGTTCACGGGTGCTGCTCCTACTGAGATCTCTGGCGTTCGTCCGATGGTAGGCTGCGGAGGGGTACCTGAAAAAATCAAAGGGTCAGTCCCAGGGGGAAAACAAGGTGTAGGATTACCTGCAGGCTGAATTGGTCTGGACTGCGGTGCTCCAAACACGGATGAGTCCAGATCCAGTATCTCTGGGCCACTGCTCGGGGTGGTGACACCTAGATCTAGCCTGGTGACGATCTCCTGGGGAATTGGCCGGTTCAACCCTGCTCTCCCGAAGGGGTTGAAGGTCTGGCCAGGCCCTGGCTGCAACATTCTGAACGGCTGTTCTGGACGTGTGACTGCGGCGATCTGCTCTCTCAGGTTCAGATTGTCCTTCTTCAGGCCCTCTATGGCTTCCTGCAGAGCACTCATTCCCTGGACCACCATCTGCATCGGATCTGTTTGGGGAGCCGGCGGCTGCTGGCTTGCTCCAGTCATCTGGGCTTCTCCACTCCTGCTAGGACTGCTTTCTCTGCTCTGCCTTGGGGAAGCAGACACAGGGGGTGATCTGGGAACCTGAGGAGGTTTGCTAGGTGGAACCACAACCTTGGAGGCTGTGGTCTGACTCACGACCAGGGATGGTCCTGTGAGTCCAGCAGATACAGTAGGGTTGATCCCACTGGACTGGGCCGGCATGCTCTGGGAACTAGAAGGGTTAGCTTTGGTCCCAGACATGCTTGTTGTGACGAGGTAGCGATTTTAAATATTGGAATGCGCACTATGCCCCATGGTGGGCGCCAAATTGTTTTGGTAAAATTTCTACCGGGTCAATGTTTATGTGATGCGGGTCAAAGTGTCAACCAATATAAGGATTTACGTGAAGAACAAATACGAAAATTAGAGAGACAAAACAACGACGCAAGAGATTTTTGGTGACGCGGAAAAACCCGTTGAGGGAAACAACCGCGGGGGGAACGTAATCCCACCAATATTTTTACTATGATCGAAGATTTTCACTGTTGGCGACGGATTACAAGTATTTTTCGAAAGTAGTAGGGTTTTACAACGTATGAACTGAATCCATAACAAATGCCCTAGTTTTTCTTTTTATAGCTGCGAAGTACTATCCAACTGATTCGGTTTCTGGTGCTGGAATGTGGGAGAGAATATAGGGGAATATCCTTTCAGGGTTTTGACCCATTCCCTTTCTCCAACAGCTCTTTTTCTGCTCTGGTCTGTGCCTGGTCTGCATCTGCTTTGCCTCTGATCTGCTCCTGGTGTTAGGCTGCTTAATTATCTTTTGGGCCCAGTAGCGAGATGTGGATTTTTGGGCTAAACAGACGACAAGGGTAATCTGATCGTTAATGTGAAAAAGTACAATATTACGCTATACATGAATGACTCCCATAATGCATGATGTAAGATGTCGGAGATACTCAATTTTACAGTTGCATTAACAAAACATAGAGAATGTTTTCGAATGACAATCCAGAAATAAAAACAGAGATGATTCAAATCGTTATTCCTTCATCGTAAGAAAAATCTCGTTTAAAATAGTCATTTTTCTATATTCCGTACAAAATCAAATAATTAATGAGATTGACTCCATCAAGTACAACAATATCAAACATATTAGTGCAATTCTAAATATAAATATCAACGAAATGTTGTAAAGGTTGTATGATACAGGCCCACACCGAGTACTAAAATCAAAGAATTAAAGAAGTCATTTTAATCATGCCATATCTAATCTCCTTGCATTTGTGCCTTCAAATTGAAATTGAACTTTGACACCCTTCGTTGTTTCCCTGGAATGCAAACACCAAATGTTAATATAGTGTAACATTCATACTTTCTAATTGTGAGATAATTTGCATTTTCAGCAGTGCTTATGCAGTAGCATATTCTGGAAAGTTCTAGGGTTTATTAGATTTCAAATAATCTGTTAAGTCGAGATTTGGTTAGTGTCTCATCCATGGAGCATCTTAGGCGCACTCGAGGCGCGCCTTTACAAACTAAGACGGAGTATACGAAATTCGAGCCCTCCAATATGCTTTCCATACATTGATCACTGTCCCAATGACAATGTATTAACTAATTTGGCAAGGTGAAACAAATTAAAATATACGGAGTAATAAAATTTAGTACATATTATTCCGTCTAATTCTTTTGAATTGACCTATTTATTCAAAATCCACATCAGAAATTTTGAAAAATGGAATGATTTAGAGTCGGAGGGTGTATGCCTTAAAATAGTAATGATTAAATCAAATTAAAAATGAGCATTTCCTAATTTGGTAGTCGTATAATTGATAGTAACATAACCATAATTTTACAACCAATACTTATAGTTATATTGCGCAGACAATCGCACACTGGACACTCGGACATAGGTATGACACTTGCATACTGAATTTTATACCAAAAACATGATATTTTTTCATATAATAGTCAAATCCGACACCTAGACACGTATTCGTGTAGGATACACAAATCACTTACTTCGTATTCATCTATAAGAACGGTCTAACCCCAGTCACCTACCTAAAATTTTCATTATCGTCCTTTTCAAGACTTCAATAGTCAACTTTATTTATTCTGTTAAGGTTTTATTCTGTTAAAGCTGTTAGCGGCTACTACTAAACAAACTAAAATTGTGAAAACTATTAACTCCTTCCTCTAAGGCTTAGTAGTTTGGAGCTAACTTATTAGAAGATGTTGGTAGAGTTGTAGGGTCTATTAGATGAGCTATTTATGCAAGGTGAAACTAACTGTAATAATGACCTTATAAGAGGGTCAAATGTTGGTATAACTGAATATGAACAATTGAACACTACAAATCCAACAACTAAAAAACTAAATGTCAAAGGAGATAAAAAGAATGTTAAGAAATAAAAAAGAGATGGTATTGCACTAATCGAACTTGTGCATAGAATCTCTAAACTCCTTTGCAACCATTAATCTCGGATCACTCCGACTATAATTTTTGGATTAAAAATCAAACAAAGACCCCTAATTTTCGATATTCAGTCATTTCATAATCAACTAAGTTAAACATCTTTAATTTAGATTTCACCTTAAATTATAAGCAAACACAACCGAAATAAGAAACAATACCAAATAATGCTGCCATCTTGATTTTCTTTGGAGATAGACCTGCCACCATTAATCAAGTTTATTTTTTAATTAGCTAATTTGGAGAATTGCATAGTCTAATAATTGATTGAGTCTTTTTGATGTCTTAGTTCATTGGTGAAAACGGAGCTATCCTGGACAATAGGTCCTAGGTTCGGTTCCCCCTCCCATCTATTGTAATGCGACCAAGGGCGTGTTTCGTAACCAACAAAAAATAATTGAGCCTTTTTTCATGCTAAACACCCAAATCATTTTCACTAATTAAGTCGTTTATCATTAATCGAATCTGCCATCGTCAAACTAAGTAAGTTAAGTTAATCCCCCAAATTAGATCACATCTACAAAAACAACGTATAACCTAAAACGACTCCGACAAAGAAAAATGACAGGAAAAAAAAAGAAATTACCGGGTAATTAAAAGACTATAGTAGAAATAATATGAAAACTATCACAAATTATTCGATATTTCGTAGAGATGGCTAAATATAATAACAATTCATTATTTTCAAAAAACCTCTTTTAATAAATGATGTTCAAAAGTAATTAAATTGTTTGTAAATAATACAAAATTGTGACGGGCCACATATAATTTGTGTTTAAAATATTTATAATGTTTTGTCAATAGCCAACAACAGTACAAATATAGAAAAATGTCTTTATAAACTACATTTGTTAATATATTACATTTATTAGTTTGTATTTCTCCAATATAAAATTTTCAAAACCCTTATTACGGGTAACCTAACAAATACGGAGTAGTAATATAAAGTCGGTCATGTTTCAATAGTAACATAAAGTCGACAACACCTAATAATGTTACTCTTATATGACAATTGGGAGTTGAGACGGAGTTATCTTTGTTCTGGGAGGAAATATATTGTCTCAATTTACCTCTTGCGACGGATGTTTAAGGCCAACGTTACTTTTGCAACAAAACCAAATAACGTTTTCGACGGACATTTCTGTCATGTTACCTTTGTTTTTGTGTACTATAGTGTTGAAGCAATTTATAATATCTCACATGTGCTAAAAAACATTACAAATATTGAATATTTTATTCTACTACATTAATAGTTATATTACATTCATCAAATTGTTTTCTTTCACCTTAAATTTCTGGATCCTTCTTACACGTGACCCAAAAAATAGTTTCATAAAATCGATCATGTCTAAAAACATGTCGTGATTAATAGTTAAGAAAACTATTATATGATAATTATTAAAAAATATGGTTGGATATTAAATGTTTTGCAAAAATCTGGTATTTATGTGGAAATTAAAAGTATAAGTTGATAAAAAGTACAGAGTACTACTTTTACAATTTAGCAAAAATTCAAGAAATTAAGATGGCGAAAAGATCGAGGCAAATGGAAAATAGTGTGTACGGAGTAACTTTTACAAATTAGAGAAGGTGACACTAAATATGTCTTACTCTAGTGGTTAAGACGGACCCCAGGATCGAATCCTCCTCCCTATTGAGTGGATAGTTTTTGTTTTACGTATTTATTGTGTACATAATCTGTATTTTATACGGTCGACCGATATGAGCGCGACACGTCACCTTTATAGCGGTTACCGGTTGTTGCTTTAATATATTAAATGACAAGTGTGGAAAATATATTACCCAGTACGGACCGGGCACACTTGACCCTGAACCGGTACGTGCGAGAGTTAAACCGGTGCGATTACATCATAGATGGCCATTTCATTTCATACTAACTTTTTTTTTTAAAGAAACCCACGACGGGAGTGATTCGTTACTTAAATCTTTCGACATCATATATACAAAATGTTTGGAGGGACAACAGTTTGCCATTCTCGACGACCAACACTCCATGGACAAACATGAGCCAAACCATGAGCAACTCTATTAAACGATCTACTAATAAAAGACCAACTAACTGACTCAACCCGACTACAAACGTTTCTAATATGATTAATAATGAGAAAAATATCACTACGCCCATGCTTGTCCTGCCTCAACAACTCGATTACCGACAAGCAATCACTCTCGACTTCAATGCATTGGTGTTCGGCCTTCCACGCCTCCTATATCCCAATAATACACTTTTCAATAACATCGGCCTTAACTTTGCAGCGGCTAGATGTAGTAAGTTTATTAAGTTACACGTGATTCGATCTCATTATACAACATGGGAACCTGCTTACAAACATACAAAAATCTACTTATTCAATCGCTTTTGAGTGAATATCTATGATAAAATGTAATTTTAATGCGACAATACTGATTAAATTTACATTTCAAGAATAAGATACTTCCTTCATTAATATCCAACCTACACATATTCAGTTTTAATTCATTCATATTTAAACTGTGATTTTTCTAAAAAAGACAAAGAAATGACTAAATTGTCGTTATGGACAACCTTTATTTACATAAAATGTTATTAAATGACTCACTATTAATCCACCCAAAAATCATACTCCTTAACCAAAAAACATCTTACACACTTTGGATATATATGGAAGAAGTATGCAACATACAAACTATGAATTATTGGAATAAGGTCGTGGATGAAACTAAAAAACAGTTGGAATTTGGGTAATTCCTCCCGGATATTGGGCGGAAGGGTAATGAAAAAGTGGCCAAACAAACAATAATAAAGGAAATTAAGCAATATAGACCTGACAAACAGGTCAATTAGATCAGAACAATTTAAGTTTTTTAGGTTTGTAAGAATTCAGGCAGGTGAAGTTGAGTCATTTCGAGTCCAAGTCATTTTCGAATGAGTTCTTTTAAGTTATTTAGGGACTTATTTAGTTCCGATAACAAACATTCGGGTCGGCTTGAATAAGTTCGGGTAAATACAGGGGCTTTGTCTAAACTGTGTGGGAGCGGAAGACATTGATGTTTGGGTTTGGGTAGCTAATAGGATCGAGTATCTCTGGAAAGAAGAGGAGGGTCAAAGAGGCGTTATTAGAAGATGTTGGTAGAGTTGTAGGGTCTATTAGATGAGCTATTTATGCAAGGTGAAACTAACTGTAATAATGACCTTATAAGAGGGTCAAATGTTGGTATAACTGAATATGAACAATTGAACACTACAAATCCAACAACTAAAAAACTAAATGTCAAAGGAGATAAAAAGAATGTTAAGAAATAAAAAAGAGATGGTATTGCACTAATCGAACTTGTGCATAGAATCTCTAAACTCCTTTGCAACCATTAATCTCGGATCACTCCGACTATAATTTTTGGATTAAAAATCAAACAAAGACCCCTAATTTTCGATATTCAGTCATTTCATAATCAACTAAGTTAAACATCTTTAATTTAGATTTCACCTTAAATTATAAGCAAACACAACCGAAATAAGAAACAATACCAAATAATGCTGCCATCTTGATTTTCTTTGGAGATAGACCTGCCACCATTAATCAAGTTTATTTTTTAATTAGCTAATTTGGAGAATTGCATAGTCTAATAATTGATTGAGTCTTTTTGATGTCTTAGTTCATTGGTGAAAACGGAGCTATCCTGGACAATAGGTCCTAGGTTCGGTTCCCCCTCCCATCTATTGTAATGCGACCAAGGGCGTGTTTCGTAACCAACAAAAAATAATTGAGCCTTTTTTCATGCTAAACACCCAAATCATTTTCACTAATTAAGTCGTTTATCATTAATCGAATCTGCCATCGTCAAACTAAGTAAGTTAAGTTAATCCCCCAAATTAGATCACATCTACAAAAACAACGTATAACCTAAAACGACTCCGACAAAGAAAAATGACAGGAAAAAAAAAGAAATTACCGGGTAATTAAAAGACTATAGTAGAAATAATATGAAAACTATCACAAATTATTCGATATTTCGTAGAGATGGCTAAATATAATAACAATTCATTATTTTCAAAAAACCTCTTTTAATAAATGATGTTCAAAAGTAATTAAATTGTTTGTAAATAATACAAAATTGTGACGGGCCACATATAATTTGTGTTTAAAATATTTATAATGTTTTGTCAATAGCCAACAACAGTACAAATATAGAAAAATGTCTTTATAAACTACATTTGTTAATATATTACATTTATTAGTTTGTATTTCTCCAATATAAAATTTTCAAAACCCTTATTACGGGTAACCTAACAAATACGGAGTAGTAATATAAAGTCGGTCATGTTTCAATAGTAACATAAAGTCGACAACACCTAATAATGTTACTCTTATATGACAATTGGGAGTTGAGACGGAGTTATCTTTGTTCTGGGAGGAAATATATTGTCTCAATTTACCTCTTGCGACGGATGTTTAAGGCCAACGTTACTTTTGCAACAAAACCAAATAACGTTTTCGACGGACATTTCTGTCATGTTACCTTTGTTTTTGTGTACTATAGTGTTGAAGCAATTTATAATATCTCACATGTGCTAAAAAACATTACAAATATTGAATATTTTATTCTACTACATTAATAGTTATATTACATTCATCAAATTGTTTTCTTTCACCTTAAATTTCTGGATCCTTCTTACACGTGACCCAAAAAATAGTTTCATAAAATCGATCATGTCTAAAAACATGTCGTGATTAATAGTTAAGAAAACTATTATATGATAATTATTAAAAAATATGGTTGGATATTAAATGTTTTGCAAAAATCTGGTATTTATGTGGAAATTAAAAGTATAAGTTGATAAAAAGTACAGAGTACTACTTTTACAATTTAGCAAAAATTCAAGAAATTAAGATGGCGAAAAGATCGAGGCAAATGGAAAATAGTGTGTACGGAGTAACTTTTACAAATTAGAGAAGGTGACACTAAATATGTCTTACTCTAGTGGTTAAGACGGACCCCAGGATCGAATCCTCCTCCCTATTGAGTGGATAGTTTTTGTTTTACGTATTTATTGTGTACATAATCTGTATTTTATACGGTCGACCGATATGAGCGCGACACGTCACCTTTATAGCGGTTACCGGTTGTTGCTTTAATATATTAAATGACAAGTGTGGAAAATATATTACCCAGTACGGACCGGGCACACTTGACCCTGAACCGGTACGTGCGAGAGTTAAACCGGTGCGATTACATCATAGATGGCCATTTCATTTCATACTAACTTTTTTTTTTAAAGAAACCCACGACGGGAGTGATTCGTTACTTAAATCTTTCGACATCATATATACAAAATGTTTGGAGGGACAACAGTTTGCCATTCTCGACGACCAACACTCCATGGACAAACATGAGCCAAACCATGAGCAACTCTATTAAACGATCTACTAATAAAAGACCAACTAACTGACTCAACCCGACTACAAACGTTTCTAATATGATTAATAATGAGAAAAATATCACTACGCCCATGCTTGTCCTGCCTCAACAACTCGATTACCGACAAGCAATCACTCTCGACTTCAATGCATTGGTGTTCGGCCTTCCACGCCTCCTATATCCCAATAATACACTTTTCAATAACATCGGCCTTAACTTTGCAGCGGCTAGATGTAGTAAGTTTATTAAGTTACACGTGATTCGATCTCATTATACAACATGGGAACCTGCTTACAAACATACAAAAATCTACTTATTCAATCGCTTTTGAGTGAATATCTATGATAAAATGTAATTTTAATGCGACAATACTGATTAAATTTACATTTCAAGAATAAGATACTTCCTTCATTAATATCCAACCTACACATATTCAGTTTTAATTCATTCATATTTAAACTGTGATTTTTCTAAAAAAGACAAAGAAATGACTAAATTGTCGTTATGGACAACCTTTATTTACATAAAATGTTATTAAATGACTCACTATTAATCCACCCAAAAATCATACTCCTTAACCAAAAAACATCTTACACACTTTGGATATATATGGAAGAAGTATGCAACATACAAACTATGAATTATTGGAATAAGGTCGTGGATGAAACTAAAAAACAGTTGGAATTTGGGTAATTCCTCCCGGATATTGGGCGGAAGGGTAATGAAAAAGTGGCCAAACAAACAATAATAAAGGAAATTAAGCAATATAGACCTGACAAACAGGTCAATTAGATCAGAACAATTTAAGTTTTTTAGGTTTGTAAGAATTCAGGCAGGTGAAGTTGAGTCATTTCGAGTCCAAGTCATTTTCGAATGAGTTCTTTTAAGTTATTTAGGGACTTATTTAGTTCCGATAACAAACATTCGGGTCGGCTTGAATAAGTTCGGGTAAATACAGGGGCTTTGTGTAAAATTTAGATTTTCAATTTAGATACGAAACTGGTTCAGAACAGAGTAAACAATATTAAAAGAAATTAAGCATTTTAAATATAGACATGTTCGTTGTTCAGGTTTGTAAGAATTCGGGCGGGTGAATTTGAGTCTTTTCGAGTTCAGGTCATTTTTAGATGAGTTCTTTTAAGTTATTCCGGGTCACCAGTTAGTTCCGATAACAAACATTCAGATCGGTTTGAATAAGTTCGGGTAAATTCAGAGGCTTTGTATAAAATTTAGGTTTTCAATTCAATACAAATCAGACTCAATAACATTATTCGAGACAAATTCATTTTAAGTGATTTAGCTTTCTTCCACTTGTCTTTCCTTTAGAAACTTTTTTTTTATTAAGGTAAAAAAAAACTAGGTTGATCCTCTTAGATAAGACCAACTTATTTATCCTTTCGAATGAGTAAGGTAAGTTGAAGCAATCGGCTTTCAACCCACCTCGAAAGAGTTGGACATGAATGTCCAACAGAAGTCATGAAGTCAGCAACCTTGTTGGCTTCACGGAAGCAATGTTTAATCATCACTTCATCGAAAAGATTAAAATCAAGTTTCACATTCTTCAAGACTTTTGGAAAGAGCTGCTAAATCAAGTTCTTTTTGATAATACTAGAGATTTCCCACGAGATTTGCCAGGTGCTACGGAGCGAGTTGATAACACATAAATTATCACCCTCCACAATTAACTTAGGGATTCCTAAGTGTTTAGCGGTTAAAATACCTTCTTTTAAAGCGAGTGCTTCTGCGACAAGAATATTATTAGATCCGTACTTTTTTGCTCCTAATAACCCGACTTCACCATAATGATCTCTTATACAAAATCCTAAAGCAACTTCATGATCTTTGCATTGGGTCGTTTGGTTGCCAATGAAATAACAAGACATTGCAAAATCCCATGATTTTAAAAAAAAAGGTGGGTTGTTTGGTTGACAAATTTTTTGGAAAATACAGGAATTGAAACTTCCTGTGATTTCCAATGCGTACATAATGTACGAACTTGCTTAAATACTCTCCCATGGTCATTGAAATTTCGTGTGGAATTTAATTTCTACATGGGCAACCAAACATTTTTTTTCAAATACACCCGAATTGGATGTAATAACTTATTTCTCATGAGTTCTAAGAGAAATAACAATAGTAGAACTTCATAAAAAGTTCTTGCTATTTCCAAGCTATTTTCACAAATTACTAAATTTAAGAACTTCACATCACAATAGAAGAACTTTATTTAATTCTTAATTAAGACCCACTATTAATTATCTTATCCTCATACACTTTTTTTTCTTCTTGAAACCAACAAAGAACTTGGTTTTTAAATAAGAACCAAGTTCTTATTTTAACAAACCCAATACAACTCACAATAGAAGAACTTTATTTTTAAAGTTCTTATTTACAAACACAAGAATAAAAACTTTTATTGTTATTGTTCTAAGTTACTAGAAAAATTCACGACTCATTTGATTGCAAATAGTGAGAGACAAGGGAGGAAACATGATGCATTAATGAGACTAACACCACCAACTCCAAGTCATTAAACCCACAAGGGTCAAGCACCAACCACTTGAAGTGGTCAAGTCTAAAACCCTAAACCCACAACTTCCTCCAATCCTCTCCCCTTCACTGTTTCTCCTTCTAGACTCTTCTTCACACTTCTTCTCTTCTCCTTCCATATAAACCCTCTCCACATTTCTCCGTGCTCCACTTCTTCTTCATTTTCATCTTCACCTGAACTACATTTTCTCTGCATTTCCTTAGTTACCCTTGATCATTCAACCATGTTTCGTGCAGTCGCCACCCTCGCTTCCCGTGCTCGATCAACCAACACTCGCAATGTATGCCATCTTTTTTCCTTTTTCGATACGGGTTTGTGTTTTAATGATTGTTTGTGTGTTTACGGATCTATTCTCTTCTGGGGTTTTGGTTTTATCATTAGTTGTTGATTTGTTTGCTTAATGATTGAAACTTGTTTTGCTTTCGATTCGATACGGATTCTGTGTTTTCAATGATCATTTGTATGTTCATGGATTATATACTTTTCTGGGTTTTTGTTTTTCTCATTGGTTATTGATTTATTTGCTGAAAGATTGAAACTTTTTTGTTTGCACAAATTATTGTTTATGATGGATCAAATAGCATTGTTAAGACAAAAGCCAAATGCCTAGGTATTAGCATAAAAACTTGTCCGATTTTTGCAAGTGGTATGCTATTCGACTTGTTTTAATCTTAAGGACGGACACTATCTATTTTATGAGATAATAATTGTTTTGTTTTGGTTTGTGACTTTTGAGTGTGAAGTTGGCTCTATTAGTCGTTTGTAAGACCGTTTTGCTGTAAAACGGATACAAGTACACAACCATTAAGTACAAAACTAACCCCTTTTACAATGTGGTTGTGTGAGGCTGCCTTTCACATGTATTTGTGTTCAATTTATATGTTGCAGAATTTGAATGAATTGCAGTTTTCTGCTGCAACGATGAAAAGTTGTTAGTGGCTCTATTCATTATGATCGAGACTTTGTTTAATGTGTATCAAATTGTAAATTGGCTGACTCTTTTACTTTGAAAAAATCTGTTGTATGTAGGTTGCAAATTTGAAGTGGAGCAGGAATTATGCAGCTAAGGAAGTAAGGTTCGGTGAGGATGCCCGTAAGTCAATGTTGAAGGGTATCGAAGAGCTTGCAGATGCTGTTAGAGTTACAATGGGCCCAAGGGTAAGGCTTCTTAACTTCGGTTATTTTTGTAGGAGTTGTTGCAGATAGTTAGTTGCGGATTGTATCATTTCGCCAATTCATATTGCCACATTCATATCAAATTTGACCTGTGTCATGTGTATATTTGTATTTGTTAAGTATTAGGGTAAGATAATAGTAAGACTTTGAGCTCTTCAAAGTCTTACGAGCGTGCCACATCAGCTTTCCACTAACTTTTCAGTGTGTCTTTTATGGATTCGACTTCTAAAAGTAATAATGAAGTTAGCATTGGTAGGTTTAAGAGGGCAAAGTGTGTGTCCATGTTCTCTCAATTTAGATGTTGGATGATTGTACTAATAATTTGTTGGTTTGTAGGGGCGTAATGTGATAATTGAACAAAGCTACGGTGCTCCTAAAGTGACAAAAGATGGTGTGACCGTTGCCAAGAGCATTGAATTCAAAGATAGGTATAAGAACTTGGGTGCCAGCCTTGTTAAGCAAGTTGCCAACTCTACCAATGACGTTGCTGGAGATGGTGAGTATTGAAACTTTTTACTTCCTACACGCATTAATGTTCTTCACATTTCTCTATTATATGTGAGTAGTATTTTAATGAATTGGGAAGAACGCAGGTGTGCGAGGAAGTATTATTTATCGGTTCTATCAGTTTATGAATGTCACAATTGTTTGTTGCATTGAGAGTCATTTGATGCTACAATTTTCGGAAAGGACTAGTTTATCACTGTTCATTCTACTAACCTACTTGAATGTGATAATAGTACATGTGTGATTTTGCTTAGAAATTTATCATTGCCTTTCCTTTTTTTGTTTCACTCCACTTCCGTTTTTTTTATCTTTTCTTTCTTTTTTCTCTTGTTGAGATGAGAGTTCACTCATGACGGTTTCAAAGGATGATTCATGTCAGGCGACCCCAAAACATTTTGGGACTAAGGCTTTGTTGTATTTAGTCACTAAACCCATCGGTAAAAATAATCTTATATAGTCAAGGTGAATTACTTACTCCGTGGTTTTGTGGGTTACTGACTTGATTGCCATACATGAAGGAAGACAGTCTGAAAGCATACTTCATAATCATATAACATTGAACACAACACTACTAGAGTGAGCCAAATCGAAAATAACTTGGATTTGTTTTTATCAACATTATTGCTTTATTGAAAAGAAACAACTAGCTAATAAATTCTCAGTGAAGACAGAATGGTGGGTATGAACTGTTTATCACCGTTGTATGATTATTGGCATAATGTTTAAACCCTATACGTGTGACTCTTGTACTACTATGGTGTTTGCTCTCGTTCACCCTGTTGGTTCCCTCCATTATCTTGTTCATTGATAGATGGACTATTAACATTTTAAAATACTGCATGTTAGCGAATAAAGAGAACACTTTGTTCTATCAATTTAACCCTCTGTGGTTAGTTCTACGTTTTAACTTATCTCTGTTGCATTTTTAGGTACTACATGTGCGACAGTTCTTACTCGTGCTATATTGATTGAGGGAGTTAGATCCGTTGGAGTTGGAATGAACGCAATGGACCTTAGACGTGGTATGACAATGGCAGTTGATGCTGTTGTAGACTACTTGAAGAGCAGAGCAAGGATGATTAGTACCTCAGAGGAGATTGCTCAGGTTTGTGATATGTTACTCTTTGCAATGATTTATGTGGCATCATTGTAAGCTATGGATTTCATATGTTCTGGTGCCTTTCATTTTTTAGGTTGGTACTATCTCTGCTAATGGTGACCGGGAGATTGGTGAGTTGATTGCAAAGGCTATGGAAAAGGTTGGCAAGGACGGTGTCATCACAATCCAAGTAAGTTGTCTTGTCTAGTTCCGTATTGAGGTTAAGAAGATGAAGGTTATCTCTTTGTGCAGTAGTCTAGTTTTCGGTGGAGTTCCGCAACAATGAATCTTTTTCTTTCGGTTCCTTTTGTAGGATGGCAAAACATTGTACAACGAGTTGGAAGTTGTCGAAGGTATGAAGCTGGACAGGGGATACATATCTCCCTACTTTATCACCAACCAGAAAACTCAGAAATGTGTAAGCATGCTTCCCCAACTTCCGTGCCTCACATTCTATATATGACAGAGTTCCATTCTCTGAAAATACGTGGATGCTTAGTCTTGATTGGCTACCTAATGATTTCAGGAATTGGATGAGCCACTTATTTTGATCTACGAAAAGAAAATTACCAGTGTTTCTGCCGTAGTGAAAGCTCTGGAGTTGGCCTTAAAGGTAACTTACTAGAACTCTTTCGGCCTGGTTTTGAAATTTTGCAAATATGTTAATATATCATTCATGATCCTCGTGCAGCGTCAAAAGCCTTTATTGCTTGTTGCGGAGGATGTGGACAGCGAGGCCTTGGCAACTCTTATTTTGAACAAGATTCGTGCTGGCCTAAAGGTGGTTATATTTCTTAGCATTTACGACTCTCTTATTGTGCTACTCAATTGAGGGATTTTCTTAATTATGACCCTGTTACTTCTGGCAGGTTTGTGCTGTTAAAGCTCCTGGATTCGGTGAGAATAGGAAGGCTAACTTGCTTGATCTTGCAACCCTTACGGGAGGACAAGTGAGTTTTTGCTGAACTTCGACACCTTTCTTTTTTGGAGAAGGCAAGCTTTTGGTAATCTAATCTTCGCGTCTTTTGTGTAGGTGATAACAGAAGAACTTGGCATGAATATGGAGAAAGTTGATCTCGATATGCTTGGTTCATGCAAAAAGGTAAGCATGTAGGTTTGTAATCTGGCTTTTCCTGAATTTATACAACCTAACCCTAGTAGTCGACATTGTAGTTTCTGCTCCTTTGATAGTTGTATGGATTACTATGAACCGCGGTCCAATAAGGGTTTGGCCTATGTTACTCAGACTCGTTTAGAAGTACCCGACACGGGTACGTGTCCAAGTGTCGGACTCGGCTATTTTAGAAAAATATGCACATTTTGGTCCAAAATGAGGTGTTCATGTGTTATAGGGTCGGACACGGGTACGCGAGGAAATTAGAAGTGTCGGAGTAAGATAGGGTTTGACTTGTGTAGATTATGCCTGTACGGGGTTCTTTTAGAGCACCTCGAACTGCGCTATCAAAAGTCGGTTTTTTCGTTTAACATATGGCTTGTGTAGTCAGTAGTCACTTGGTGAACTTGAGACTATCAATTTTGTATTCTCGTTTTATGTGTTGCCGTAACACTTAACGTTAAATTATGGTGTCCTGCAGATAACTATCTCGAAGGATGATACTGTCATACTTGATGGCTCAGGTGACAAAAAGGCCATTGAGGAAAGATGTGAACAGGTGGGTTCACATCTTGTTACATTATTTGCTTTTTAATGCCGTGGGTTAGTGGCATTATGATTTTGACGATTTCTGCTGTCACAATTTGTGCAAAACAGATAAGATCTGGAATTGAATTAAGTACATCTGATTATGATAAAGAGAAGCTGGAGGAGAGGTTAGCTAAGCTCTCCGGCGGAGTTGCTGTTTTGAAGGTTTGTCCAGCTCTTTGGCTTTTAGTCGCTTCTACTCTTACGGTATTCTTTTTGCATTGTAAGTCTTAAAGAATATGAAGGTAATCACATCTCCAAAAATTGAATGAGACACACGGATACACGAGATCAATGCATTTGGCATGCATATTCCCTCCAGGCTCCACCCAAATTTATTCGGTGGCCAACTATTTCAACCTTGGTCATCAATCTCCGAATATTGAAATTTGTCAGCTTTGATCTTCAAAAGTAATAATAAAAAACACTGCAAATTTCTTAGAAGTCGCTCCATTTCTTCACGTTCTTCCCTTTTCAAAAGCCACCTCACTTATTGTGTAGAGGGGAGGGACACGATGAAACGGAGGTCGGTATTACACTTGCATTTCCCAAAAAAAAAATTGGTCTTAAATCGGAGGTCTCACGCATGTCTTATTGATCAAATAACTGGTTTTAACCATCAGATCGGAGGAGCTAGTGAAGCTGAAGTTGGTGAAAAGAAGGATCGAGTGACCGATGCACTAAATGCCACTAAAGCCGCAGTTGCCGAAGGTATTGTGCCTGGTGGTGGTGTTGCTCTTCTGTACGCCTCAAAAGAACTTGACAAAGTACAGACGGCCAACTATGACCAAAAGATTGGCGTACAGATCATTCAAGCAGCCCTTAAAGTATGCTTCTGTTGATATTTCTACTGGTGGCATAATATATGCAAACTGTTTTTCTTGTTTTTATACTGGCTGTATATTGTTTGTTAAAGTGGCTGACATTTCTTTGAAATGGTCATATTACAGACTCCTGTCCACACCATTGCGTCAAATGCTGGAGTCGAGGGTGCTCTCATTGTCGGCAAATTGCTGGAGCAGGATGACCATGACCTTGGTTATGACGCTGCTAAAGGTACACGTTATTTGTCTGATACTTGCTGTCCTTAGACAAAAACTAACAAGGCCCCTGTAGACCGATACCATGTTAATATGTCCATTTCATGCTCTCGACGTCACATTCTCTTCTTCCGGTAGAAAAAAACTTGTTTTTGGCTGTTGGTATTAATTGTAGTTTCTTGATTTGATTGAGCAGGAGAATACGTAAATATGGTGAAATCAGGGATCATAGATCCGTTGAAGGTTATTAGGACAGCTTTGGCTGATGCCGCCAGGTAAATCTGTTTTTCATTTTGGCTGTCCCTAATTCTGCAACTCTGAGTCTTGCAAGTTCACTAAAATGTGTTATTCCCTGCAGTGTATCAGCCTTGATGACGACGACTGAAGCTGTTATCGTCGAGGCACCCAAAGACGAGAAGGACGCATCTCCACCCATGGGTGGTGGTATGGGCGGCATGGACTTTTAATCAGTGAATCGCCAATGCGGTTTGCACATGTTATTTTAGCCCATTTTAGTTGCGTAGACGGATTATTTGTAAAACAGAGTAGTTTACGTCAATAGTTTTCTTAGAACAGCGATTTTGCATTAAAGAGAATAATGGGATTTCCCGAGCTAATTGCATTTTTTTTGCTGCTTCTGGAGCATGTCTAGTTTTTTGTCTTCAACTTCTTGGTCTGTTAAGGTCATTGTTTTTCTCTTAATTCACGGTGGTTGCTTGGCGTGTAAAGTTTCTTAATTGGTGTTTACGGTGTTCCCATTGCCCGGAGAAATACTATTGATACAGGCTTTAAGGAGCACTACATTATTCCGGCAAGTTTCATGGGATGCTTATACTCCTATAAAACTCCAATCTCTAGTTACTTTGGAAAACCGAGTATCACGCATTTGTGCCGATACTTCAGCAAGGAAGTAAGTTCAGACCGAAAACTATACTTGGTAGGGGTTGAGTAAAAAATTCCGATACGGGTTTATAATATGGATATGATACGGTATACGGTTTGAATTATACGGAGTACGAATTTTCGTATATACGATATTGAAATCTGTATATACGATACGGTTTTCACAAAATCGTACCTTATTCGGGTCGGGCAAAAACGAAACCGTATATACGGTTTTGACACGGTTTGTAATTTTTGTATAAAAAAATTAGTGAAATGCAAAGTTCTGCTTTCAACTTCCGAAAATAAAAAATTAGCCTTTCATCTGATGTTAGAGGTATGTAATTATTAGCACTTGAATAACTACAATACTTAACTGGCTATTTATCACCAAACCGTATCCGTATATATGGATTCCGTATACACGGTTTTTCCGGGTACCCGAAAATCGTATATACGGTTAAACTGTATCGGATCCGTATAGTGATTTTTGCGATTTTTAAAACCGCATACCGATAGGGTTTTCAAAACCATACCGGGTATACGATTTTGGTCGCCCCAAATACTTGGTAGCGTCAGATGGTTATCCAATATATTCGGCGAGAGGGACAATTACGGCCAAACGACTTTTAAATAAAAATAAATGGTCATATATCACACAACGATCACTTATAAAGTATTAACGTATTCCATAGCGACAGGCGACGGACAAACTCTTTAAAATTATAAAAAATAATTTAATCGATAACTCGTAACAATTTATTTAACAAATTAGATGACACTGTCGATCATTGTGAATAATTTCGAGAGTTAGTACTCAAAAATTATTATTTATTATTAATTAGTAGTCACTAATAATAAATAATAATTTTTTTTACCAAAAAAAATAATTAATTAATGAATTTGGAGATGTAAAACCCTAAACCCATAAAAAGTGCATTTCCCACATCTACCCTTTCTTGTTCTCTACTTCTCCAGTCCACCCACTATTTCTTCTTCTTCTTCTTCTTCTTCTTCTTCTTCACTATCTTCCTCTCTTCTCCGACTAACATCCAACCATGTTCCGCGCCGCCGCCGCCATTGCCGCCCGTACTCGCACCGCCACCACTACACGCAACGTATGTTCATCCTTCCCACATCCCCACCTTTTTCACCTTCTCTATCCTTATCATCTTCTGAAACATGAGATTTTGTTTCTAGAAATCATTTCTGCTTCATGATTTAATCCTTTTCTGGGTTTTTTGTTTCATGATTTAACGTTTTCTGTGTATTTTTTTGTTTCGTGATTGAACTTTTCAATTCATTTACAGTTGCTGCTGCAGAATGTGATATGTTTCTAATTTTATGCTGCAATATTGAATTGTTTTATGTTTATATTATGTATTATGTATGAAGATTCAAACTTTAATTTGGGTTTTAGTTTACTAATTATAATGTCTCTGATTCAACTCTAAAGTTCAATTGTTCTTAATTCGTGCTCCTGATGGTTCACTGCTGCAAGATTGAAGCTTTTTTCTGATCTTCTCCCCCCTTTTCGATCATTTGTTTACCTTAAAAATGGTAAACAAATGACCGAGATGTAGGGAGTATGCATTTATTGTTACACGAGGGAGATTAGGAATATAGGAGTGTTATTTATCTGTTACTCCCTCTCCCCGAATTATTTGTTTACCTGTTTAATAACTTTTTTTAAAATAACGCTTAGCAAAGAAGAAAATAGGTAAACAAATGATTGGGACGAAGAGGGTAATTCGTAAGATTGAGTTATTTGTGTTTTGTATCAAGTATGAAGATTAGTACTTTTGATCAACTGATTCTGAAAGTATTAACACTGGAGACTGTCTAAGATTTGATGTTTTTTGTGTAATTTTTTTTTCTTCTATAGGTTGCGAAATTGAATTGGAGCAGGAATTATGCAGCCAAGGAAGTGAGGTTCGGTGAGCATGCCCGTAAGTCAATGCTGAGGGGTATTGAAGAGCTTGCGGATGCCGTTAAAGTTACAATGGGCCCAAGGGTGAAGTTTCTTAACTGAAGAGTTTTATTTTTCACTTTTTAAACTGGATCAGTTATCTTTATGTTTGTTAATTGTGGATTTTAAGTATGGTACTGATGTACATGTAGATTTTTTGAGGTTGTCATATTGATTCAACATATAAACATAGTATGATGCATGAATTTTTAGGTTTTGGAGGGGGGATGTCGAATCGTGCTCTTGATGTAGATGTTAGATATGTTGATTAATCTTATTAAATATTTGTTGGATTATAGGGACGTAATGTGATTATTGAGCAAAGCTATGGTGCTCCTAAAGTAACAAAGGATGGTGTGACGGTTGCCAAGAGCATAGAGTTCAAAGATAGGTATAAGAACTTGGGTGCCAGCCTTGTTAAGCAAGTTGCCAACTCTACCAATGATGTTGCCGGAGATGGTAAGTATTTAACCTCCGTATTAGTGGTATATTACTCGGATTTTTTCTGCTGTTCTGGAGCTGACACTGTGTTCATTGCTTTCCTTCGATTCTAGGATTGTCAAAATGAGCTAAGTTTGTCATCGCTTATACCGCAGCTCGATGTGATATTATTACATGTTACATGATTATGCTGCTTATACATTTACTCTTCAGTCTTCACATCGTAAGAATTAGATTTATGTTTAATGGATCACGCATTATTACATGTGACATTTTCTGGAATTTTTATTCACTTCAATGGAAGGAAGAAAAGCTTATGTTCTAGAACAACTAGTCATAACAAGCCTAAGGACTTGGATAGTTGAAGGCCATTAAGCTTGGGCGGGGTGGACAGGGGTAGATATATGCTTTCTGCACTCGTACTTGTACTTGTACTTGCACTTGCACTTGCACTTGTTTCCAATAACCAAAAACTTCGTCCATACTCGGTCCACCATGGTCTAAGCTTCCAAAATCGGAACCTTAATGGAAAACAATTTGGAAACATACTTGTTATCCATCTTATAGATAATATTATTTGTAAACAATTTTTGCCAAAACGAATATAACTTTGAATTTGTTTCGTGAGTTGGTATTTTGATAGTTATTTCGAAATGAAAAAGCTGAAAATAAAAATTTCCTGAATAGTCATCAATTCTATTAAATACACCAAAAAAACGAGAGATGGATGGGATAGAGGCAAATGTAATATAAATCTACCCAGGTTTTCTGAAGTATGGTTTCCGGCTTTTCGCTTTTACCTGCCTAGATGATATATTGATATCCCTCAGCCCCCCTTTTGAAATGTTGTGTTTTTTTTTCCCTAAACAGAACTTTCTTTCGTTAATCACTTTGAAGTAGTTTGAACTAACTCGAGTTTGTCTTAACTTATCTCTCTTGCAACTGTAGGTACCACATGTGCTACAGTTCTTACTCGGGCTATATTGATTGAGGGAGTTAGATCAGTTGGAGTTGGAATGAATGCTATGGATCTTAGACGTGGCATGACAATGGCAGTTGATGCTGTTGTAAACTACTTGAAGAGCAGAGCAAGGATGATCAGCACCTCAGATGAGATTGCTCAGGTTTGTGATAAGACTATTTCATTACTCTGATGAAAAGTGCTGTGTTATAACTATAACCCTCTGTATCAAAAATGATTGGGTGCCTTCCATTTTGTAGGTTGGTACTATCTCAGCTAATGGTGACAGGGAGATTGGTGAGATGATTGCAAAGGCTATGGAAAAGGTTGGCAAGGAAGGTGTTATCACAATCCAAGTAAGTTCAGTCTTTTCTTGCTTTGGAAGTTAAAGAACGGAGTTTACATTAATGACTTTATCTTGTTCCCTTGCAATTCAGTTTTATTTTTGGACTCGAAATGTCTCTTTATGCAGTATTCTAGTTGTCCTTGGGGTTTCCTTGGAAAGTAGTAATGAATCTGATTGTATCATCACATTTGTAGGATGGCAAAACATTGTACAACGAGCTTGAAGTTGTTGAGGGCATGAAGCTGGACAGGGGCTACATATCTCCCTACTTCATCACCAACCAGAAAACCCAGAAATGTGTAAGCTTTCTTTTGGCTTCCCTAGTTCTATTCGTAAGGTAGTTTTGTGCTTTGAAATCAACAAATGGATGTACTGACTTGATTGGATACCGAATGCTTGCAGGAATTGGATGACCCACTTATTTTGATACACGAAAAGAAAATTACTAGCTTAAATTCTGTAGTGAAAGCTCTGGAGTTGGCATTGAAGGTACTGTAATTGACTAGTTGTTGCTCAATATTCTCGGCACCTGCTTATGAGTCTTGCTAGTCTGTTAACACACAGCTAATTTGTGATTTCCAATGCAGAGGCAAAAGCCATTGCTAATTGTTGCTGAAGATGTCGACAGTGAGGCCTTGGCAACTCTCATTTTGAACAAGATTCGTGCTGGTCTACAGGTTCTTATATCTCACTTTGTACAATCCTCTTGTTGCGCTGCTTAAATTTCGAGGTTAGTTTTTAATCACGAACTTGTTACTTTTGTTAGATTTGTGCTGTTAAAGCTCCTGGATTTGGAGAGAATAGGAAGGCCAATTTACAGGATCTTGCCACGCTTACTGGAGGGCAGGTGAGTTTCCTTCTAAACAGCTCTCACTGAACCTACCTATGACCTCTTTTGAGGAAACTTTCGGCAGTTTGATTTGACGTTGTTTTTTTGCAGGTCATAACTGAAGAACTTGGCATGGACTTGGAAAAGCTTGATCTTGCTATGCTTGGTTCATGCAAAAAGGTAAGCATATACAATTTTTTATTTTCCTTTTTATTAGTCTCTATATGTGTATAAGCAGTGTGTATGTGTATCAACATCCTGGTTTTCTCGTTATTTGTTCAATTAGTTTGAATATTCTAGTTTATACTATGTTATAAAATTTCCACGAATCTTTGCTGGTGTATTTGTACTATATTACCATAGCACATAATATTTTAAATGGGGTATCTTGCAGGTAACTATCTCAAAGGATGACACGGTCATTCTTGATGGCTCGGGTGACAAAACATCCATCGAGGAACGATGCGAGCAGGTGGGTAATGGGTTAACTTCTGTTATAATACTTGTTTTGGGTGTTATTGACATTGAATTTGACAATTTTACCATCATTATTTGTGCAAAACAGATTAGATCTGGAATTGAACTAAGTACATCTGATTATGATAAGGAGAAGCTAGAGGAGAGGTTAGCTAAACTTTCTGGCGGGGTTGCTGTCCTGAAGGTTTGTTACACTGTTTCGTAGTTGCGTCCTTCAGTTAATAATTTCTCAAAGTATTAGTATATTAGGTTTCATAATTTTCTCAATGTTCCGTTTTGTTATACATCGTTTTTGTGACCAGATTGGAGGAGCTAGTGAAGCTGAAGTCGGTGAAAAGAAGGATAGAGTGACTGATGCCCTAAATGCAACTAAAGCTGCAGTTGCAGAAGGTATCGTGCCAGGTGGTGGTGTTGCTCTCCTGTATGCCTCAAAAGAACTCGATAAATTGCAGACGGCCAATTATGACCAGAAGATTGGTGTACAAATCATACAAGCGGCCCTTAGAGTACGTGTTTATGGGCATTTTTTATGCTTGTAAACTTTAACTGCTAGTATGATCTGTTGTGTTCAATTTTGGTAAAGTTGCTGGCAATTCTTAAGAATACTCATCTGTACAGACCCCTGTTTACACGATTGCTTCAAATGCTGGAGTCGAGGGAGCTCTCGTTGTTGGCAAATTGCTGGAGCAGGATGATCATGACCTCGGTTATGATGCTGCCAAAGGTAATATATCTGCCACCATGGGCTCTAGTACCTCATGATGATTAGCCGGCCTTTAACTATTTTTGAATGAAAACTTTGTCGAGTTTGTATAGAATGTCAGATGTTCTTATACCGACATGTTTTTCTATCGAGCAGGGGAATACGTAGACATGGTAAAGTCTGGTATCATAGATCCACTCAAGGTTATTCGGACAGCTTTGTCTGATGCCGCCAGGCAAGTCTAGTTTTGGATTATGTCTTTCGCCCTGCAACTTCAGCAACTTTATTAAAATGTGTCATTTGCTTTGCTGCAGTGTGTCGGCTTTGATGACTACAACTGAAGCTGTAGTGGTTGAGGCACCCAAGGATGAGAAGGACGCATCTCCACCCATGGGCGATATGGGGGGTATGGGTGGCATGGGAGGTTTTTAATGGGGATTTACTTCGTTTGGTGAACCTCCGTTGACTACAACCAGCCGTTTCCGTTTGAAAATCATGGCCCCAACATTGGCGTTGGTTTTTTTAGTTTGGCCCAATGCCCGAGCTAGCTGTTTCGGAAGATTTTGTGTAAAACAACATACTTGATGAGAATAGTTAGTAGTTTGACACTCCTTTTAATCTTTTTGGTGCTGAGAAATTCTTAGATACATTCGATGTACTATTTATTTTTATCATACCCCTCAAGCGATGAGAATATTGAAATTACCAATAATTTTCGTGTATAATCAAGTGAAATAAAAAATGAAGGGTTTTCGATAGCTATGGTGAGCAGTGAATAGAGATGATATCTTTATATTGTGAAGCGTCGGGCCAAGTTCTGAATGATAAGAAATCTAGGGTCCTGTTTAGTCCGTCTACTATACTTGCATGTGCACGGGTCTGTTTGTAGACCTTGAATATTAAGGATAATAAAGGAATTGGTAAATATTGGGGATGACAAAATTCCAAGATTCCAAATAGTCTTTTTAATAGTTTTATAGAGAATGTCCTAAAAAAGATTTCCTCTTGGAATAGGATTTTCTTGTTTGCGGTGGGGAGACTTACGTTGATATTATCCGTACTATCGAATATTTCTAATTGTTTTTTATCGGCACTTAAAATTAGCGCGAGGTACCCATTGGTGCAGCAGGAACTCCCCGAGCCTCCCAAAATCTATGGGGGGACTTGAATTAGGAATATTGAATGCATGAATCAAGTCTTGCTTGTAAAGAATGCGTGAAAAATTTTAACGAGACCCGATACGTATTTCAGTAAGTTTTTTCGGGAGTTGATTTTCAAAAATCCTATCTCGGAAAAGGATATGACTATCCGCAAAGCAGGGGTGGATCCTGGGGGAGTTAAGAGTGTTATGCATGAGATGGAGCACGTAAAGGGTAATATTGGTTGGAAACCTGAGATTGGAGCAGATCTTAATGTATGGATACAAAGTGGGTGGACGGTGAGATTCCAATGCCGAAGGAGGATATGCTGTCCTTACAGGATGCGCATTTGTATAGTTTACGAGTGGGGAATTAATCACAGATAACGGTACTTGGGATGAAGAGCGGATAAGAGCCTTTTTTCATGACGAAACGGTCAGGAAAATTGTTGCTTTACCAATCTGTTTTTCACAACAAAGTGATGTCTTGTATTGGTTAGGGACGAGTACTGGTATGTACACGGTCAAAAGTGGGTATGGAATGGTTTTTAGAGACTTCTTTGAAAAGAAAAAGTCTACCCGTGATAGTTCAAGATTGTAGAAATTGTCACGGACCTTCCCGAGGAAGGTTATGAAAGCTACCAGGGCCTAAGAATTGGAGAGTTCATATGCGAAAGATTATGACGGGTTCGCTTCCGGTTGGGGAGGAAATGCTTAAGAGAGGTTTAAATCATGGACCCTTTTGTCCTTTGTGTGAAGGGGAGACGGAGGAGTATTGAAACCCTGCAACATCTTTTTAAAAACTGTCCGATGGTCATGCAGTTATGGAGAGGTTCCATTTTAGGTCTAAACTGCGTGGGAGCGGAAGACTTTGATGTTTGGGTTTGGGTAGCTAATTGGATCGAGTATCTCTGGAAACAAGAGGAGGGTCAAAGAGGCGTTATTATATCCCTGACTATCCTATGGAATATATGGACGGCTCAAAACAACTCCGTCTTTTGCATCATTTCTTTTAGTCCTGTTGCTTTTTACTCTTTGTTCAAGACGTTGTTGAGGTGGCGTGAGTAGCACATATGAGGAACCAAGATCGGAAGGATGGTGAGGGTTATCGTTGTGGTCGGGCAGAGCATACAACAATTAATGCTTCTAGAGAAGGAATTCGGAACCCGACTCCGATCTTTATGGTAGGGAAAGAGCATCGGGATGAGGTGTTACGTGTTAAAGTGGATGCGGCATGGAAGTCTGGTGAATCGGCCTCGGCGGGTTGGATTGTGTATGATCCATTTTGTTGTATTATTGCGCATGAGAGTACAACTTTTACTGCGAAATCTTCTTTGCAGGCAGAGGTTAGGGGTATTTTGAGCATAGAATCTTGCATTTACATGTGTTGTCTGACTGTTTGCAGGTTATTTTACAACTAGCCGATCTTGAAGTGGGTCATCATCAGATCAATGGCATCATCAACGACATTCATGTGTTGACAAAAGACTTTCATTGCCCAAGCTTTAGTTACATTCCCCGTTCGTTAAATAAGAGAGCCCATAACATGGTCAACTAGCACTTATTATGTAATCCTTTCTTTTCGCTGCCAAAACAAAAAATTTTTTTTTGGGAAGGTGACGATAGTACATGCTTCTTTCGGGTTCCTCCCTTAAACATACATATCATTTTCAAATGAATTGTACTAATTTTAATCTAGTGGCTAGCTGATTTATTTCCGACCTTCAACATTCAACCTTGTGATCACCGCCACTCCGCTTGCAGTGTATCGGGGGCTAGCCTAGAAACCGAACATGTCTTAACTTGGTGGTTATGATGAAAGTATCTTGTAGAATGTCACATGTTCGAATCCCCATTTCCCTATATGCTACAGCCCTGATGACTCATTCTGCTCGTAGTAAGACCTACGATTGTGTCGTGTTTCATAAAAGTGGGTTTTCCGCGAAGTCATGTTCAGAGAGGCATGTTGTGCTCCAATGCTCCAATGTCACATCTTTACTGCACTACGGGCTGCTTCTTTCACTAACCTACCATCATTAAACACCTGCCTAGCCTTCATCGCGTCATCCCATCTCATGGTTGATGCATATAAGTTAGACAGCATTATCTGGTAACCAGTATTTTGTGGTGACAACTCCAAAAGTTTTCTCCCAGCGACTTCACCGAGTTCTATATTATCGTACATCCTACAGGCATCCACAAAAGCACCCCATATGGCATGAGAATCTGATGGATTAACAGCAGAAAGGTGATCAGCAAGTATACTGTCGATGAGTTTATATGCTTCATCTAATCTCCCAGCGCGACCGAACATGTTAATAAAACAAGTCCAATGCTCCAAATCTGGGTGAATTTTGTACTTGTTAACCATCAGGTTAAAATAGTAGCAACCTTTTTCGATCATGCCGGAATGGGCGCAAGCAAAAAGCAAACTTTTGAAAGTAATTGAATCAGGTTCATGCCCATCTTGACTCATCTGGCATAGTAGTTCACAAGCCTTTTCTTCCTGACCGTTGGTTGCAAATCCAGCGATCATCACGTTCCAAGACCATTGATCTCTGGTTTCACCCATTTGAACAAATATAGATCTTGCTTTGTGTATGAATCCATTTTTAGCATACGCATCCATTAATGAATTCATAACAGCAGTATCTGAATCAAACCCAAGTTTAGAAACAAAAGCATAAGCTACATCGGCACCATGAGGAGCCAACACGACAGCAGATGCGTGAATTAGACTGATAAAAGTTACAGAATCAGGTCTATGAACTCTGTCCAATAGCATTTGAGAAAATAATGTCAGGACTTTTGAGCAAGAATCAATCTCGACATACCCAGAAAACATAATGTTCCACGTGACCATATTTTTCACGTTCATAAGCTGAAAAAGTTTTTCCGAATTTTCAACAGCCTTGCATCTCATGTACATGTTTAGCAGAGCATTTTCCACTTTAAGATGAGTAAAAAGATCTCTAACCAAACAATAGGCATGTACCATTTTTCCTATCTTCAGTGATCCTAGCTTCCTTGACATTTGCAGAAGCGCGATTGCAGTAATTGAATCAACTGGAATCTGACTGCACATCATTTGCACAAAAAGTAGCATCCCTTTATCAGCCCTATTATTCAGATAATACGATGTTAACATCACGTTCCATATAGGAGTATCAGCCACTTTGATATCATTGAACAAACGTTCAGCTCCAACTATATCGGAACATTTCCCGTATGCATCAATCAAAGCAGTTCCAAGAACAACATCTGTTGTCATGTCAATCCCTTTCTTTGTAATCAATGCATGAATTGATCTTATACTGTCAGAACATCTGAGGCTAGAGTATGCAGGGATAACATTTGCAAGGGTGACAGCATCAGGGTTCCAATCAGAATGTGCACATAATCTTTTAAAGCAATTCACAGCCTTGTAATAGCAACAGCTTTGTACATATCCCAAGATCAGCGAATTCCACGAAAAGGGACTCTTTTCAAACACTTCGTCCTCAAATAACAATTCAGCATACTCAATCTTCCCACACTTTGCATACAAGTCAAGAATGGAATTTCCTAAGCGATAATCAGAAAATAACCCTGCACGAATGCAGCGGCCATGAATACTCTGTCCTAATTCAAGATTTCCTCCATGACTACACGCAACTACTACACCTAAAAAAGTAACGTTATCATGAACTACATTACATTCTTTCTTCATTCTATGGAATAAATTCAAAGCTACAACCCAATCCCCATTTTGTGCATACCGTGTAATCAACGAGTTCCACGAAATCACGTCTTTCTTTTCCATACCGTCAAAAACACAATGGGCCAAGTCTAGCCTACCCATCTTAATATACATCGTCATCAACATATTGCAAATAACAGTATCACTGGCCAACCCACACTGAACAACATAATCATTCACCCACCTCCCACTCTCCAAGCTCCTCAACTCAACACAAGCCGTGATCGCTTTACAAACCGATCCATAAGAAGGCGTACACCCAAACGCCACCATTTCCTTAAAAATATTCAAAACATCCTTAAACAACCCACAAGATCGAAATCGATAAATAAGAGAATTAAAATACTGACTACTTCTCACAGGCATTTCATCAAACAGTTGTCGTGCAACAAAAATCTCGTTAAATTCCAAATACATCTGAATCAAGCTAGTGTTAATATCAACCCATGATAGACATCCGCATTTGATCAAATACCCATGAAGGGATTTTGCAGGATCGATAAGGGAAATGCCGACACAAGACCGGAGAAGATAAGGGAACGCTGAAAAGGCATCTGGAGTCGAAGAAATGGTGCTTGATATACATTTCTTGGAAAGGAGAAGGCATTGAAGGTATTTACGGGTTGCGACGAAAGCATTGTTAAGGGAAACAATGGCGGAAATATTCATGAGTGATCACAAGTGACGATGTTTTAACGGATTTTACGCGGGAAAATTCACTGGTAAAATGGACCGGAAATATTTTTCAAAAACACGCATGCTGGCTACTGAGCAGCTTTTGGTTCGGACCGAGTTTTTAGACCAATTTTTTTAGGTTCGATTTTGGGTTCACAGTTTTTTAGGTTTTGGTATTCGGTCTGGTTTGATAAAACCGGTTATTACAAGTCCGGATTGATTTTTATGTTTATAAAGACTAATCATTAAAAATATGAGAACAACAAATGATAATTTTAGGTTTACAAGACAGTAAAAATTACATAACAATTTTTTTATAAAAGATAATTGTCTAATTATACTCCCTCCGTTCGATTCCACTTGACATGTTTGCTTTTTCACGTTTGCCAACGCACGTTTTACGTGTTAAATATCTTTAGCTACGTAGTTGCAAAAATTATAAAAGTTAGATATTTTTAATGTAATTGTAAAGACGAATCAAACAAGATCCCACATGAATATATTTTCTCTTACGTATTAGGAGAAAATTGAGATTAAATGTCCACTTGTGAATAGTGTACAAAAAGCAAACCTGTCACGTGGAATCGAACGGAGGGAGTACAATTCAATTGATGACGAAATTCAATGTATTTATCATGTACGAAATAGTAAAAAAATAGTTTTAAGTTCATTTTGGACAAAGATCGAACTGTATTTCGGGCTCGGGTTGGTTCGATCCAAGAACAAAAGTTTTACCTTTGATCTTTTATTAATGTTTTATTTTCGGTGTTTGGTCCGATATGGTCACAAAACCTCAACCCTACTCAGAATCATGTGTAAGATGGTTTTTGTCAAATTAATGCCAAATTATTTTGGGTTTTAACTAAATAACCTTTCAGAATTTTTTTTAATATCTATCCTATCATAGTGAGAGATATATACGTTTTACTAAATAATTTTAGAGTGGCTTATGTATAAGGCTAACTGTTTGTGAAAATATTAGAGTTGAAAATCATCAGAGTGAGTTTGCCTTATTTTGAACTCATATTGTGGCATTGATTAATGATTAGTAAAAGAAAATAACCGTAAATAACATTTTTCACAAGTGTTTCTGGATATTTAACCGGCTTGATCACTATCATGTTAAGTAGATTAACTAGTAAAATTACTATTTCTAAAGAATAAATAAGTTTTACAAACTCATCCCTTTATCTCAATTAGAACTTAAGACTACCTTATCGGGCGGTATGTCAATATAAACATCTCTACACTCCACACTAAAAAAAAATCGTGGGTAACAATGTGTCGTATCATATGGTTTAGGTGTTTAACTAACTTGAAATTCATCTACTTCGTATGTATTTTTTTTTATAAAAGCTAATAATTGAAGTGTCCACTCTCGATAATAGTGTATATTTTTTTCACGGTGAGTGCTTTTGCAAAGAAGTAAATGACTAGCCAAAAAGTTTGTTACATCTCCATAGATAGAGAACAAAATATCAAACATCTGACCACTTGGTTAAGAGATGAGGTAAGTAACCACCGTACCAAACCCGCATTTATGGGATGTTTGGTTAAAGTTTTTTGGAACTGGCTGAAACAGATTCAATCGATTCTATTGTTTGGTTTGAGGCCAGGGTTTGGAATAGAGTTTAAATACTCAATCAATTCTAACTCATTGAAATCTGATAGTCATCATGCATATACTCAAGTTTCTAAATCTATTCCACCCTATTACTATACTCAATCCATTCCGAGATCAAATCAAACATTTGTAAGCTAGTATGAGTTCTAACTCTATATATACATGTATGATATCATAATCCATTCTATTCCAATCTATTCCGATACTTTAAACCAATCAACTCCTTAATTCATTTTATAGCATAGGTTAAGTGTATGAAGTATAACCTCATATTGGACTAACTACATCCTAATTACTTTTACAATAATAATGTAAATAAAAATTCTTTCCCACCTTACCAAACCAAAAAACCCTATCACACTACATAAAATGGAGTAGCACATAATAAAGAATTATTATATTAATTTCACCGACTTTATTAAATCTAGTTAAACTAATTGTTGTACACCTATATTAGCATTTCATTTCATGATTTAAAAGTCTCAACTAAATTCCAACTAAATCAAGACAATCATAACGGTCTAATCAAGGGAGATCAACTTTTTGAAGCTTCATTATTATGAATTTGTGACTTACTTTTCAACAATTTGACATTAGATTTGAAGCTAAACTATTAGTTCAACAGCTGTCGATCCACGCGGCTTTAATTGTTCAAATAGAAACTTTTAATTATATCATGAGAATGAGAATTCTTGTTTACAATTCAGTGTATCATGATGATCTAGGTACCACGAATCCTCTCGTAATGAGTTATATTATGTTCGACACCTATACATCACAAATACACGTTGAAACGTGTCGGACATCTATTAAAGCCGTGTCTAACTATCTACATTTATTTGGGCACGTGTCCGACGTGTGTCCATGGTATTTGAACCGTGTCCACCGCGTGTCCAAGGTATTTGGTTATCATCTGGGGTTAATGATGTTCTACAGACAAGTAATGTATTATCGAAAGAGATTAATTAGAAAATTGGTTCGGATGAGAAATGAAAATGCGTTATTATGCAGGGTAATTTTTACCTTCACTTATTTAAAATTAATATCAAATATTTTTACAAAAATAAAATCAAACATTTATAATTATAAAATATACTATATTTTATTAAATTTAAATAACGTGTCATGTATCGTAAATTTTATGACATGACATGTCACGTATCCATATCGTGTCCGTTTGGGTGCTACCTAGATCATGATTCACGTTATTATCATACATCCATACCCCGAATCAATAAGAATATTGAAATTCGAAATAATTCTCATAGATAACAAAAATATAATCTCAAGTAAAATAAAAATATTGGGGCATTCACTAGGGTGTACAACACTTCTTAAAAAGTAGTGTGCAAAAAATTCTTGTATCAAATGTATGTGTCTTATTATACACTTTATCTAGTTAGTAATTATTGGAATGACATAATTAAAATAAAATAAAATAAAATAAAATAGGAAATAAATTTAATATTTCCATTAATATGAGTCATAAGGTTTTGTTCTTTTTAATTGAAAAAAGTTGGATTAAACTTAATAAAATTAAACTGATTGAATTAAGGCCCTGTTCTTTTGGATTTAAAGTCATCTGACTTTAAATCCAGTTAAAATTCTAGAGTATAAGATAAGTTAAGAAAATTTTAAATTTTATAAATTCAGTTCAGAGCTTATAGGTTGTAGGTTCAGATATAAGTAGAAAAGTTAAGATTCTATAAATACGGTTTAGGTTTTAAAAGTTAAATTAAGTTATGTATTAAGTCGATCTAAAAGAAAAAAGTCGAAAAGTCCATTTGTAAAAAGTGAAGTTAAACTAGACTAAGTGATGAAACTCAAAAATAATACATAATATACAACCCAAAATTTTTAATTTTAACACTAAAAAATTATAGTGCAAGAAAATATTGTTAAAAGCTCGAAAAAATAGCATATAAGCTCAATTAGATTTGGGTTAGATATACGATGTTCATATACATCTGGATGTATAGTCCTATTTGTGGCTGTATATTTACGAATTTTTTTTACACGGGGTATTATGTTCTTACTATTTGCCCTATGATAGACGTTTAATTAATTAGCTCCAATCAACAAGTAATTGTATGCGATAAAGAATTCGGAGAATTTCAAAAAATTGAAAGTCGTAATTATTATACTCCATAGTCGATCCGTACCATGTTTAAGTAAGTTATCCATGCTGCATGGGTTTGCATGGCCACTTAAAGATGCACGATGCATGCCTGATTTCTATCCACGACCAGAATATATAACTGGGGAAATTAAGGATCAAGTTCTCCGTACTAATAAAAATGTTTATACGGAGTATTAGTTTTCGACCAATCGGTTTAGTCCGAATTTAAAATACGAAGGACACAAGGGTCAGGGCAGGTCCCATGTATTTAAAGGCCTTGGGCGGAATTGTAAAATTGGGCCCTAACTTTTATTTCTTTTTTCAAGTAATTCATGTGAAATTATCTCGTACAATTTAATAAATGAAACTATGAATGCAGGAAATTTTGAACTAGATAGTGTTGATTCTTGAAAAATCTTAAGAAATTTAGTAGAAAAAATGATTTTGAATTTGGAAAATTGGATAAGGTGTATCTTATAATTCAACTTTTTTATGGTCAAAAAATTGTAAAAGATCGAAATCCTTTCAAAATTTAGATATCGAAATTCTTTCAAAATTTAGATATTAGTTTTCTAGAGGAGTCCATTAAATGTATAATTTGGAAAAATTATGTTTTGTGAAACATAATTCGAACAAGATCTCATAAGCATGGAAAATATTTTATAACTCAACTGACCCACTAAAATATAAGTAACAAATATTTGGACACCTAGTAAGATAAAATATCACTAAACTCCTTAACATAATTTAAACTTTATATGTGATAAATTTTATTTTATAAATAACATACCCCTAATTTCACAAAAATGGACCCTTTTAAACATGGACCCTTATCAATTGCCTACCCTACCACCCAATAGGGCCGGCCCTCATGTCATACACCTAAAACTTCTTCTATTACAATTTCAAATCTAATGTAAATCCAATATACTTTTCAAAGAAAATGAAATACCGAGTATAGCTTCATCTGATAGTATGAATTTCAGTATAACCCTTTTACATGTAAAATTCAGTGTGTTTTTCCTTCGTACGCTTTTCAATTTGAATATTTGTCACTCCAGATGCACACATGGTTATTTCAAACAACAATCTTAATTTCAGACCTTTTATATTCTCGTTGTCATTTTAACATTATTTAAATTCGTTGTGATTTGTGAATACGGTCTTAAATCCCTGAAACAAAAATTTGTTTATTTCAAAAGCCGTGAAGAATTACATGTTGCCGTCCACATTGGTTTTGGAATAGAACACTCCTCGGACTTATAAAGCGATACTCACGATCAATGCCCATGAGCGAATCTAACAATAGCTATTCTGAGTTGGTAATTTAAGTATGTCATTATTTGGCTGATTGTGTTGCCTTGACGAACATGATACGTAGAGTTGTACGAATGTACGTGGTGTGTTTATTGTATTTTAGGTTTATTATTGTTTCAAGTATTCATAGGCCGAATTAAAATAGGGACAATTGCCCCAAAGGGTGGAATTTTTGTAATGAAACTTGGCTGATATTCTTAGGGTTGAGATTCGATTCACTACAAGAATAATAATCATATGAACATTTTGAAATTTGCAGAAATACAGGAGTCGAGAGATTTTCAGGTTAGACTATCAGCTTGGGCAATGACCACTTAACCATTGTAGCTCCAAAGAAGTGACTTACATAGTTCATGTGGTAGTGCGAGAATACATGAGCCCGAGAATCTGAGATTCAACCCCTTATCATAAAAAAAATCACATAAAAATCATATAGTATAGAGTATGGAGGAGGTATATTTAATCATATAGTAGAGAGTGTGGAGGCATATTTCTAAATTTTGTAACTAAAAGGAATATAATATTACTCTAATAGTACTATGCATCATATACGATTGATTAGTAAAGCTGTAAAGATAATTTCAAGTCATCAACCCATTAAATTGTCATTAATAATAATATTATTAGTTTCGAGACGCTATGATTCTGTTTGACAAACTTTATATAGAATGAAATTAATATATTCAGTGTAAAAGATAGATTGGTCAATCAGTCTACTAATTTCACGTATTTGGTGACTAAATAAATATCCTCATATAATATTACTCAAAATCTACTATTTTGAATAAGTTGCTAATAACATTATAATGTAACATCCGTATTCAATAATTTATACATAAAAAAATATATTTGCCTATAATTTACTGGTTATCAAATGTGTTTTTTTAATTCTACTAATGGTATGTTTGAGAACCTAGCTAGAAGTGAAATAATTGAATTCCGTAATTTAGATATTTGAAGCGTTTAGGAATGCCGCTAGAATTCGGAATTAAACTTGGACCCAATTCTTTCTCAATTTCAACCTTGGAAAAATTTGAAAATTTGGGATTTTTAAACTCCTATGGTAGTCATTTAAATTTATTCTATAACTATTTATGTTTTTTGTTGCAAAACTCATTGCAATCTTTTTGTTTATGGTATATTGTTTCGATCACATATATTTTATGTGACAATATTTAGTTCGAAATTGGATTAGAAATTGAATTCCAACATTCTAATTTCTATAATTAAAATGATCATGAAAATGAAATTAATTCCGTATATTCAAATATTTTCTAATTTAGTTTGATTGTCAAATCTGCTTAAAACTACTCAATATTATACATTGTTTTTCTTTTGGTTTGACCAAGAGTATCTCTACCGAGTAGCGATTGTATGTTGGAATTATCTCCTTTGAGATCCTTAAGACAATTTAATGATTAAACTCCTCCCAAATTTGACATTTTCATGGGTAAGAGTCAGAAATCAAACCCCTTAATCACTTGTTATTAATCTGTTTCAGTCATTTACCAAACAAGACTTATCTCTATATTATTAACTAGTTTAGACCTACATAGAAAGTGATCAATTTTAAAAAAGAGTATTATAAACACATTCTTATTTAATTTGACAAAATAAAATAAATAAATTGATCTTCTAATTTGTCCTTAAACTACACACCAATAAACTGTCACGTCAATATCCACCAAATACGTAGAGAGCCTAGGGAGCATTTCACATGCATGAAATTCAGAAGGACGCTCCTTGTACGTATATATGTAGCCACAAATTCTTATTTACGACGATATTATCTGTTACAAGCTTATAACAGATTAAATAATATCTATTTGGAAAGATAAAGATAAATTATTTGTCATTTTCTATGCACGTTTATTCTTGTCTTATCTAATCAAGTGGTTTATTTGACCCGTCGCAAGCTTGTAACTGATGTATCCTTCACAAAAATACCTATTAATATGTAGTAGGTCACCCATTTTTAATGAAATCCAATGTTTGGACAGCTTATTTAAGAAGAGACGAGTTAAATGACTATTGAACCCTAATTCCTTTGTCTTCATTTCTTTGGTCTTTATGTGATTCTACATTACTTGCTTTCAAGATCTTATTGGTTAACTAAATCATGTTCCAAAATCATACTTGCTCATTTGAACAACGGTCTCACAAATTGAATTGGTCTCATTTAAGAAGAGATTAATAGGTTTAGCAAATATAAACTATGAATCTGTTTGGTAGATGACATATCGACCAAATTTCGCATATTGCAGAGATTTAGAATGTTTGACTTACTAATATGCTAGTTAGTGCGTTTGGTTAATGATATATTGAAATACTCGTAGTATATGAGAGTCCAGTATACTATTTTGCAATATGTTGCTTCTACCAAGACATTTTGAACCCTAATATACTACTCCCTCTGAGTCTGTATGATTGTTCTTGTTTCCTTTTTCATGCGAGTTTCGTGATTGTTCCTATTTCTTTTTTTAGTAACTTTTTTGTGGTCTAAAATCAATTCAGTGTGGGGTAGGGTGTTTTGTGTGGTTTAGAATCATTTTCTTATTTATGGTGCATAAAGCAAAAGGAACAATCACTCAGACTCGGAGGGAGTATTTCATTATGTTGGTAGAAGCAGCATATTGCAAGATGAAAACTTTTGTCGATCCATACTCTCTTAAACAAATAATAAACTTCCTTTAATATATTTAATAATAATTTATTCAATATGTTGGTAGATGCAACATATTGCAAATAACAACGCATTTTTACTTGGTGATATTGTTTTAGTCCATAACACTCTTAAATGGGAACCTGTGTCGATATATACGCGGATCGAATTCTACTCCATAAACTAAAAAGATCTCCTAAAATGATTTTTAACCAATGATTTTACAATACATATATGATATATAAAAAAGATATTTGAAAATTATTTGACAATATATAGAAAGTCAAACGAAAATTTACTTAACAATACATATTGTGAATCATGTTTATAATATGATCACCATAAATTACTTTTTTTTATCTACTATTTATTTTATGATTTGACTTTTTTTATGAAACTTTATCAACATTGACCTTTATATTGTCCTAAATTAGGCGATGTGAAATTGCCTAGTTTGCATTTCATAATCATTCTAAAGTCGCAAACATTCAAAAACATTCATACGTATAATTGTTTTATACTCATACCGTCCATGCACATTATTATCCTTTTCCCTTCAAATTTATTTTAAATTAAAGGTGTAAATTAATTGTTTATTTACTAAGTTTAGCATGCTAAATGCTAAACAATCCTTAATTACTAATTTCCACTCCCTCTTTTAAAATGACATTGTCTGAATAATCATTAATTTTAGGGATAGGACGGTCATTTTACCCTATTTTATAAATTATTCCCAAATTAGAACGAGGATAATGAAAGTGGAATGAAGGAAGTATAAATTTTTTATTATTGTTATACAAAATTTTTACTTCAGGTGAGGTAAATTCGTAAGTTTTAGCCGGTCTCAAAAGCTAATAAACTTTCGTAATTGCTAAATCCCGTACGCTAATTTGCTTAATCTAATACGTTTTTACCCTAAATTTTCATAATTGTCCTTAGTAAAAAATTTAAAAAGACTCTTAAAGAATAATTAAAAGACTTTTCACTCTTTAAACCTAATCAATCTCTTTCGTTCGACTATTATGGATCGTGATTCACATATATCAAACGTAAGTTCGTCGTTTCATCGTATTTTTTTTATTAAGTTCCGTCTTTTATTCAATTTAGTTGATTTTTTTCCTAAAAAGAGGGTGTTTTAACAATTAGGGTTTGAACTGAACTGAAATCCAATCAATCTCTGAAATTGAACTGAAATCGGGAAATCCAATTACAGTAAAATAAGAACCAATTGGGAGGGATATTAGAATATTTATACTCCGTATATTCTAACTGCAGTAAAATTAGATTTAGAACAATTGTTGAAATCGGAAAATCGAATTGCAGTAAAAATCAGAATCGGAAGTGACTAGATTTTTGGGAGGAGTTGGTTTTTTTGGGATGTTTGGGGGTTTTTGTTTCTCTTTCTTGTTTTTTTTGGGGGATGATAAAAATGAGGAGGGTATATTCGGAATAAATGTGAAAAATGTGTAGAATTGAGTAAAATGATGTGCGGGATTTAGTACGTCCCTAAACTTTTTATCCCATCAATTTAGGTCAGACCTAACATCAACCCAGCCTAACCCGAGACTTAAAATTGACCCGAATTACACCATTTAATGTGAGCCAATCCCCAAATTAACATGACTTGGCCTGAACATGACCGGATTTTTGTTAACTCGATCCGAAACCACCCAATCTGACATGACATAATAAAACATAGTTGTAATTCACCAAAAATTGAAATAACTAATTTGAAACATGCATAAGATTATTTGGTTAAAATAAGGAATCAATCATTTAGATTAAACTATAAATAGGTACTAATCCAAGAATACTTTTTTTTTTCTTATTTAATCATTAACTCAAAATTACTCGAACCGAAATTACCCGACCCATCTGACTCAAACATGACCCAATCAACATAATAAAAAATACCTGAAATCCGAAATGACTCGACCATACCCAAACTACCCGATAATGTTATTGACCTGATTCGAATAACCTGTGTACCAAGTCCTTATTAATCCTAATGAGTTAGTACAAAGAATATAAGATGGATCACAAATCTTATCTATATAAATTCTGAAACATTTATCAGGCTGTGGTTGCGCCACGTCATTCATCCAAGTTTTAAATTTTTTTTTTTTTTTTTAATTCACTCAGGTGGGTCCCGCACAATACTTTATGATTTCCCTGCACAATAACCGCCGAATATTCTACGTATTCCAAATAAATGCCCAAAATCGTAGATTACGAAACATTACGAACATTTTTATATAAATCAATTAATTAGAAATAGACATTGTGATAATTAGACTACAATTTATTTAGATGATTAGAATATTATAATTAATAGCAATTTACAACAATAAAAAACCGAACATACAAAACTTTAAACAAGATTAAAATAACGTCATATTAATATACAATTAGGAAAAAGAAATTATAAACTTCTCCAAGCAAATTGTAATCTGATTATGAGTTAGTGGCGAAATAAAAATTATAAACTCCTCCGCAAATTATAATCTGATTATGAGTTAATGGCGTAATTTTTTTTTTAATTCACTCAGGTGGATCCCACATAATATTTGATGATTTTCCTGCACAATAACAGCTTAATATACTACGTTTTCTAAATAAATGCCCAAAATCGTAGATTCTGAAACATTACGAACATTTTTATTTAAATCATGAATGGCGTAATTTTGTATATATATTTTAAAAACTTATTTGATTTTTGATGAATGGTTATATACTTAAAATCAAATATAAAATATAAAAAATATTATAAACTCACATGTAACTAATTATATACTTCATAAAAATCAATAAAAGCATAAAGACATGTTGTATATATTATATGCGTAAAATATATATACAAGCAAATTGTTATTAAATATATTAAATAATTTTATTAGAAACAAAGGTATTTAATTATAAATTGTTTCAGTAAAGACAATGATTACGAAATATAAATTGATCTTTATTTTCCGAAAATATTTAAATTGTAAAAATTCTCTCAGATCTGGTACGATAGTCAATCATCACTGAGAATTGATTTGGAGCAAAACACTTCAGCAACTAACTACCAGCCGCCATTCCATCGTGAAGGTGAGAATGATAGGCTACCGGAACATTCCGCTACAACAAATTCGTTAGAACGGCAACACTATTCGTCATTTCAATCGATTGTCAATTCAAAAAATGGTCAGTATTCCAACGTCAAATGAAGGGCCAACTTTTCGAATTTCAATATGGGTCAACCAGCAACCTCAACCCTCCGAAAAAACATTATGGGCCAACAATTACAAACCCAAACAAATCTGAGAGGCATCTTATATCTATATTAATACATAAATATTTAATGCATCCACATTAAGCCACGTCATTAATCAATAATTTTTATTTTATTTTTGCATTTTTTCCCTGGTGGTCCAGTCTTTGAAACCCCACAATATTATTCAGTTTTTTTTACGATTACTTCCTCGACATTTAACTGTCTTTAATTTTTTTTCCTTAAACTTTCATCTCTATAATTTTTAAAAAAAGTAATTGTTCTATAAATAAATATAATAATAATATTGTTAAAAACACAAATTCAAAGAAAAAAACAATAACATGATCGTCTAAATTCTTTAAAAATCAATGTTTAATTACTTTAAAAATAAAATATAACTACATACTCATATGAACTAAAAGTATAAAATGGATCTAAAATATCCTGTATAAAAATAAAATTTTGTATAAATCAATTTTTATGGTGAGAATTCAAAAACCAAGAAAACACGTAATTAACTTATCTTATTTAATTTAGTTATTAAAATATTTTAAATAAAAACAGTTTTTAAATTAATTTTATGTAAAAAGTAAAAATTGGATCAAACTTTCAAGATGGTAATGTGGTACACTGGAGTACAAATGAATACTCGATATGTTACCGTATATATCTCAAAAAATAACGGACTTTCATATGACGAAAAATATATATATAAAACTCAAATAAAACCTCAGTTAAAACACTAAAATAAATAAGTTGGGTTAGATGGTGTACTTCTTACATTGTTGTCCAGCTTTTTACATATAACAAATAAGTGAAATACAAGTAATATTAATTCGTATCACATATTCATATTAAAAGTAATTATTTTATTCCATCTTACAACATTTTCATAATGCAACACATATAACTTATAACCAAGAAATACATAACACTACTACATACTATTTCGTATAAAACTTAATATGTGAATTTATTTAACATTTACTTATATCAATGTTTTAAAATATAAATCCGTGCAATTTGAACGAGAATAGAACTATTTTTATAGAAATAATATACATGTTTAATTAAATTAGTTGACAATAATTTTAATAATGAACCCGTGCAAATTGCACGGGAGTAAAACTAGTTCTCATTAAAGACGAACATACCCATCACAAATTGAAGACGGATGAATAATTAACCCGTTTTTAACTTGTGACGAATATGTCCGTCTTTCGTGTGTGTGTTACTGAACATGAATGTACCCTTTTGAAAATGGATTGTTTTATTTATGTCTTGTACAATTTAACATGAAGGGCAATGGAAGGTTCTAATTCTTGAGTAAGAGACCCACTAACCAAATCAGTTTTCTTTATAAAAACTTGGCTTATAGAATCAGAAACAGACTAACAGAGTACAGTACACAACTACACATTCTTAATTCTTGCATGTATATCAGTATATGTTCCCATTATTCCTCCACACTCCAACATTATTTGGAAACACATTTCAACATCTTTCTCAAGGTATGTTCCTAACAGCAAAACCGTAATTATTGTGTAAGACGGTTCTACATTACATATCGACTTCTACGTTAATTACTTCATTATCGATAGTACTTACAGACCGTCTTGTTCTATAATTTGTACCGTATTTTATTGAATCAATATGCTGCTTTATTGCAACGGCTATATCCTGCTGCATTTTTTAAGTAAATTGTAATTTTGGGTCATTCTAATTTGAATTTGAATGCTTGTGTTTAATGTGGGCAACTGGACATGCTTGTTTTTTTCAAACTGTATCGCGGATGAGAATCGAACCCAAACTTCATGATTGGGGTAATGTGGGCATACTTGTTATAAACCCAATTTAAAATTTTGAAGGACATTATTTGAGAAAGGCCAAAACTTTATTACCATAATCTTGGCTCTATTTGGTATTCAGTAGATTATAAGGTTGCATTGACGGATTTGACTAGTACTAACTCCGTTTTAATCAAAGATAAACAAATGCTTGAGACGGAGGGAGTATATTTCAGTCAGCAGATTTGTACAAAGTGTTTTGTAATTGGCATTTTAAGCTATTAAAAAGTAAATAACTTGGAGTTAAAAGCTTTGAAGATGCGAAAAAATTATAAGTATTACTTGGAATTCTGGTCTGACACTCATCTGAAGGATTTTTGGTAGTGCAGGGGGAAAATGTCAGACAGAAGGGTATCTGAAGCTGTGTATTTGGAGGAATTGTCGAGGAGTCGACAGTGGAAGCGCATTGACATCTCTGTGGAACGGAGAAGGACATTGAGAGCTCGTTATTACTATGGAGTTATATTCTTGATTACGAGTTTTATGGCTTGGGTTATTCGCGATTATATTCAAAGGGTTATACCAGAAAAGCATTGTAAGTCTTAGGATTTGGTCTTCTGTTTAGTATTTAGGAAGTAGATTAGTCCGTAGTTAGCCATGGATTCTTGTATAATTTTCGGTTAAGTGAGGCTATGTTTCATAAAATTGGCTTCAGCTTCCACCACACGGATTTGTCCAAGTGTCGGACTTGGCTAAGGAGGACCTCAATCACCTCGTTCTTCTTCTTGTCTAAAATGAAGTGTCGAGTGTGAGATTGCCTGGTCGGGTCTACAATGTCCGACATGGTCTACAATGCTATGGACGACCTCAATCCCCTCATTTTTCTTCTTGTTAGTATCATCGCTTTACTGCTTCATAAACTCTAAAGTTTATCCGCGGTTGAAACATACCTATGTCTTTGCTTCAGTCATGAAATGGTGCTTCAACTTGAAAGTTCATCATCTTTATTTTGATTCATCTGCCTTATCAGAACCAATCTTTGAGGCCAAAAGTTTATGCTCCATTGCTATATTGAAGCTAATGGTTGCATTTGAGTTATGTCTACTTCTACTCAAATTCCCGGAGTTGGTATTAAAATGGTTCCGTCACATTTTTCTATCTCTCTTTCTCTGTGCATTAGAGAAGTTTGCTAAGTAATCGGCAATGTGTCTGATATTGACTAGGAAAATTTATTGTTTAGGAATAGGCTGATACTTGTATTGATGCAGTTATCAGAGCTTGTGGAGAAAGTGGTCGGGATTGCATTCAAACAATTGGTGTTCTCCGGATCAGCTTTGGATGCTTCGTATCCCTTTTAGAACGCTGCAATCACGAGTCATTGATAAGCGTTCATGAACACTTACTCAAAGCTGTTTTAAATGTTTATGAGCATTTGTTCATGACGCTGTAACATGGTTTAAAGCCGCGTCTTTGTTAGTACCCTTGACAGATACTTCAGATGTTTTTCTTCTTAATGTTTCTGACAACAGTCAGAACAAGCAAGCTACATGACATTCGCAATGCTTGGCAATCTGGATGGTGGCCGGTAAAACTTGTCCTTTTAGTTATAGCTATGACGTCTTCCTTCTTCATCCCTTCAGAATTCATTCATTTATATGGTAAGTCTATAGTGTTTCCTGTACGATATTATTTAACCATGATTATGACAAATTTGGCACACAATCGTTCTCATTTAACGAGCTGCAACTCTAGATGGATATATCATATTAATAGTGATCTTACCATTGGTTTCCAGGTGAATTTGCTCGTATAGGTGCAGGGTAATTTTCTGATACTTTCTCTCCATTTTAATCATTCTTCTTAACCCTCTTCATGAATAATGATCTTAGCTTTATTATACTGAAAGTTCTTTTACATGCATCGGTTTTGAGGAAGTAAAATTGAACTTACATAAATTCACCTTACTTTACTTCGCAATATTGTTACATGAGCCGGGGAATTCAGAGTGGTTAATCATGTGCAGGGTTTTTCTTGCTCTCCAACTTATTAGTGTGATCGAGTTCATAGCCTGGTGGAATAAGTACTGGATGCCGGATGAGAAATCTAAGCAAAGGTTTGTGTTCTTGAAGCCCCTAGTTCATATTTGCGAGTTAGATGAAACATTTTTGTCCTGGTGTATCACCTGCAAATCTCCGTAGTGTACTGCAAATGTCGGTTTTCTGTGAACTTTAGATTTCACATTTAACTGTCATGTCGAGTTTCATAGTTGAACAAAACAAGCTCATAACCGTAACTCAAAGTTTCAGGCTTTGCTTTCTCTTAGCAATTCTGTCTGTATGGAAATAGAGCATGGTCCATGTTCAGTAATCAATATCTTAATGCTCTGTATGGACCGTATTACTGCATTGTATAACTTCTGTTTCATCATGCTTCGTTTAGGCTGAGTAACATAGCATTTAACTTCACCTTTTATGAAGTTTTGTACTAATGGCAATTCGTTGATGCAGCTGCTCCCTTGGACTATTAATGTCGACAGTGCTCTATGCGGGGTCTGTGTGTGGCGTTGTGATGTTGTACATCTTGTATGTCCCCAGATCCTCCTGCACCCTCAACATATTTTTCATTGTCTGGACAGGCGTTTTGCTCCTTGTAATGATGCTTGTATCTTTACATTCAAAGGTATTCGTTTCATACCACAAATGTTTCGGAATAATTGTACATTTCTATTTCACGGTACTTTTGACTCATAATTTCTGGAACGTGCATATATCGTTGAATCAGGTGAACAGAGGTCTTTTATCTTCTGGTCTCATGGCCTCTTATGTCGTCTTCCTTTCTTGGTCTGCCATCCGAAGGTAAGATGCTTTCCTACCATTAAAGGACTTACTACCCTGATGCCTCAAGAGCTCCTGTATAAAGCAGCATAGGGGGTTAGATGTACACAACTTTTCCCCTGTGTTCAGTAATGCAGAGGGGCGAGGCTGTTTCTGAGAATGTTTGCGTGATAAAAACTGCTTACTATAGACTAAAACTCCCGAGTACTGTTTTCAGTGAGCCAGCTGAGGATAAATGCAGTCCGCAGAAGGAAATGAACGGACATTATGATTGGATTACTATAATTGTAAGATTTCTTCTGCTTCTATACCATTATGAGAAAAGCATGGTTCTTTTACGTTCAGAGAAACTGTGAGGTTGCGTGGAATTTTTTTAAGGTTATTTGAGCTGCGAAAGCTTGCCTTTCCTGCAGTGTTTTCCTTGTACTAAATGTCATGAGGATTCGTATTAGCTTTGTGTATAAACATTTCAGCAAATTTCTGCAGAGTTTCTTCTTTGGACTTTGCGCAATCGTGATGGCAACCTTTTCAACAGGGATCGATTCTGAGTCCTTTCAGGTGAATCATACATTCGTTTCTTCTGAACTCTGAAACTCAAAAACATTGAATTTCCTTCTGTTGGTCATTTAACATGCACTGTATGTATCTTGCAGTTCCGCAAAGATAAAGTACAAGAAGAGGACGATATTCCTTACAACTACGGCTTCTTCCACCTGGTATTTTCATTGGGCGCGATGTATTTTGCTATGTTATTCATCAACTGGAACCTCAACAGCTCTACCAGAAAGTAAGGCATTATTTTGATAGCTCGCTCTTTTTGGCTTCTTACGTCGGCCATTTACTTATCCTCTTTGACTGCAATTCTTTTCCTGTGTTGGTTGAATAGGTGGAGTATTGATGTTGGATGGGCAAGTACTTGGGTTAAAATCATCAACGAGTGGCTCGCAGCTACCATATATAGTGAGTTATACCTTTCTAATGTTTTTAGAGCGACAACTTTACCCTAATACCTCATCTTACCCATGTGTTTCCAACACAAAGAAGTGGTGTCTGAATGATCCGTGAAAATCTTAATAATGCCTTACGTCTTTGTTAACTCTGGAATGCAAAACTGCATCATGAATCGTGACTGAACTGTCAGGGTTTCGAATTTTAGTAGGGTGCCCTTTTTTTAAGATTTTACTGGTCGCAGTTGTGGCACAACAACCTTAACCAGACTGTGATGTCTTATGCTAAGATCAAGTTTCAGACCTAGATAGGGTTTAGGGTTTAGGGTTTAGGGGTTTTTGCATTCATTAGAAGTTCCTGCAGTAAACGAGTTTGATTATATTTGCAGTGTGGAAACTGATTTCTCCGGTTCTTAGACAAGCCAAGGTAATGGATCAAGGTTCGACACAGCCAGAAGATTTTGTAGTATCACCCTAGAATCTAGACCAACTTATCAACAATCTAAACCCGACACAATGTCACTTTGGAAGCGTTATGTGAACGTAACGTATGTCTTGCAAGCTGAGCATGAGAGGGATACTAGAAGCAACAAGTGATTAGCCAGAGTAGTGTTAATATTGTTTGTTAGTTCTCATTTTCTTCCTTCCTCATTTGTTGGTTTATGGCCTGACGAGCCGACGTACAAGAATTATTAGCGTAATCTGAAGGGGTAATAATCGATCCCCAACTCAAGTCGCTCGCATCCCGAAATCATTACTTCTAGATAGGGAAAAAGAGTATGATGTTGTGCATTTTGAGGGCAAACAATTGCCATTGTATGATGTTTTACATTCAGATATAAGTGTATCAAGTTACCATTTATTAGTCCATTTTTCTGACATATATCATATTTATTGATTGCTATTTTCTGAAGTAAAATACCAATGTGATCTTCAATTTTCTCAAGTTGAAACCATCCTTTCGTAAATACCAATTTTTTTTCCGGTTGATCGGGAGTATTTTCGACGCACAATTGGATCAATCTCCTTGATAATACAAAGATAAGCCATGGAGAGAGCCTTCTATATCGACCTGGCGGAATTGAACCGACTCGTCCCGATACTTGAACTCGAATTGACCCTGTCCGAAAGTTTATTATTGTCGACTAATTATATCCATAAATAACTTGATAATAGTTATTGGAAAAAGACTCCTCGACCCGTATTTTTGCAAACATGAATTACCAAATTCATCTAGCACCCAGGCTGGACCAAAATTATTTTTGTTTTTGACAAAAAAGTTCTTTGTCCAGCCTATTTCCATCACTATCTAATTTTTCTTTCGAAAATTGAAATCGGGTTCGGGAATCGATCGCTAATCACTATCCATTCTACTATACAACGAACTACAAATCATAAATTTGAAACAAAATTGAATCGTCTAACCTCGTTACTAGCTTCATAGTTGTAATTCATGTTGCAAAACCGTTGTTAAAATCGTTGTTTAATTGCAAGTTGTTTAAATCGCTTCAAAATCCGTCTTTTTTAAGAAAAAAACGACATTTTTTTAAGAGATTTTTAGGCCCTGTTCTTTCTGACTTAATTTCAGCTCCGTTCAATTTTCTTTGGGTGTATTCCGTTAAGTTATAATTACGTTCAATCAATTCAGTTCAATTAATCTCTTCACAAAATTAACTTTTAATTCAATTAAATTCACTTCACCTCAATTTCACTCAATTTAGTTCAATTAAGCTCTACTCCAATTAATTCAATTTAGCTCATTTCAGCCCAAAAGAACAGGACCTAGTAAGACAATCAAAAGAGTTGAGTTGAGGAGGGCAAACTTGGAAATTTAAATATATTGTCAACGATAATTAGTAAAAATGTCAACGATATTTAGCTAATAACTTGGTAATAGTTGATTGAAAAAAGACTCAAACCCGCTCCAATCCAGCCCGAATTCTTGCAAACATGAATTACCAAATTCGAATTGACCTAGTCCGATTGACCCGTTTTCCCGCTGTACTAAATACAAATTATTTTGGGGTGGTTAATGGTAATTGGTATCTATTAGCACCCTCCCTAGAACGGACTGGTCCGCTCTCCTATTGAGCCGATCTTTGCTCAAAAGCTTTTTTTTTTTTTTTTTTGTTAATAAGATAAGAAAACTAGATTGATCATTTTAGATAAGACCAACCTATCTCATCCTTTCGAATGAGTAAGGTAAGTTGAAACCACCGACTTTCAAAAGCTTCTAGTCCAAATCGGACATATCTCATTATTGCTAGCCCTAGACTCAAGCTCCTAATAACATGCTAGCTCCGACCGGTTCCGTAGGATAATAACGATTTAAAATTAGTTTGAATTATTGAGCCAAGTTGATTTGGGTCATAGAGGAAAAAAAACATGAGCCTAATTGCGTAAGGCTTAAGGGTATAATTAGAAAAGTGGTCAAAATTGACCGAGATATGATCACCGAAGCATATGGACATTAACACGTGTTGCAATTTGATTGGATGAGTAACGTGTTTGGAAGGAAACAATTGGAAGAAATAAAAAAGTGGGAAATATGATTGCATCAGATAACTTTATCTTTCCCGTTTTACCCCTTGCTTTTCATTCATGTAATCTTTATTTCCGTATTCTTTTGACTTTGTGATCAAAGGTAGTCGATGTTTTTCTGGACTTTACAAACTTTCCCGTTGCATAACAGTCTTCCCATGACTACTTCAGTCGAACCAAGATTCAAAGATTCTTTCGTATACTACTACAAATAGTACTTCATATAATCATATGTAACAAATACTAGTTTAAAATCGATATTATTTACTTTAAATTTTAAACGAGTTAAATAATTACTTCCTCCGTCTTGATAAGAAGTTTACCCTTACATTTCACACAAATTCTTATTTGCAACGGCACTATCCGTCGCAAGCTTGTGACGGATACCGTTTTCTCTCACAAAATACCCACTTTTTCTCTATCTCCAACACTATTCATGTGGTCCCCTTCTCCACTAACTCATTTTCTATCTATTTTATCTCACAAAATATCCGTCACAAATGGTGATCCGTCGCAAGCAAGACTTACTATACATTTCAATGGGACAATGAGAGTATCATTTGTGTAGATAAAGACAAAACACAATAAGTATCGACTTTTACTCATAGTAAGGGATTCGAACCCGAGGCACTAACTTAAAAACAAAGCCTTTATCATTGTGACACAAGATATTTATTGTATACTCCGTATTTAATAAGTACTATCCTCCGTTTTTATATAATGTTCCCATTTGTTGAATATATGAGTGTAGTATTTTAATAAAATGGATACATTATATAAAAATGGAGGAAGTAGCATATTAGCAATTTATCTACTATTCAACAATATTTAGGTAGCAAAAATCAAACTTTATAAGTTTGGGTTAACATCATTCCTTACTATTACCTAGGTTCTTCCTCTACTCCTACCGTCGACAATAAGTCTAATATAGAATACACATATTAGCTTTGAAGTTAGGGGTTGGAATTTGGATTCGTACCGAGTTACAACTTACAAGTTATAGTTGTATTTTTTTTCAAGAATAATTGGATTTTGATTAATGTTTTTATAAACCATTTTATTGTAAAGTCAATTAACATTTTACTTTAGTAAAATAATCTTAATGCAATAATTTCTACCAATCACTCCATTTCCATGAGTACATTAAAATCATATAAATGAATTTATCATAAACATTTGAGAACTAAGACCATATTACAAAGATTTTTATACCCAACGTCGCAACCTTATTATAAAAAGTGGTACGGTTAGAAGTTATTTTATTAGAGTTATTTAGTTAAAATCTCAATTGATTTACAATAATAATTGTGTAAAACAATTTTATTTTTGACTATTTTGGGAAAAATGATTCTATTTCGAAAAGATGGATTTGAGGCGATTTCTCCAACTTATTGCAAGACTACTTCTTCCATAACTGTACTTATTTTATTGTAGATTATAAACTTACTATTTGTAAATCATTCTATATTATAAACTCATTTTATCACTTTTTAATATCATTTTTTACAAAGTTCTAAAATCAGAACAATTATTTCAAACAAAATTTACCTTTATCCAAATACATGGCAAAGGTATAGTGACGCCGGCCGGTCCAGAGGACTGTTTACTGGGTCAGATGACAAGAGGTCAAGGTTAGAAGGAGTCCATTATGTTAGAAATAAAAGTTTTAGTCTTTATTAAATAAAATTTATTATATGTAAATACCAAAATAAGGGAAGTATTCTAGTGGTTATACATGTAAGTTTTTAATAGATGGTCTTGTGTTCTATTCCTCCCGACATATTTTTCACCGTTTTTTTTGGAATTTTTGTGTGAATTGGGTTCATAGCATAATTTGTGCAAATTATACATTTAATGGACTCATTGGTAGAGTTATATCTAAATTTGAAAGAATTTCAATCTTTTTGCAGTTTTTTTACGATAAAAGTGTTGAATTATAAGATATCCTATCTTCAATTCTCCAAATTCAAATTTATTTTTTTTCTAAATTTTTTAAGATTCCTTAAGAATCAACTTGATCTTTAAAATTGGAAAAAAAAATAATGTTCTTTAAAAGTTTTTTAGTTGTTTTGTTAATTGAATTGTAGTATTAGACAATGACATATGAATTAGTTTAACAAATATTTTTAAAGAGTTGAGACCTTATTATATATTTTTGAATAGGGTCTCAAAATACTCAACATCGACGGTCCAATATTTAAACTCAAGTGATCGAAAATTTCTAAAAAGAGCAAATGAGTAATTTTTTAAAATAAAAATAACGAAGAAATTTATCCGTCTAGTACCCCGCTCCACCGGTGCAAAGTTACACGGTAGAATTAAGCAATCGTCAAAAAAGAAGAAAATAACAAAACCCTCGTTTTATTATCTATCCCTTTTCTTCTCCTCAACCAAATTCATTTCCTACCCACACACTTTTTTATTTTTATTTAAAACCCAAACCAAAACCCAACCAAAACCACCACAACCACCACAACCACCACCGCAACCCCCGTGTGTTGGTTTCTCTCTTCTATGGACTCGCTCTTCGACTTGCCTTCCGACTTCAGCGACAATGAAAACGACGTCATTTTGTCTTCCTACCATTACCACCACCAACAACAACAACACCGCAACCACAACCGCCGCCACGGTTTCTCTCTCATCCCCTGCCCTTCCTCCGCCTTCCCTGTAAGCCCCTCCCTCCCTTTCTCTCTTTTTAATTCCTTCAGACCGTCTCTTTACTCTACCCATTATGCGTTAATGTGAGACCGTCTCGTACGAGAATTAGTGGTCTCGGTCAGCCCTCCCGGTTTGGTCAACTCGGTCATTTATCCGAGTCAACCCTCTCGCTCTGGGCCAGTATTTGAAACGGCTATTGACGGCCCAATGTGTGTATGGAACTGGTTTTAAGGTGCCAGGGGTAGTTTCGGTATTTCACCTTTTTATTTTATTTTTATATTTAATTCATTTCAGTTTGGTTAGCGAGAGTAAAATTAGATATGTCATTTAATCTGTCACTTGTTTCATGGTAAGTCTCCCTCAAAACGGGTCACTTTTTTTTTAAGCTGAACACGGAGTAAATATGACCTTTTTTTTTTGTAAATTGTAACGATTTTCCGATAAAATGTTACAAGAACAATTTTCTAAGCTATAACATTTATCGTTAAAATGGCGACATTTGCATTGTCGGTATTTGTTTGAATGAATAGTAACTCTCTTGTGTTAGACCGACGGGTTCATTTATCTGTCCTAAATGAGAAACTTATTATAAAAACAGATGGTTTCATGGCGTCAGAGTAGAATTTGCGTTGAATTAATACTCCCGCAAAAAAGAGGGTGGAATATGACTGACATTATCAATTTATCATTACTTTAATTCTTTTTAATATAGATTTTAGCTTCACATTTTTAGAATATTTATTTTAGAGAGTTATTATTATTATTATTATTACTACTAGTGGCCGAACACGTATTTATAGTTATGTGACAAAAATTTACAAGTGAAACTATAGTGAAAAAAAAGACTTTTAGATAGGGGGCGACCGTTTCTACTATCCTTTAGTTACACAATTGATATAAACTCCGTATGAGACTACATATGATTTAACGATCTTATTTGAGTTTCTGTGGTTGTTCGGAAGATGGGGTTGGGTATGTCACAAGAGTAACATGCACCAATAAATGTGTAGTAGGGAAGAAGGGGAGGAAAGTCTTTAGTGATTGAATAGGTTAGTCCCCACCATTACTAAAATGGACACTCAATAATCAATATACACACACAAAACCAAACAAAAGTGAAGAGGGTCCTTTGTTAACATGTGACACCACGTGCTTTGCCCCTAATTCCAAATCTCAATCAATTAAATCTCCCTTAATTTTCAAATTAAATCATACCCCTTTTCAATTTCTTGCCTTATTTATTCAAACCTTAACTTTTTGTGTTATGTTAGTGTGTGACAACTTTTTCTGGTTTTAGTGAGGGAAGCTGTAATCACTACCTTTCGTAGTTACGTGATAGCATATACTGAAAACTATGCAAACCACGTATACCAGATAAGTCAACCGGGAGTAGCAACGAGGGTGTGAGTGTGAGTGTGGGATAACTTTACATTAAATTATAGTTTATACATTCAACTAATACTTGATAAAATAAGTAATAAGTGTATTTAAAGTATACTCCATAATAATCTCACCTAACCTTTTTTGATTTATATTTGTGACCCACTTTACCATTTATTGTCATTTGTGATTATATTTATAGTATTCTTGGTTCATGACCTTTTCTACTACATTGGGTAGATTACCATCTCTTGTTTTTAAACCAATAGTTCATCGGGTCTTGCTTAAGACGGTTTTACATAATACTTACCGAAACCCTATTCATTTTTAACGTTATTTAAATCGGTTTTGAGTGCTGTCTAAACAAATGGACCTTTTATTGATGAGCAAGTATGGAATTGGTGAATTGCAGGAGTTTGTGGAGGAAGAAGAGTTAGAATGGATATCAAACAAAGATGCATTTCCAATGGTGGAATCATTTGTCGACATAATACCAAACCATCCAAGCATTTCATCTGCTGCAACAACTAGCAATGATAATGGGAGTCATTTGAGCCCGGTTTCCGTGCTCGAAAACAGCAGTACTAGTTACAGCAATAATAGCATTAGCTTGACAGGAAGTGATAATGGCAAATGTGTGGATATGAGCTTGAGGGGATTCTTTAAGGTCCCAGGGAAAGCAAGGACCAACCGTTTGCGAAAGCGTAGAGGGGAGATGTCTGGGGAGCTGTTTCATTGCTGGGAGAAGGTTAAAGTGGGACCGAAGAGGGTGGGTATTGGGAGGAAGTGTCTGCATTGTGGGTCGGAGAAGACCCCCCAGTGGCGTGCTGGACCCTCAGGTCCAAAGACCCTGTGCAATGCTTGTGGGGTTAGGTATAAGTCAGGACGGCTCGTTCCCGAGTACCGCCCTGCAAGTAGCCCGACGTTCTCGAGCGAGTTGCACTCGAATTCCCATAGGAAGATTGTGGAGATGAGGAAGCAAAAGATGACCGGAGATGAAGGCTGCGCGTTTAGTTAGGGGTGGTGTTAGTTTAGGATTATAAGACCGAAGAAATGAAGGAACGTTAGGGTCTTTAAGCAAAATGTAATGGATTTAGAGTAGTCTTGTTTTATCATATAATTTTTTCTTGGTTTGAGGAAGGATTTCACAGTGAAAAAAATGTCATTTTTTAGGGTCCATTTCTTAGATGCAGTCTGTATGTCTGTGTTTTGAGTCATGTTTTCTGTTTTAGAGTAGAATGAATAGATTTTTTTTAGCCCATGGCTTCCAATCATTTTTTTAACTTCTGCCATAGTTATATTCTTTGTTCAATTAGAAAAGTTAGTACTGTATGACCCTTCTATGTACAAAATGAAGTCAGTTGGCGAGCCTTGTCGTTGGGGTTTATGGCTCGTTAATTTGCATAAGTACGATTGTGGTACACAAGACCTGCTATTGTATGTGTTGTTGTTCAGTCATGGTGATGATGATGATGAAGAAAAAGTTTTCCAGAAGCTCATGTTCCAACTGATGAACAATGGTTGCTGTCGTCTCAGCATTTTCGCTCTCTGACCACTGTGCTGTCTGTTAAGTGGAGCTGGACTGTAATTGTAGCTTGGACTTCAGCTGTTATTGCTGCTTTGGAACACAAGGGTTGCTTTAGTGTGTGGCCTATGTGCTACATCAAACGGTGGTTCGTGATATCCGCAGTTTGTGGGATATATATTTACTGGATGTAGCCGAGTATGGTCTTTACTACATCTTCTTGCTTTAGTTTGTAACTCCGTCAAACAGTGCCTTGTGATATCGGTGATATATTTGTGGGAAATAATTATCGGGTGTAGTCAAGTATGGTATTTATATCCTCAGCGGAATACAATGCCCGGTACACCTCGGTAGATTGGTGTTGCTGAGAGGTGGAATCGACATTGATGGAAATGGTTAGGAGAATGTTAAGTAATTGTTCTTTACCTCTTTCACTATGAATTTATGCATTAAAAAATCCAACCTATGTTTTAAATCGTGTTCCTAGTAAAGCAGTTCTTAAGACCCCTTATGGACTGTGAACGGGAAGGAAACTGTGTTTAAGACACCTTCGTGTCTGGCGTCAGGATCAGCTGTGGATGCTTCGTATCCTTTTTAAAGCAAATTGTTTGGCATAGTTTCGAATGGAGCATTGCACACTTTACTTGTAGTTGTAGCTGTGTTAATGTTTACGAATTTGTGTTCATGACATCGTAAAATAGTTTAAAGCCAACTTACTGGTATCCTTGACAGAAATCTCAGATGTTTTTCTTCTTATTGTTTCCGACAACAGTCAGAACAAGCAAGCTACCTGACATTCGCAATGCTTGGCAGTCTTGATGGTGGCCAGTAAAAGCTGTCCTTTTGGTTATAGCTGTGACGTCTTCCTCCTTAATCCCTTCGGAATTCATTCATTTATATGGTATGTCTAGTTTGTTTCCTGTGTCGGGAGAACACATAATATCTGCCTCTTTTAGCTTGCTGCATCTCTAGATGGATGTCATCATGTTAATAGTGATCTTACCATTTGTTTCCCGTTGAATTATGCTGCCAGTTCTTGTACATGGATTATTAATGTCAACAGCGCTGTATGCAGCGTCTGTCTGAGTGTCTGTGGAGTCGTGATGCTGTTCATCTTGTATATCCCCAGATCCTCCTGCACCCTCGACATATTTTTCATTGTCTGGATACAAGTTTTGCTTCTTGTAATGAACTCACTATCCCTGCAACATGCATATATCATTGAATCAGGTGAACAGACAGATTTTATCTTCTGGTCTCATGGCCTCTTATGTCGTCTTCCTTTCTTAGTCTGCCATCCGAAGGTAAGATGCTTTATGCTAATTCTAATTTGAGCTGACAGGTATATATTCTTATCGTTGAATTCACAGAATTGTTTCTGTGATAAGCGTAACTAAATGATGTCAGAGAATAATAACGGTCTGCATTTATACAAGTACAACACTACCCTAGTGCCTCAAGCGCTCTTGCCTAAGGCAAGGTAGGGTGTTAGATATACGCCACTCTACTCCTGTGTTCGGTAACACAGAGAGGGCATTTACTTACCTTCTTTAACTGCAATTCTTTCTGTGTAAAATAGGCGGAGTATTGACGTTGGATGGGCAAGTGCATGGTTAAAATCATCAATGAGTGGCTAGCAGCTGCCATATACAGTGAGTTATATCACATCTTACTACTGTCTTAACAACAACACTACCCTAATGCCTCAAGGGCTTCCGCAGATAATAGGGCGGGATGTCTTATATACGCAACCTTACCCATGTGTTTCCAACACAGAGAGGTACTTTCTGAATGATCCATGATGACAATTAGCTCGAGAATCTTAGTAATGCCTGGCCTTATGTCTCTGTTAAATATGGGCTGCGAAGTTTAACAGCGTGACCTTTTTGTTAGATTCTGTTGGTTGCATTTGTGGCGCAATGACCTTAACCATAACCAGATTGTAATGTCGTCTTCTAAGATCAAGTTTCAGACCAAGATTTAATTACGAGATTTTGATGTTATGCTTGTTTTCTGAAAAATATGTTCGTGCATGCGTTACAAATTCCTGCAGTGAATGAGAATGAGTAGTATCATCTTGGATCAATATTCCTGCAGAGAATGAGAATGAGAATGAGAATTCGTTACAGTGTTGAAACGGATCTCTCTGGTTCTTAGACAAGCCAAGATCATGGATCAAGGTTCTGCTCAGCCAGAAGACTTTGTAACATCACCTAAGAGTGTGGACCAACTTATGAACGATCTAAACCCGACACCATGGATCAAGGTTCTGCTCAGCCAGAAGACTCTGTCGTACGTCCTTTCCTTACGACTTGTGTGTATGCAATGTAATCTGAAGGGGTATCAATCGTGCCCCAAGTCATTCGCATCCCGAAATCATTACTTCTGGATAATGAACAAGAATATGATGTTATGTATTTTGGGGGGGAACAATTGCCATTGCATAATGTTACATTCAGATCAATTTATTAAGTTCCCATTTGTTAGTCCATTTTTCTGACCTATTCTTATTTATTGCAAGTTTTTGAAGTAAAATACCAGTGGGTTATTTAATTTTTCTCGAGTTGCTAAGCAAAAGAAGTTTTTTTTTTGGGTTGATCGCGAGTATTTTCTACATACAATTGGATCGATTTTTTTAAAGTACAAAACGATAAGTTATGAGAAGAGCCTTGTAAACGTAAATTACAATCAAACACCGTAATCGTTGATCCCCTCTGCATGTTAAATGTCAATAATAGGTCTTCTTTGTGACGGATCAAATATCACACATTTGATAGATAAAATAAAAGTAAAAGTGTATAGGTAATGACAAATAGTTTGTCTTTATCTACCCAGGTGGGTATTATTTAACCCGTTATAAACTTGCTTATGACGGGTATCGCTTGTCCTTATTTGTGAAATGTCAATACTGCAAAGAACAGGTTGACTAGGGATGGACCGTTTCGGGCATATCCACTAACCCGAACTAGCCTGGTCCTTGCTCAAAGGTCTCTACTCCGGCTCATCTCGGGACTTGTAAGTTCTAAAGAGCAAAAAAAATAAAAAAGAATTTCCTTTTTTTTTTCTTTTTTTTCATTGTTACATAGTTATTTTTATTATAAAAAAAACATCCTAGTCCTTATCCACATCGAAAGTAATATTCAGTATTTGCTGTTGGATGGCCTTCGAGAGTCGATAATACTTTGATCGTATTATTCATCATCTATATGAGACCATGTTTCTTAAAAAATACTTATATTTTATGAAAGGTAGTTTCATAACAATTATAGATATACAAGTTCGTCCTTCAAATTTTCATATTGTTAATGATATTTACCGTAAAAGTTTTGAAATTTAACTGTTTTTTTTTTGGAAACCAAAATAGCCTAGATCATGAACGTATTGCCTCAGATGCCAACCTATGAGACACTTTGTTCAAAGCCCTAGGAACATCACTAAAACTTAAACAATGAAAGAAATAGAAATAGCCTCGTATCTCAGCAAAGATGTCTTCAAGCTGATAATGCTCTTGTTCCTTCCCAGTCAACTGCAGAACACATCCTAAACTATCTAAAAGGATTTCAACATGCCGAATTTGTCTTTCCATCGCAACCTTGATAACCATTTTGATCCCCATAGCCTCAGCTTGAATTGCAGAAATCGCATAAATTTTTTCCTTTCCTTCAAATTCAATAGTTCCTTCCTGATTATGCCCAACCCATCCAATCCCAGCTGTAACCCTATCCTTCCATCTCGCGTCCACTTTAATCCTATAGTATAAGCATGCTCCTAAGTCCTCTACCATCATTACCGGATAAAAATTAGGTATATCGTCATAACCACCATCACCATCCACCCCAGAATCCTCTATTCGATCCATTATCTCATGAGTTTTCTGCAACATCGCCTTACCCACCGTAGACACCAACTCCCTATAAACCTTGAAAAACACACCAGGTATCATCATCTCCCCCTTAAAGATACAATTATTCCTTCCCCTCCAAATACTCTAAATCATAGCCACAAACTGGATAACTCCATACTGATAATCATCTGACTTACCTAAGTAGTTTATCCAGTTAATCACACAATCCCCCATCTTTCCTGCTGCATCCTGATCAACATTTATCCCCAGGTTCGAGCCTGCCCACAACCTTGCTGATAAGGGGAAATCCCTAAATAAATGTTCTATTGTCTCGAATGACTCTATCCCCTAACCTTTACACATCTTACAAACTAAATCATCCCCAATGCCACGTCTCTGAAATTATGATCCAACTAGAAGAGTATTTGTGATAATTTTCCATAACAGAATCTTCCAAGTTGAAGGAATCAATAAATGCCACAATCTATTTTTACAAAAAGCCTTCCCCTTGGCATTCAATCTCCTCATATCCTTACCAGACCCTTTGCATCGCATAAGCTCCTCAAAAAACAAACCATACCCACTCTTAACTGAATACTTACCTGAAGAGGTATTTTGTCAAAACCATATCAAATCTACGATTGACACTTACGGCGAAGATAGAATCATAACTGCGGTCTCCTCATCAAACAACCACTCCGCCCTTTCTCTATCCCACTCTCTCCCTTTAATTACTAATTCCCTAACCTCCAAGTCCTTCAAAGAAGTGTAGTCAGAATTAAGAATCTCCTCCTTGGGATTCGGTCTTTCCGCATCCACCCATTTAGAAGTCCACACATTAAGGCGAGACTCCTTCCCTGGTAACCAGCTTATCTCCTCTTTTATCGATACTAGTCCCATCAGAATACTACGTCTACCCCATGACATAGCACCTTTCATTCTCATAGTACAACCCCCCAAAGAGTTCCACTTAAAGTCCAAATTCTTACGAAACACCTTACAAAAAACGAGTTTTCATCCGACATAATCCGCCAAGCCTGTTTAGCCAACAACGCTTTGTTAAGATATTCAATTTTATGATCCCTAATCCCCCCTTAATCTTAGGTAATCCCAAGAACAACTTACTGCACCAACACATAGATTTTCCCGACCGGTATCCTACCCACCAAAAATGTGTCAGCAAAGAATTAATCTTATGTGCCACACTTACCAGTATCTTAAATACCGATAGAAAGTAATTGGAGAGAGTGGACAGAGCGGAATTGATCAAAGTTAATCTACACGCAGAGGACAGAAAAAGTCTATTCTATGAGGACACCCTAGAAGCCACATTATCCACCAACCCTTTAAACAAATCCTTCTTTGAACCCTGTAGCTCCGTTGGAATTCCTAAATATTTCTCGATTCCCCTATTCCTAGTAACTCGCAAAATCCTCAAACACCTTTGCACCTTTCTTAAAGTCATATTTGGACTGAACAGGACCCCGGATTTATCTTCATTCACACGCTGACCAGAGCCGTTACAAAAATCTTGTATTAACCCATATAATGTCTTCGTACTTTCACCCTGATCTTTTATAAAAAACACCGTATCATCCGCAAAGAATAAATGAGTAAGTCTTTCAACCCCACATGCCACACTAATACCTCTCAAACGACCACACTTCTGCATCCTAGTCACCCCTTTTGAAAGAACCTCTATTCCAAGAACAGACAACACAGATGATAAAGGATCCCCTTGTCTAAGGCCGTAAATCGGCTTAAACTGCGGTTGCGGAACCCCATTTACTAAGACTTCATACGAAACAGTTGTAACACATCCCATGATAAGCTTCACCATCTTCCACGGAAAACCAACCTTCACCAATACTGCTTCAATAAAATCTCATCTTATCCTATCATGCGCCTTACTCATGTCAATCATAAATGCTAGCTTCCCTACCTTACCGTTCTGATGACTATTAGTACGAAATATTGCCTCATTGGCGAACAAAATATTATCACTAATATTTCTTCCTTTGATAAAAGCACTCTGAAATTCCTCTACCAAATAGCCCATAATAACCTTAGCCACCCTATTCGTAATGCATTTAGATATTATCCTTATAAAAAAACATTACTAAGGCTAATCGGTCTGTAATCCTTAACCCCCTTCGGATTTTCACATTTAGGGATAAGCACAATAAAGGTTCTATTTGCTTCCCTTAACACAATCCCCGAATTTAGAACCGATAACACCGCTAAAGTCACATCTTTCTTCAAAAAATACCAACACTTTGATACAACACCGCAGGGATCCCATCAGGCCCTGAAGACTTTAACGCACCCATTTGAAAAACTGCCTTTCGAACTTCACTCACTGTGTAAGGCTTGAGTAATATGTCCCTATCATCCTCCCTAATACTGGCATCCAGATAGCCAATCACTTTCTGTAATTCCTTATTTCGCTCCTCCTCAGTCCCAGAAACATAGGATTATAAATATTTTCAAAGAGTAAATATTACCTATGGATAAGAAAGTGATATATAAATGGGTAGAATGATAATCAAAATTAAATATCGTCTAAGAGACCATCTTAAATGAGAGGGACATAAAGCAAAGTACGGAGTACTTATTCCTTAAATTGGGCTGGGCTCGGACAAGCCCACCTTCCCTAGAGATGGCAATGGGTCGGGTCCCCGACCCAGACCTTAGGTCTGGCCCTAATGCGTCGGGTATGAGTCTAAATTTTTGAAACCCGCTCGGGTATGGATCGGGTATGGGTCTTACGTGAAAACTTCGGGTCCGGGTCCGACTCCGGGTCTTGGTGTTGGACCCTACCCGACCCTTAGACCCTTATATTTATTAAAAAAAGAAAAAAAAAAAAGACGTATACGAACGTTAATAACCCAAATAACACACATACATACGACTGTTATTAGTTATCGGTAATATACCATACGCATATACAAATAATCATTAAGAATAATGAGGAAATTAATGAAAATGATAAGTTTGGATATTAGGTAAATGATACTCCGTATAATTTAGGGAAAAAATTGATTAGTTATAGAAAAAACAGACCCTAGGGACTAGGGTAGATCCTATTCAGACCCGGACCCTCTGGGTCAGGTATGGATCCATTAATTTGAGACCCTTTAGAGTTTGTGTCGGATATGAGTCTAAGGTATGTGACTCAGGGTAGGGTCTGGGTCTTGCTGGACCCTACCCAGACCTTACCCATTGCCAACCCTAACCTCCCCTAACGAGCTGAGCCCGGGTTAGGCAAGCTAGCTCCAACTTGGCCTAAGATCTTCCCATAACCGCCTAAAATCCTAAAAGAGACCATACTATACTAGACATGACTTGAGTAGGCATAAAAACCGGATAAGGGTATAATTATATCAAACAAAATTAACTCGAACCGACTTAAAAGACAGCCGAGACTTAAACTACAACCCCGAAATAATTTGATCCACTTGACCTAAAAATGCCCCGCCAATATACATGAAAAATTCTGATATTAGATACCCAAAACAACCCAAATCAATAATATGCAAAGCGAAACTAACCCGACCGAAATTGATTCAATTCAAATCCGACTCATAGGCGGGTTTGGCTAGACCAATTAGAGAGATGGTGATATTTGAGTATTTGACCCCGCGTATGATTTTTGAAGCATATGGATATTACTAACAGGTGTTGTGATTTAATTGGATAAATGACGTGTTGAGATGGTAACAATTGGAAGAAACAAAAAAACTGCAAAACAAAGTTGCATCACATTATTTTCTGTTTCCCGTTTTACCCTTTGCTTTTCTACACTTCACACAAACTCTCGCTTTTGACTTCTGAAGTTGTGATTCTCGGAGTCGCTAGTTTTTCTACACTTCACAAACAGTCAAACACCCCCTAACACTCTACCTACGCGCAAAAACTTCGAGTGACCGTCTCTTAATAACAAACTCCGAGAGTTCGTACTCACCGAAAGATTATACAACCAGATGTATAATACCATGGTAGAATCATGATATATTTTATTGAGCTTATCTGTATATTTGTTGAGCTTTTGAACTATTTTGAGTTATATTTTAGTTTTTTTTATATTAAAATTAAAATATAGTTAAACTTATATGTATTGTGTTTTAGTTGTATAATAATTTTCGATTCTCAATATTTTTTCAAGGAGTTCATAAAATGTACCATATAGCTCATATTCTTTCTAATAAAGCTCAAATTTTCTATTAAAAAGCTCAAAATAGGTACAGAAAATTGTATACCTATGCCCTATGGTGGTATAATCCGCTTATTGGTTCGTACCTCAATAGATAATAACGTTATTAAAAGACCCCTCACATGTTAGAGCGAGTGAGGGACTCACCAAAGCTTTTGTTTCCTTATCATGCCTCTCACTAATAAATTTAGTGAGAGACGATCTCTCACGAGATCTACTAATACATAAGTTGAAGACTCGAAGCTAATTAATACTCTATTTATACGCGGAGTATCAATTTTAGTCATTGCTAAATAAATAGTGTGATATTGAAATGAGTTGATAAAAGTTAAATGGGAAATACTCTATTTATACACGGAATATTACTTTTTGTCATGGTTAAATAAATACTCTATTTATACACGGAGTATCAATTTTAGTCATTGTTAAATAGATACAACTATGATCAAAGATGCGAATCCAAAAACGTTTCGAGGAGAGATCCGTGCCGTCAGATTTGCTCTACTTATACGCGGAGTATCAATTTTAGTCATCGCTAAATAAATACTCTATTTATACGCGGAGTATCAAGTTTAGTCATTGCTAAATGAATACTCTATTTGTACGCGGAGTATTAATTTTAGTCATTAATACATATTGTAATTTAATTGGATTAATAGCGAAATATGAAAAATTAATAGGTCGGGTCTTAATTTAAAAATAATACAAAGTAATAAACAATGACAAAGGTGACAACGGACTAGTAACCGTGCATAATATTTATTTTTTTAGCTGTAAAATCTCTGAAATAGTTGAAAAATACGGGTCATGACCTGATAGTATGGAATAACGATACTAATTTTGTTGTAAATTGAACCTTTTATAAATTACTTAATTTATTTGTTTTAGTACCATTTTAAAATTTGAATAATAAAATCGAAACAATTATGACAAAGTCATAAACAAATCTTAATTTAATATAGAATTTATTAATAAAATGATAATTTGGTCAAAATTATGATAGTTTAATCCAAGACATGGCAAGGTACATGGTACAATTACGCAATCCAAAAAAGAAGTAAATAATTTAAACAAAAAACCCTCATTTTTATTATCTACTTCGTACTACTCATATCCCTTTTCTTCTACTCAACCAATTTCATTTCCCACCCACACACTTTTTTAAACCCAAACCACACCATCCCAACCTCAACCTCACCCACCAACCACCACCGCCGCCGCCACCACAACCACCACCTTATTGGTTTCTTTGTCTATGGACTCGCTCTTCAACTTGCCTTTCGATTTCAGCGACAACGATACCGATAGCGATAACGATAGCAATAACGACGTCGTTTTGTCTTCTCACCACCAACAACAACACCACCGCAACCGCCGCCGTGCTTTCTCTCTCCTTCCTTGTCCCTCCCCCGCTTTCCCTGTAAGCCATTCTTTCTTTTTATCGCTTTTTTAATTTTACAGTGCGTTAAGTTTACTGAGAGACCGTCTCATGTTAACATAATAACAATAAGTCTCGCTTGTGACTGGACCATTTCCCATTTGCAGTTTTCGAAGGTTTATTTTAAAATGACGGAAAATGTCCGTCTTTAACGAGAAACGAGAATTCGAGAAGAAATAATTACACGCCTCGTATTAGTCGTATAAGAATTTATGGTCCGTCCGAGTCAGCCCTCATGGTCTGGTCAACTCGGTCAGGTATCCGAGTTTGCTTTTGAGCGGGCGGGCCTATGTGTGTGGAAATGGTTTTTAAGTTGTCAGGGGTAGTTTCGGTATTTCCGCCTAATTTCCGTCTCTTTTTTACTTTAAAATTTTTTAACCGTTTCACCTTAGTTACGGAGGGTAGGTTTGCAAAACCCGAAGGAGCAAAATTAAATACTTCGTCATTAATTTTAGGAGTAATTATCAAGGAGTCGATAACACCACCGTAAAATATAAATTATAAAATATAAAATATATTATGTCACTCGTTTTTACACATAGTATAAAAATACTACTCACTCCGTATTTAACTATTTCTTTCACAAAAGGAATGACGGAATATGTTTTTGAGTGACGTTATTATTACCTAATTCTGAGCGGTATTATTACTACTAGTGGCCGAATACGTATTTCTAGTTATGTGACGAAAATTTTGGGGTGGTAGATACACCAAGGGTTGTTTGGTTACCCACTAAATTACACAAGAATTGCAATTTATGTAAATTGCAAAATGGTTAGACTGTTTGGTTACTCCAATTCACATGAATTAGAACTCTTCAGGAATTCCAATTCCTCCGTAAGTGAGGAAGTTGCTTACTGCCTACCTATAACCAGACAATATTTTCTAATTCACATGAATTGTAGAATTATGTGATATGAAACTTCCTAGGTTTTGGAAGTTTCCGTACGTTATCAAACGACTTATAATTAACTCTAAAATAAAAGTTAACGATCTTATTTGAATTTGTGCGGTGTTTGAATTAAGAGTGGTTTGGGTTTGTCACAAGAGGAGCATGCACCAATAAATGTGAAGTAGAGAGGAAAGTCTTTAGTGATTGAATAGGGTTAGTCCCCACCATTACTAAAATGGACACTCAACAATCAACAAACAAACACACACAAAACCAAACAAAAGTGAAGAGGGGTCCTTTTGTTCTTTGTTAACATGTGACACCACGTGCTTTGCCTCTAATTCCAAATCTCAATCAATTAAATCCCCCCTTAATTCAAATTAAAATCATACCCCTTTTCAATTTCTTGCCTTATTTATTTAATTAATTATTCAAACTTTAACTTTTTTTTTTGTGTTAGTGTGTGACAACTTTATATTATACACATTCAACCAATAATATTATTAAGTATATTAAGTAATAATAATTGTATTTAAAGTATATTTCATCATAATCTCACCTAACCTTTTTTGCTTTATTTTTTGTAACTTGTAACCCCTCTTTACCATTTATTGTATTTATTTATTGCCTTGTTGGTTCATCAACTTTTCTTCTATATTGGGTAGATTTCGGAATTCCGATTCGTGTTTTTTTTTAAGACGGTTTTAAGTTGAGACGTATCAGAAGTTCAGAACCCCTTTTCATTTGCATAAAAAGATGGACTTTTTGTTGATGGGTAAGTATGGAATTGGTGAATTGCAGGAGTTTGTGGAGGAAGAAGAGTTAGAATGGATATCAAACAAAGATGCATTTCCAATGGTGGAATCATTTGTTGACATAATACCAAACCATCCAAGCATTTCATCTGCTGCAACAACTAGCAATGATAATGGGAGTCATTTGAGCCCGGTTTCCGTGCTCGAAAACAGCAGTACTAGTTACAGCAATAATAGCATTAGCTTGACAGGAAGTGGTAACAGTAACAGTAACAGCAACAGCAACAGCCACAGCAACATCAGCTGTCTTAGTGATAGGTATCTAAGGGGAATTTTTAAGGTCCCTGGGAAGGCAAGGACTAACCGGTTGCGAAAGCGTAGAGAGGAGATGTCTGGGGAGCTGTTTCGTTGCTGGGAGAAGGCGAAAGTGGGGCCGAGGAGGGCAGGTATTGGGAGGAAGTGTCTGCATTGTGGGTCAGAAAAGACCCCGCAATGGCGTGCAGGGCCGTTAGGCCCTAAGACCCTGTGCAATGCTTGTGGGGTTAGATATAAGTCGGGTCGGCTTGTCCCTGAGTACCGTCCTGCAAGTAGCCCAACGTTCTCGAGTGAGTTGCACTCGAATTCCCATAGGAAGATTGTGGAGATGAGGAAGCAGAAGATGACCGGGGATGAAGCCTGCGCGGTTTAGTTAGGGCTGGTGTTAGTTTAGGATTATAAGACAGAAGAAATGAACAAACTTTAGCTTGTTTAAGCTATGTAATGGAGTTAGAGTAGTCTTGTTTTATTATATCATTTTTTCATGGTTAGAGTAAGGATTTTCACAGTGAAAAAAATGCCATTTTTTACAGTCCATTTCTTAGATGCTGTCTGTATCTGTATGTCTGTGTGTTGCGACTTTCGAGTCATGTTTTCTGTTCTAGAGTAGAATGAATAGAGTTATTTTTAACCCCTGGTTTCTAATCATTTTTTTTTTTACTTCTGCAATAGTTCAATTCTTCGTTCAATTAGATTACGACACCTCCATGTACAAAATGAAGTCCGATGGCGTCCATGGCTCGTGAATTTGCAGATGTACGACCTGTTTTTACCCAAAAGTCGCTATTGGCCTTTGTTCAGTCATAGGGATGACGGTGATGGTGATGATGAAGAAGAAGGAAAAGCCATTGAGAGGCTCTGGTTGTAATCGGTCTCTGTCGACTGAACTGTCAGTTAAGTAGAGCTGGACTGTAATTATAGCTTGAAGTTTAGATGTTATTGTTGGTTGCTTTGCTGTGTGGCCAGTGTGATACATCAAACTGTTTGTGACGTCGGTCGCTTGTTTGCAGGAGATAATTACCGGATGTAGTCGAATACGGTCCTTACTAATTCTCATTGCTTTAGTTGTACTCCGTCAAACAGTTGCTTCTGATATCGGTAATTAACAGTCAAGTATGGTATTCTCTCCTTTCGAGTTAATAATCTTCGTTCATCTTCTTCTACATGATTGAATGAATTGGAGAGAGCACGCACTCGAGGCTGTCCGGGTTCTGAACCCGGGTAATCTCCAGACCCGGGATACTATCACATAAACCGTCCGACCGTCCCTCTTGTAACAATGAGAAATTAGCATCCAGTTACTGGCTTACTGCAGGAATAATGGTCCTTTGCCATTGTTGGTTTGTAGTGAATTGAGAATGCAAGAGATATTATGCCATCTTAGGACGACAATATCCGTCTTAATACGAGAACAAGTCAAATATGCCCTTACATATGTAGGACAAACTTTTTATTAATTCCTTGACATCGACATAGGGCTGAATCTCAGTGGATCGTGGCAGCAAGCCACTCTGCTACTTGCCATACCCCATCGCGTATTTAAGTCGTCGGTAAAGGTTCAACCCGCCGCCGGTTAAGATTAATTCAAGGCGGCCACCGCATCGCATCCGAGACTTAGCCCACGACACGTGCCCTTGGGGGCCAAAGCCCCTACTGTGGGTCGCAATCGAACGACGGGCGTATGCATCGCCTCTGGCCCGGATTCAACTTAGAGGCGTTCAGTCATAATCCAGCGTACGGTAGCTTCGCGCCACTGACTTTTCAACCAAGCGCGATGACCAATTGTGTGAATTAACAGTTCCGGTTGAATTACCATTGCGACACTGTCATCAGTAGGGTAAAACTAACCTACCTCACGAGTCATTTTCTCTCATCTACTATACCGAACTTGTTTTAAGTTTAAGACGGAAAATACCGTCTTGTTTGAAAGTGACTTACAAAATATCAAGATGGGAATCAAATTAGATCCAAGAAATGAAAAAGAAGAAAGAATGGTGGATAGATTGTCCTCTTGTCCTCGCCATGTTATGTGGGTCTTCCATGTGTGCGGTGCCATGAATTATTGAATTATTACATGTTACTCATCATAACTTTCTTATCCTATATTCAATTTTTGTATTTTATTTTTGACATTTTCTTATATTTATATAACTAATTCCTAATTATTATACAATCCAATATTATTATAGCGTCTCAATGACTCTTACAAATTGCTTGATAAATGGTTAAATATGCGTGTTTTTACCCTTGTAAAGTTGTATAAACAACACAACCGTTTAGGAATGACTCGGAATTAAAATTACGTATTCTTAATTGTTTTTTTTTTTTTTTTTTGACAGGTGTAAAATGAACCAAAGGCACTAAGCACCCTTAGTAAGGTCGTGAGCAACCTTGTTAAGTCTCCTTGGAATAAAACTAATACATAAACAATGGAAGAAAGGAAAAAAACGCCCTAATATCTGCTAAACACCCTTTAATTTCTTGGAAAGGCCGCACCACCCCAAAATCTGCAAAAGGAGAGAAAGGCAGTCGGAGGAAATATCTAAATGACGAAAATCATTAGTAGCAGCCCATCTGATGACAGAAAGAAAACCCAAAGTCTCAGCTTGAAGAGGAGACTCAGCCATAAACTTATTCGTGAACTTTCCAAAACAAGAACCATCTGGAGCGTAAACAATCCAGCCAGCAGAGGCCTGAAGACTATCGTTCCAACCCGCATCTACTTTGACCCGGAAGGGTCAACAATGTCCCTGGCCCGAAATAAGGGGGATGGGGTGAAAGTCCTTAAGACGACCATAAATTGGATCCACACAAGGAACCACAGAATCCCCAAAAGTAGGAGACTTGGCTGAAACGAGATCCAAAGCATCAAGAGCAGTACTGGCAAGGGATCGTTGTACCTGAAAGAACCAAACCGGAGAAGGAGAAGAGCCATTAAAAATAACACCATTACGCATTACCCAAATACTCCAAAAACAGGAGAGGAAATGGATAAGATTATGATCAGCATCCTCCCTTGACCTTAAAAAGGAGGTCCAATTAATAACCCAATCTCTGAGACTAATACACGAAGTCATAACACAATTAATACCAAGAGCGGAAGACGACCATAGCCTTTGTACAAAAGGACAGTCACGAAAAAGGTGCTCAATGGTCTCCAAAGACGAACCATCCTGACAAAGATGGCAGAGAGAAAAGGCCGCCAGATTTCGTCTAACAAACTCAGCACCAACTGATAGAGAACCCGTAATGATACGCCAAATCAAAATTTTCCATTTATTAGGCCCTGGAAGCTTCCACAAATTTTTTCTACAGAACGACCTTACTTTATCATTAGTTCTTCGATAATCATTGATGGAACATTTGCCCACCAAGAACTTTTTCAAACAAGCACTATATCCAGATTTTACCGAATAAATACCATCCCGGCAAAACCTCCAATAAACAATATCCTGTTGGGCAGAAGAACAAAGAGGGATAGCACAGATTTTGCTCGCCCATTTCTCACTAAAGATTTCATGAATAAGCTCCTCATTCCATGAATTATTAGAATTAATAAGTTTAGCAATTGACCATGTCCGAAAGCTTTCAGGTGGTGGAAACCCGAATCTGGTAAGAAAGGGTGGTTTCTTACCCTTAATCCAAGAGGTAGACCACATATTAAGAGGCGAATTCGGGCAACAATTCCAACCCACCCCATCCAAAACCACATCCGCGCCAACACGAATACTACGACAACCCCAAGAGATAGCAAGATCAGTCTTAACCTTCTCAGGTAAACCCGGTATCGTACAAAAGAAAACCCTATTAAAGAAAACACGACTAAGCAACGAGGACTTATCCTCCATAACACGCCACGCAACCTTTCCCAACAGGGCTTTATTCATACATTCGATATTCCGTATACCAAGACCACCTTCCGATTGGGGAGACAAATAAAATTTTTACTAGCTCAGTGAATAGTAGACTTAGATTTCAAACCAGCCCACCAGAAATGTGCCAAAATTGCATTTAGCTTTTTTTGCCACACTTACCGGTATTCTTAATTGTTATAACTGGCATTAATATGCTGTTTTAGTTCCTTTTAGTTTACAACAAATTGCTTGGGGTTTTCTAAACAAATCTGAGTTCCTTTTTTGTTATTCGGGATTTTTTTCATTTCCTTTGGTTGTTCTTTTAGGGAATTTGTCCATAAGATTTTGGATTTTTATGCAACATTATATGCAGTTTTGGTTCGATTCTCTTTAGCTGTGTATTGTTAAATTTTGGGGTTTCAATATCTCGGCCTTTCTTTTGGAAAGTCGTGTTCAGTGTACCTAAGGCTGCACGTAGAGTAGATCGAACTAGTCTCCCGGTCCACGTAAATATTATGAGCGGTCTCTGATCCAGTTTAAACAAAAACTAGTCTCCCGGTCCACGTAAATCTAAAGTATTTCGATATGGTTTGGGTTCCCACCTAACCAGTCCGGTCTCCGGGTTTGAGATATGAGGTTGTTCGGGCCAGTTCTGGACCGGTGAACACCCCAAGTTGCACCCTCATTTCAAATTTTATGATTTTCTTTTATCATTTCTTATCCGCAAAGATATTAGATCAACCTAACCCTAGCAAAAGAAAATAAATAAATTATAACTTGCATTAATAGACATTTTCACCTAAAATCTAATGGTGATAAACAAAATGGGCTTTTAGTTGGGCTAGCTTAGTAGTCGTACGATAAGTATTCTGGCTCCAATTTTCACAATTAAAATTGGGCTTTAAACTGGTTAAGACCAAAGTCCAAAACCCACCCAAACTTGGCCCGTACAAATGCTATCTTAAACAATAATTTGACATATTTCTATTTTATAATACGGTCTTATGTTCGAACTTATTTGAATAACGAGAATTAATTTTCGATTCATAAAGTGTTTACCATACACCATCAATAAGTTTTTTCTCCCTTTGAAATAAAATTGATTATAACTTAAGATCGATCTTTCTAATCTCCGTCTTATGTATGAATAGTAGACCTGTCAAAACGCGATCCGACCCGAAAATCGACCGTAACTCGCCTCGAATAACCCGTAAATAACCTGATTTTTCAACCCGAACCCAAAAGATACCCAAACCCGTTTTGACCCGTAAATAACCTGATTTACATACTTTTGTTGCTTGATTGATTTTCATTTCAATTCACAATAATGTTCATTTACTTTGAATATAAACTTTGGAAATCAAACGGTTTTACTTTGAAAAATTCTGGAAAATGAGAAGAAGAAAGGAAATTAGAAAGGAGTTATTAACGGGGTTTAATGTCAACATAAAAAATTATCCAAATCATCATACTTAAATACCCAATTTGACATAATGTAAAGTACAGGTTATGCTAAAAAGGTTTTATAAAGTACAAGGTTATCACGTGTATTGAATAAAAAGGCAAGATTATTTCGTAGAACTTGAAAAAACATGGGGTTACCTTATAGAAAATTCCATTTTATTATTAGAAGATACGTACATAAAAACAAAAAGTTCAGCATAACACTTAATAATAATAATCCGACTCATACTAAATTCAGAACTTGATTAAAATCATCGATTGATCACCTCCACGAGCATACCGAAACATCAGGCCTACCATTAAACTTATTATACCCGTGGAGACCCGTATTATCGACGGTCCAGAGGCATATATCGCAACATCTATGTATATCTCGATTAAACTCGTAAATGTCACACGTTTGCTCGTAACCTTCCCACGAAAAATTACAATAGAATAAAGTCGTTCCCCAATAATTTACTCGGAACCTAAATTGATAACTCATACCTCTCGTAATTATATGTTCACCAAGATCGTTATCCTTAGACTTGCAATGAATATAAAGAGGTACGTCGTCGGCCAAATTATGAGTTATATGGACCGTAGTTTTGGGCATTAGTGTATAACATATATCTAGATCCCATGGCATTTTGAATAACGCTTTATGCGTATCGATTGAATTGGAAAACGATGTAGGTACGAAAATTAACCCAAAAATAAGGAGGATTAAAGGATTTTTGGTTATTGAAGTCATTTCTTTATGTTTAGGCTGTGTTGAATTGTTGATGAATAAAAAAGTGATTTATGCATGCGTGGTTTATAAGTAGTGATGAAAAAACACTTCGTTTTCCCTACTATTTTTTGTTTATTTATTTATGAATTATCTTATCATTTTCCGGAAATTGTTCAAATTCTTATAAGTTTAGAAATTGGATAATTTTATTGACTAGGTTCATATTCTAATCAGAACAAAAATTAAAATTAATACGTACTGATTATGGTATTAAATAGAGGAAATGCATTGGTGTTGTAGATTAATTTAATACGCTAAAGAAAATAAATGATGGTTGATGATTTGAATATGAATCATTCGGTTTATTTAAGTAAGTCTCTTGTAAATCAGATTTACGATGAACTTGGTAAAATAATTAATAAAATGCTTTGAACCTTTGATGTCTTTATAACTATTAATCATATATAATAACGGTTTTTTAATATGTGCCCTAAGGATATACATTGATAAACGGAAAATGGAAAGATTCGTAATATATTCTCATGATAAATTCGAGTATAAACTTAGTTTTACCATAATTAGTGAAAATATTTTGTGAGTCTTCCTGTTTTCGATTTATTAATGTGCACCTTTATGACACACCTTAGAAAAACCGATATAATAATTAGCGGAGGGTATTAAGGTAGGGAACAATTAAGTATCGTCCGCGATAAGATTTCAAGTAAGATTGTGTAAGAAGATAGTTTTAGGAAAGTTATATGTTGTATTTTAATACGTATTCGTCCCAGAAGAATATAGGTAAATTAACATGAGAAAAAGTGCCCGAACAACATTCAAAACATGTCTTTGTTTACGCGCAATCTGTCCTTCTTATAAAGGAGTATCGATATTAGCGGTCTGGAGAAATTTGTCGTTCTCAACAAAATAAGGAATTAAAGAATTAAATTCAGAAGCATTGTTACTACTTCGAACAAATTTAATGGATTTATTAAACTGTTGCTTAATGAGAGCGGAAAAATTACTTTTATTTTGAAGAAGCCTCACCTTTGACACGCAATAAATAAACTCAAATAGAGCGTGAAAAATTAATAGTAAAAAGTTAACGGGAACTACATGATTTGTTAGCTGAACACACATTAGGTTAAACTATTATATACTGTATGTGACTTTTATGTGTGTGAAAAATGGTGCTGAACATACAAGCTATTACCAATAGCGTGTTTCCTTCACTATACACGCCATTAGGCATGACATATTTAAGCCCAAAACTAGGTCTAGATTTTTCGAGCCTACGTGAACACTAATTTGATAATTATTTTTAAAATAAACCCAAAACGACGATTACTTTATTTTGAGTATTATTTCAAAAAACTCGTTCCTAAATATGATAACACCATCTATATAATTGCAAGATCATTTAGAACGTTGTGGTTGAGCCACGTCATCAACCCAATTTTTTATTTTAAATTTATCATGGTGGGACCCGCTAAGTTTTATAATTATTTTAATTCGAAATAACTGTCTTAGTTTTACAATTATTACGTAAAACTTTTGATATAAATTCGTAAACATGAATTTCTACCAAAACTGTCAATATATATAACATGAACCTAAATATTACTCCCTCCGTCCCGGTCATTTGTTATCTATTTCCATTTTGGGGTGTATCATTGAATTGTTATCTATTTCCATTTTTGGCAACTTTTTGTGGATGACATTTGATTACATGTGGGGCCATATAATTTGTGTGGTCCAAATTCATTTACACTTCTTTTCTTAATCTTTGTGTCAAAAGCAATAGATAACAATTGATCGGGACGGAGGGAGTATATAAGAAAATATAATAATTTCGAACGTCGTCTGTCTAGAACTATTACATAACAATTTATACCCAATACATAATTACAATAAACAATAATAATTAACAATTTACAGCAATCGAAAAAAAATTGTGGCGACAATACCAAATTAAAAAACTATAAAAATAACTTAATATTAATATAACAACCAGAAATAATGTACAAATTAATATCATCAATTGAAATATTTTGCGAAAATTAAGTCATAAACAAAAGTGTATAAACGTTAGATATAAAACAAAATCGAATTTTGAAAAAAAAAGTGTATAGATGTGTTAGATATAAAATAAATTTATGAACATTTATAATTTAGTTCCGATGATACATATTTAGAATAATACAATTTGAAAACAATCCGTGCAATTTTTTGCAGGGGCCAGAAACTAGTCATTACTCCCTCCATTCCATAATTGTGACGGTGTTTCAATTTAATACTCCCTCCGTTTCGGTCATATGTTTACAATTGCTTTATTTATTCTCACGAAATAAAAGAAGCGTAAAAACTTGTTAATGATAAAATATGATTTTATTTGTTGATTACTCCACATCAAATTGGACTATACATGTATATGAAATTCGTACATCTATACAAATGTAATTGAGCTATATGTGATTTTTTTGACCTTTTAACAATTTTTTCTTACACTATAATTTTTTAATGTTAAAATTAAAATCTTTGGGTTTTTTATGTAATTTTTTTGTTTTAATATAATGTTTTGATTTACAAATTTTTTTAGAAAGACGCTCATATTCTTTTCAATAAAGCCCGTAAAATATATGTATAAGCTCAAATTATTTATTATAATGCTCGAAATCTATTACATAACAGATGTATACATTTGGTTGTATAATCCTCTAATTGTCACATTTAATCGTGACCTAAAATTGTCTAAAAACATAATGTAACCATAAGAAATTTAAACATTCATATTCTTATTATAATTTGACATAGATTTTACACGTTTTACTATTAGAACATTGATTACGCCTCGCACATTTAATACGTATATGCTTTTTTTTTTTTGGTGATGAGGGAACCCGCAGCCGCTAGTGATAGTCTGCAAACCACATACATAGGCTCGAAATCTATTTAGGCATGGACTCGGGCTAAAAATGCTTTCTCTTTATTCATTCTAATCTTTCTTTTTTATGTTGACGAAAAAGAAAGAAAAAAAATCAAGGAATATATCATAAGATTCTATGTAAACACATGAATTCATCGTAGATATGCCAAGAAATGTAATCGATTTTATTATTAGAAGATACATACATAAAAAGTAAAAACCAAAGTTCATCCTAACACATAATATTAATAATAACAATAACAATAATAATTCATGATAATTTTATATTTTTAGAACATCATTGATCAGTCGATCACCTCCACCGGCAGACCGTAACATCAGGCTTACCATTAAACTTATTAAACCCATGCACACCCGTATTATCGACGGTCCACATACATATATCGCAACATCTATGTATATCTCGATTGAACTCGTAAATGTCACAACTTTGCGAGTACCCTTCCCACGAAAAATTACAATAAAATAGAGTCGTTCCCCAATAATTTACTCGGAACCTAAATTCATAACTCATACCTTTTGCAATTACTTGTTCACCAAGATCGTCATCCTTAGACTTGCAATGAATATAAAGAAGTACGTCGTCTTCCAAATTATGAGTTATATGGACCGTAGTTTTGGGCATTAGTGTATAACATATATCTAGATCCCATGGCATTTTGAATAACGCTTTACGGGTATCGATTGAATTGGAAAATGATGTAGGTACGAAAATTAACCCAAAAATAAGGAGGATTAAAGGATTTTTGGTTATTGAAGTCATTTCTTTATGTTTAGGTTGTGTTGATGAATAAAGAAGTGATGCATGTATGCGTGGTTTATAAGTAAATGGTGAAAAACACTTCAGTTTCCCTAGTATTGTTTTTGTTTATTTATGAATTATCTTATCAATTTTCGGAAATTGTTCAAAATCTTAAAAGTTTAGAAATTGGATAATTTTATTGACTAGGTTCATATTCTAATCAGTACAAAAAAAATAATACGTACTGAGTAATTGATTATGGTAGTAAATACTCTAAATAGAGTAAATGCATTGGTATTGCATTCCGAAAATTTGTTGCGTCCTTGGGAGAACCGTATTCCTCAAAATTAAAGAAAATTCATCAAAATAAAATATAATAATGATACGGCTGTAAGGAGTAAGATTGTGTAAGAAGATAGTTTTCCGAAAATTGTACGGAGTATGTTGTACTCCAACACGTTTTCGCCTGAAAAAAGTTCCCCAGCACATTCAAACATGTCAATGTTTATGCTCAACCCGTCCATTTTGTTGTGGAGTATCCATATAAGCGATCTAGAGAAAAATGTCGTTCTTACGCTTTTACCACTATATTGTTCATCATCAAATACAACCGTTGTAAGTTACAACGAGAGCTGCTACGCACCATCACTTTAGAAAAAAGTGTCGGCTTGGATGATTTTACACACGTTGTAAAATATTCTCATTTACACGGTTGTAAATAATAATTTGTGTAACGGAACATCCGCTTTACCAGAACATTTCATCGTCAATTACAATGTGCTACGACCTACGACTGCTAGTCTGCTACCAGGGCAAGTAGTGTATGTACATGTAAGATGTTACTACTACTACTACTACTACTACTGAGTTCTGAGTCTACAAGCACAGAGTTTATCCAAGCAAATAGACATTACAGACATGGACACAGTTCTAACTCACGGGCACACCAAGAAGCCGAAATACAGTAGTACACATCATCGACAATGCTTTATATGTGTCGGATAAACAGATGGTTGTTTTCGTAGTTGCATTCAAAAAATGCCCTTGGCCGCTTTACCAAACAAGTGTTGTACCTGATATGCATAACCAGCAGTTAGTTTAGCATTCGATACAGGCTGAAATTTAGTCATATGAGGGACGTCAAGCTGATTTAGCGGCTCACCTGCTTTGATGACAGCCCGATCTTTTGTAGGTCACTTAACTGAAACGCAGACAGTAGTTATCAATGTGTTATGTTGTTCAGATATATATCAATAAAAGCGCAAGTTTTCTGTTTGTCTTACCGATTGCAGGGGGCTTGATTCTCTGACCTCCATAATGTACTCCGCCCTTTTAACTCCAATCCCCTAGATTGAACAAAACTCTTCAGCACATGTAAAGCGAGAAAAAGTGAAGATAATGCAAAACTAAAAGGTACTCAGCACATTGATCCATGTCAGATCGACGTTTTATTCAACTTGAAATACCTTCAATTGAACCAATTCCTCCCTGTTGAATCACATAAAATGTAATCAGGCCTCAAAACTATTATGAGCAATTTACTGTTTTGACGAACTACCATACTACGAAGTAATGTACCTTGTTGCAGAGTTGAGGAAATCAATGTATTCCTGCACCAGGTGACTCTGAACGTGCAAAATAAGACGAAGAATCAGAAAAGTTAGTGAAAGATAAGCAAGAGTTCTTATAAAATACGTAGAGACCTTCGTAACCTTTAGATTTGAACTGCACGCACTAAATTTCTCGAGTGGCGTCTTGAATTCTTGGGGATTCTCTCTGGTTACTATGAAAGGAGTGTTTGGAGTGTTTGCTGAGAGCTCGTCTTCCCTTGATGAGACCCTGTTGATTGCCGAGTTACTTATGTTACAGCTGATTGGAGATAAAGCTTTCCTCAGTGGACTCTGACAGGATAAAGTTCGAATCTTTGCTCTCTCATCCTCCTCCAATAGCTCATCTATCAATAGCATGCCATTCAGATGTCAGAAACTCATCTATGACTTATCAATAGCATCATCACTTATAAAAGGCGAGGCGTACCAGGTAAAACGACTGATGATTTAAACCAACTACCATCTAATAAATGTGCTTCACCTATATCCTTCTCACTAAGCTCCTTCACCTACAAGGAAACATTCAAACTGGTAGTAATGCTGCATTTAAGCAAAAACGAACGCGTTGTGTTAGATGCACCATAAACTCATCATACCTCAGACAAACAATGGCGGGAGTTGACAAAACCATGGTTCAAGCTTCCGTGTTCATGAACCTTTAGTTCCTCATTTTTCAGCGGGCTTTCGTTTAGAGCGTTTAGTTCCTAAACATATTCATACACTAGTTAAGAACAATTGATATTAACAAAAAGCGTCTTTGGTGCTAGCTATACGGCAATTATATGTACAAAACTTTGGCTATAACCTGAAGCCATGGAACCATTTCTGGGTACCAACATAATAATCATGACAGAGTTGTCAAGGATGTTTAGGTTATTGTCACTGTGGTAGAACAGTGGAAATTTCAGCAGCATTCACGGCGTGACGACCAAAATCACGGCAACAGTTAGATCCAGCACCAAGTCTAAAACCAAGATTTAATACTGCGACTACGACTGATTTTAACAATTCATAATAACTTACTTTCATTAGATACATTTCATATCAGCATATGTGCTTACGAGTCCGAAAGAATAAAAAAAAATTAGTTACAGGAAAACTTGCCATTAGCTACCAGCATTGAATCATGGATACTCAGCTATTTCTACAAAACATTTGAGCTAAAATAGTAACCAGGAAATTATTCAAACTGATACTCACTTGAATCACATATTCAGATGTGGACTGGCTATCAAACAACTTCCTCTGAGGTACAAACCTGCTGATAAGCATGAAATAATCTGAGAAATACATCACCAGTATAACCTGCTGATGACCATGAAAATGTATATATCAGGCAATACAAGAATATTTTAAAAACTATACCTGTCTAACACACCGGGATTTCCTTGGTATGCAACCTTATGCTTTACCGAGCTCCCATGATCAGGGGTTTTAAGGAAGAAAGGAGAACCAAATGCTTCAATTCTTCGAAAACCTTTTGTCTTTCCTTTTGATTCAAGCCACACTTTCAATTTTTCCTCCATATCAATTCTAATCTTAGGAGTTTCTTGCTTTTGTCCCGAGAAAAGGACATTTGAGATGTTCCTTGAGCGAGCTGCTAAGGCAACAGTATGGACTGCTTCTTGATAATTACCAGGATTCTGTCACAATTCGCAAAACAATATATTACGATACCAAATAAGTGCATATGAATACAGTACTTTGCGAGGCTAATAAGCTATAGAGAGTTCCCTACCACGCAAGCTACCATCAGAGAACGACTTTTTCCTCCAAGAGAATCTTGTAGGATACGAGTCAACTTGCTCTCTCTGTATGGTATCCACGGTTTGTTGTTGTTTAATGCGTAAATAACATTCGACAAAGCAAACAGTGATTGGTTAATCTTTGCACTCTCTTGCAACCTAATCCCTTCATTACCAGATCTTTTGTTGTCTTCATTACCTGATACCAGAACAATGTTAAACTACCATGACTTGTTTAGATTATGTCAAACCCGAAGCTTAGGAGAAATCGGGAAAGTGTTATCAAACCTGCTAAGTCTATAAGGTTCATCTTCCCTATAATACTGCCTGGTATTCCATTATCAGAAGAAGCAACAGAGATAACAAGCACTGCGTGGCTTCGGCTAGACACAGCATTGAGACTAGTGTGAGCTACTTTACGTCTTTCTATGCCACGAGCAAACACCTCACGAAACTCCAATAGCGAGGTAACGGGGACACGACACAGCCCCCTCATGTGGATTTGTCCCTCTTGATCATCCAGAACCGAGATCTCCTTTCCATTGAACTCTAATAAATCATAACACCTATCTAGATAGACCTCATAGTATGAAACTGCTGCAATATTTCCCGTCGCTTGACACATAGACAAAATAGTGGAAATAGCTTGTGTCATGAGCCCTGGCTGCTCATCTGTCCCCTACAGCAATTCAGAATTTGTAAGTTTATTCTGACAATTACCCTCACATACATTGCTCGGGATCTATACTAGTTATCTATTACTTAGTATAATAAACATAATTGAGTGACAGCAACCATCAAATATGAATCACTGGCACCTTCAGATGATTTTGTTATGGATGTCTCATTTATGAGGAATCATCTCCCATTTGTACTCGCTAGTGAGTCTTCTCTGTGACGAATATATCCGTCGTGAGTGTTATTTGGTCAAGTTCTCCCACTTGAATAGATAAGACAAAGCTTTGGGAATCTCAAATAGCTTGTCTTTTCTATCCAAGTGGCTAATACTCGACCTCTCACAAGTTTACAACGAATATACTCGTCACAAATGGAATAAATAAGACAAAGCTTTGGGAATCTCAAATAGCTTGTCTTTTCTATCCAAGTGGCTAATATTCAACCCCTCACAAGTTTACAACGAATATACTCGTCACAAATGGAATAAATAAGACAAAGCTTTGGGAATCTCAAATAGCTATCTCAAATAGCTTGTCTTTTCTATCCAAGTGGCTAATACTCGACCCCTCACAAGTTTACAACGAATATACTCGTCACAAATGGAATAAATAAGACAAAGCTTTGGGAATCTCAAATAGCTTGTCTTTTCTATCTAAGTGGTTAATAATCGACCCCTCACAAGTTTACACCGAATATACTCGTCACAAATGGAATAAATAAGACAAAGCTTTGGGAATCTCAAATAGCTTGTCTTTTCTATCCGAGTGGCCAATACTCGACCCCTCACAAATTTGCAACGAATATACTCGTCACAAATGGAATAGATAAGACAAAGCTTTGGGAATCTCAAATAGCTTGTCTTTTCTATCCAAGTGGCTAATACTCGACCCCTCACAAGTTTGCAACGAATATACTCGTCACAAATGAGATTTGGTCCTCGCTTATATAGAGACTTTACAGAATGTAAGAAACCCGACTTGGTCCATACAGCTAACAGTAAAAAAATCATTTATCCATATACTTCTTCCATCCCGATCATCTGTAACTTTATAAACCTTCGATCAAAATACCCTCACCAACAATAAAAAATTAAACAAATGATTGCGACGGACTGAGTTACAAATTTTAAAATTCTCAATACAATATTTACACACAGTCCTTGGAAGGTACGTAAATAATTGAGACGGAAAGAGTACAGCTTGTACAAGACATTTAAGAATCCGTAAAGAGAAAACTGTCACAAAGAATATAAGGCCGAACTGAAACATTAGCGGTTTTAGACCTCCGTCTTAAGGAAGACTAGCCGATCACTGAAAAGAAAAGAAAAGAAAGGAATACCTGCATAGTGAAAGTCTTTCCACTACCAGTAGCGCCGTAAGCGAAGACAGTAGCATTACAACCATTGAAAATCTCAGGAATTAAGCATTTCACTTCCTTATCAAATATCTTCGCAATGTTATCGTCTTCTTCATCAAAATATCCATCCAATTTATAACACTCATTCCGGCTGCATTTTCAAATCATGAAACTTAACATAAGACGACTCTCACAACAAATTGTAATAAAGCTAGAATGAAAGTAAACAAGACGTACTAGAAAAAGGTGTACCTAGTTTGTTGATCTTTGAGATGGACAGAAACTTCGTGAGTAGAATCAAATTCATCTTTCGGAAGGAGCGAAATGCAGAGGTTTAGATTTGAATTTTTCGACCAAATTTCGTGATCAAGAAAGGGGCGTACTCGAACGATTACGCGGACTTTGGAGGTCATTGTTGGAATTTGAAAATGGTTTTGATGAATTCAAATTGCTGGCGTTCGAACAGAGAGTGTGAGTATGGGATTGGGAATTGGGGATTTTGAACAATTTAACCGTTCAATTCTAAAGTTCAAGTTGCAGGTCCCAGTATTCCAAAGTAACCGTTTCATTTTTGAATGCAGGTTGGCTCGGTCTAGACTCTAGACTAGTTGTCCTGCAAACCGGGTTAATTAGGGTGTTTATTGAGTTGTTCGGATTAAAGATCAGACCGGACTAAATTTTATTTGGTCTGAGCTACGGTTCACCTATTTACTCTATTTAGATTTTCGGTCTGGTTCTGGGCCAAATTGAATCGACCGTGGACTGGACAATGGACCAAACTTATATGAAAAATGAATTTTTTAAGTTGTAATATTATTGATTTTATTTTCTATTTTGTTTACATGTATTATAAGATGTAAAATTATGTAATTAAATCTAGTAAGATTCTATTCTTTTGGACTTATTTATGCTTAACTTAACTTATGTTTTCTGAATTTTCTGAACTTAACTTATATTTGCTGAACTTAACTTTTTTTTTGTTGAATTTTTCTAAACTTATTTTTGCTAAACTTAAGTTAACTTATTTTTTTTCTGAACTTAACTTATTGTTGTTAAATTTTTCTGAACTTATTTTTGATGAACTTAACTTAACTTATATTTGCTGAAGTTAACTTATATTTGCTTAACTTTTCTAAACTTAACTTATATGAGTCGAACTTTTCCGAACTAAATAAATATTAACTTAAATAATAATAATAATAATAATAAATTTCTTTTTATATATATAAATATAGTATGTTCATTATCTTACTTCAATAAAATCACATATCACAATTTTTTTTTAATAATCTATTTCTATATTATCAGCATCCTCTTCACTTCCTTCCTCTTCACTTACCTCGTCTTCATTTGCGCTTACACAGTCAAATCCATTGCCTCGCCAAATGTCTTTGCCTATGTTTAGCTTAAATAACGTCTTATTTTTTGCTTCGATTTTAATAAAAGTCGTACACGAATTATCCCTTTACTATAAAAGGGGTAGAATTTAAAGAGCTCTCATTGGTCGATGGAAATTAAGAAAAGAAAAAAATTTAATCAATGTGGGGTCCGCCATGTTCATTTACATAATTAATTACTTCAATTTAATTTTCTCACTACTTTCGTTAATTAAATAAGTTACCATCTATAATCACACATCGAATATGAAATCTTCCGAAATCCTAACTATTCAATTTCAACCGTAAAAATCAAATCTTTAATGATCATTGATAATAAGTTAACTAATTTTACATAAATTAAAGGTATAGATTAAATATAATACGAAGTAATTCAATTTCAACCGTAAAAATCAAATCTTTAATGATCATAGATAATAAGTTAACTAATTTTACATAAATGGAGTATTCAAAGATTAAAGAAATTGTTCTCCATTTAACATGCAGCTAATAAAAAGGATTTGTTGGGGCTGGTGTCCTTGACAATTAAGTACAATGACTTATTAAATCTCTTTAAGGATCACAAGGGCATACTTTTGTATTATTACCAGTTGATCCACGTTTATCAATAACGGTTGGCTTGCTAGATAAGTTTGACGTTATTGTCATACGGATGGCGGTGGTCAACTGGTCCCTATACGTCACACCTATAGGACACGTTTGAGAGATGTGAAGGTATGAAAACACAGTCACATTTTGCCGGATATGACTAAACGGTTAGTCAGAGGTATTGACTATTAAATTAGTCAATAAGATGTTGAGAATTATTATTTAATACGGATTAGATAATTTTAGCTAATACGGATTACAAGATTAATTCGTAAATTAAATATAAACGGTTATATTTAATTAAATATTATATTCGCGTATTAATATAAACAGTTATATTAATTTGGGTAATTATACAATATCGTATTTTGTCAGACCATTATTAATATATCGACTGTATTAATATCTGATAACATGTTACGATTTATAATCATAAACCCGCGAAATATATTAAAGCTAATTGGGTCGAATCACGCATTGGGATAAGGTAAGAGTGGAAAGCCCACTCCTACCCAAACCCTAGTTTCGGCCGAAATAACTACATAAGGAGGAGGACTCTCCTTATGTCAGTGACTCTTGTTGCACTGTAACATAATTCTCAAGTAAAATTAGGGTTTGAGAGCATTCTTCTCCCAAAACCTCAGATCTCACATCTAAAACCTCAAGGGCTCTCCCTATATTGCAAGGCAATTGGAGAGGATTTCTAGCACACGCGGCCTCGTCTCAAACTAAGTCTTGGGTGCAAGTTATAGGAGGGAATTTGCATTAATTCCTGTTCTTAGGCCTTTTGCGCGAGGACTAAAGGTTGTACTTCTTTTCTCATGTTTTTAATCTTATGACGATATTCACAATTGCATATTTCATTATAATCCTGCAAATTTAGGGTGAATACGCGTTTTATTCCCCACAAGTGGTATCAGAGCCTTAGGCCATGAAAATTTTACAATTGTGTCTTTCATAAGTTTTAAATTTTTGAAAACCGTACATTCTGTCGCAGGCACTCGATCGAGTCCCTGTTGCACTCGATCGAGTGCCCTCGTACCAGGCCCGTGCGTGTGTTTTTTTTGTGAGAAATCGATCTTGTTTTTCGATTATAATTTGCATATTGTTAATTAATCGATATTTTTAGCAATATGTAAATCTTTTGTTGTTGTTTATATATGATTTACACGTTTTAAATCCATGTTATAAACCCGTTTTAATTTAAAAAGTGCAGCGATTTGCAGTTTTTACGAGCCACTCGATCGAGCCCTGCTGCACTCGATCGAGTGACCCTGACACTCGATCGAGTGCCCCTGTTACTCGATCGAGTGCTCTCGTTTCGGGGTGTTTATTTTCGAAAATAACTTGTTTTCTTATTTTCACATGGCTTAAAATAATATACTGTATACGGAAATAGTATATTATTTAGTGAAACGGTTCACCCTCGATTGATACATATTGTTTTAAAACAGTTTAAAACAATGGATTATATGTTTATTAAAATTGGTGATTAAAACGGTATAGTCACTGAATTTTAATCTTAAAAGGTGGTTTGGTATAAATTTATTAATCATAATAACGGTATTATGTCATGTATAAATTGTTTTTAGTTGATGCTTTTTATTTATCGTCTTGTGAATGCCTTGAATGCTTTCAATAACGTATTTAATTTTTGCAAACGGTTGTAACTTAGTGTGGCCTTAGAAGATTGTGTCACCGTAATGAAGGGACACGATCTTGCTTGTAATTTTGAGATCTTGAATCTCCGTTTTGGGTTTTTGCCATGTAATTGCTTTTGTATTTAATTAGAATGTATCTAGGATTACTTTTGTAATTTAAATTAGTAATTTTGTGAAGACCAAAGACAAGACGGAGACCGGATGCTCACTACCGCTGCAAGACCAAGATGGAACATCAAGACAAGCTTCTAGGGTCCAACGGTGGATTCCAAGTTGTTTTATGTTTATTTTGGTAGGATAGGCCACACTAGGACTTTTATTTACGTTTATTGCATTTATCTTTACGCTTTCATCGATAATAGCTTGCATCATATTCCGCCTAAAAACCAAACCACCTATATCATGCCTGAAAACTGACTCATGTAGAGGTCTCGCGTTAGTTTTCTATGACAATACAGATGTCACATGTCAATTTTAAAAGCTATCACTTTATTTAATTCATTCACGCATATGCTAGATATTAGTTCACTTAATATGAATAAATAAAAGTTGATGGGATCTTCCTCGTATAACCAAAAATTGAGATTAGTCTTTATAAATCAGCCTCCCATGAATCCCTTCTTCGTCGGTAGGCATAATATGACCCCTTCTACGTCGGGTAAGTGGGAACAGATGATTTATTTTATCTCAACATCATGGTCACTCGATAATATTCCAGTGACTGAGATGGACTAATAGATAGGATTTACAGAAATCTATCGACCAAGAGTTCCAACGATTGGAATTAGCCAAACTGTGGGCTTATCAATATACGGAAATTGAGTCTTGGGATCATTTATATAATTCTTGAGGGAGATCAATTATATAAATGCATGAGTCTACGAGTTTAAATTCTTTTTAATATAGACTTAAATCACAACAATAAGTTGCTTATATGGTTTTGTTTTATCTTCTTTTCAGTGTAGAACACGTTCATTAAAACTGCTGTAAAACTAAAATGGCTGGTGAAGACCCAATGCCAAGTGCCAAGCTAGCACGTGAATCCTGGCTAAAAGCCTTCATGGACTCCATGAATCAGTCAACTAGACTGAGGAATGATGGGTCAAACTTCTCCGACTGGGAGGCAGCACTACGGAATGCTGCCATTGCTGACGGAAAGCTTAAGTATTTAACTGAGCCAATTCCGGCACACCCAGGAACTGGAGCTAGAGCCAACGATGTTCGCGCTCATAGCGACTTCGTCATGGAAGCGGGTGCGATAAAGAACGTACTCATCTATGCAATGGAATCCAATTTGCAAAGACGCTTCATAACCCATGGTGCAAACAAGATTTTCACCACGCTCACTAACGAATTCTCCAAGGCTCCGAGAATCGTTTCTTATGAGCATACCTGTCGCTTCTTTGAGGCGAAACTCCAGAAGGGCCAAGCTGTTAGCCCACATATTCTCAACATGATTGAGAATATCGAGAAACTGGAGTCCCTAAACTGCAAGATCAGTGAGAACATCATCGTTGATCGCATGCTTCATTCGCTTCATGATGGGTTCGCCCTCTTTAGGGCCAACTACTACATGAACGACATGAAGAAGACTCCCCATGAGCTCCACTCCCTTCTCGTACAGACTGAGAAGGATCTTAAGTTGAGTGGGAGTCTTAAGCAGGATGTTCTCATGATCTCCAGTAAGGGGAAAGGTAAGGGGAAGGCTAAAGCTCAGGGCGACCTAGCAGTAGGTAAGCCCAGGTTCAAGAAACCAGGATTTACTAAGAGTGGGCCTGGTGAGTCGAGTAACTCACAAGGCAAGACAAAGAGCAAGGATACAAGCATGGAATGTCACCATTGCCACAAGACTGGGCATTGGAGGCGCTCATGCCCCGTGTATCGCGAGGACATTAAAGCAGGCCGTGTTACTCCTGTTGGTATGTCTTCTTCTTCTTTTATTCACATGATTGAGATTAACCACGCAAGTTGCGGAACTTGGGTACTTGATACTGGTTGTGGTTCTCATCTATGTAATCATGTGCAGGGCCTCCGAAACCAAGAACCCCTAATCAAGGGTGAGGTGGACCTGCGTGTCGGGAATGGAGCACGTGTGGCTGCAGTCTCGAAGGGAACATATGTAATCCAGCTTCCAAGTGGATTCGAGTTATTTTTGTATAACTGTTATTATGTTCCTAGTTTATCCAAAAACATTATTTCAGTTTCTGCACTTGACAAACTCGGATTTTCATTTGTAATAGAGAATAATAGCTGTATTTTCTCTTTGCACAATATGATTTATGGCAAGGCAGTTTCCATGAATGAAATTTATGTTTTAGATCAAACTACCGAGATATTACATGTGAATAATAAAAGAATAAAGGTAGGTGACAAAGATCAAACATACTTATGGCATTGTCGTATGGGGCACATAAATGAGAAACGCGTTAAACAGCTCATACAGAATGGAGCTATTTCGCCTTTTGATTTCGAATCATATGGCACGTGTGAATCATGTCTCATCGGCAAAATGACTCGTATTTCCTTCAAAGGTGTTGGAATGCGCGCTGCCGACCTATTAAGACTCATACATACGGACGTATGTGGCCCTATGTCGATCAACGCACGAGAAGGCTATAGGTATTTCATCACTTTCACGGATGATTTGAGTAGATATGGCTATGTCTACTTAATGAAACATAAAAGTGAATCCTTTGGCAAGTTCAAAGAATACCAGAATCGGGTACAGAACCAGCTGGGTAGAAAGATTAAAGCACTACGTTCGGATCGTGGTGGTGAGTATCTTTCACACGAGTTTGATCAACACCTAAAAGACTGTGGGATCGTGCTACAGTTGACTCCACCTGGAACACCACAATTAAATGGTGTGTCCGAACGGAGAAATCGAACTTTACTCGATATGGTTCGATCCATGATGAGTCACACCGTTGTGCCTGATTCATTGTGGGGCTATGCTCTTTTGTCGGCCGCTCTAATACTTAACCGAAGTCCGTCTAAAGCTGTTGACAAGACTCCATTCGAGTTATGGAAGGGAACGGTCCCTAACTTGTCCTTTATTCGGGTTTGGGGCTGCGAGGCTTATGTCAAGTGGAGACACGAGGATAAGCTCGGCCCGCGATCGGTCAAGACATACTTTATAGGCTATCCAAAGGGAACGTTTGGTCATTACTTCTACTCGCCTACCGAACAACGTGTTTTTGTTGCGGCTAGTGCGACGTTCTTAGAGAAAGAATTTCTCGAGAACAAGTCGAGTAATAGAACCTTCGAGTTATCGGAGGTTCAAGAACCAACTACCGAGCAACCATTGGAGGAAACAGTACCTTCAACCGAGGCTGCGGTAGATATCCCTGAGGAACCTAGGAGGTCAGGAAGAGTCTCTATTCCACCGGACAGATACATTGGTATGGTCGAGGAACACGATACAGATGACGTCTTACTCCTAGAGGGTAATGAACCCACAACCTATAAAGGTGCCATGACCAGTTCTGACTCAAAGCTATGGCTAGAAGCCATGCAATCCGAGATGGACTCCATGTATGAGAACAACGTGTGGGATCTTGTGGACCTACCTGCAAAGGTACGTCCCCTTCAATGCAAATGGCTTTACAAGATAAAGCATGCCGTGGAAGGACAACAAGATATCCATAAGGCTAGACTAGTTGCTAAAGGTTTCACCCAAGTGCCAGGCTTGCACTACGATGAGATCTTTGCACCCGTAGTCATGCTACGTTCCATTCGGATTATCTTAGCGATCGCCGCATTTCATGACTATGAAATATGGCAAATGGACGTTAAAACCGCCTTCTTAAACGGTTATTTGGAGGAAGAGTTGTACATGGTACAACCCGAGGGTTTTATCGATCCAGCACATCCTAAGAAAGTTTGCAAGCTTAAGCGTTCCATCTATGGACTTAAGCAAGCATCGCGGAGTTGGAATCATCGCTTCGACCAAGTGATAAAAGAGAATGGGTTCATTCGATCAGTCGAGGAACCATGTCTCTATATCAAGTCGAGTGGGAGCAAGATTGTATTCCTAGTACTGTATGTCGACGACATACTCTTGATTGGGAATGACATACCTCTCTTATCTTCGGTTAAAGCATGGTTGAAAAACCATTTCCAGATGAAAGATCTGGGAGAGGCACAAAGAATTTTGGGCATCCATATCTACAGGGATAGATCACGACGGATGTTGTCTCTCAGTCAGGAGTCTTATATAGAGAAGATTCTGGAGAGATTCAGTATGACGAACTCCAAGAAGGGGTTCCTTCCCATGACTCCTGGGCTTCACTTGAGCAAGACTCAAGAAGCTAAGTCAGTGGAAGAGAAAGAGCGCATGAGTCGGATTCCTTATGCCTCGGCAATAGGATCGATCATGTATGCCATGATATGCACACGTCCTGACGTTGCATATGCATTGAGTATGACAAGTCGATTCCAAGCTCATCCAGGTGAACAACACTGGATGGCCGTGAAAAACATTCTTAAGTACCTACGGAGGACTAAAGATTGGGGATTGACTTATGGAGGCGACTCAACGCTCTGCGCCACGGGTTACGCAGATGCTAGCTTCCAAACAGATCGAGATGACTCGAAATCTCAGTCTGGATTTGTCTTTACTCTTAATGGCGCTACTGTCAGCTGGAAAAGTTCTAAACAGAGTGTTACAGCAGATTCTACGACTGAGTCCGAGTACTATGCCGCCTCGGAAGCAGCTAAGGAAGCAATATGGATGCGTCAATTCTTGCAAGGACTATCAGTAGTGCCTAGTTCGAATGACCCAATCACCGTCTATTGTGACAATAGCGGTGCCATCTTCCAAGCTAAGGAGCATAAGTCTAGCAGCAAGGCTAGGCATGTACAACGGAAAGCTCATCTAATCAGAGATTACGTGGAGCAAAAGGAGATTTTTATTGAAAAGATCGCTACGGATGACAACATAGCTGATCCTCTCACAAAAGCATTACCACGTGATAAGCATGAAGGGCACATTCATTCCATGGGAATTGGATGTGTTCCTAAGTTGTAGTACTCTTTTATGAATTCATGTAATAATTCATTTTCTCGTGTACTCTATTCAACCTTATTGTTATGATATAAAATGTTTTGTTTCTCATGTGGAATTGTACGTCAATTTTGAACACCACAAAGTGAACTGATTAACATTACATCGTTTTGGTCCTTGATTACCCACTTGAGCTGATAACTCAGGTAATCATTTTGTGACGTTGGTTGATGGTGGGTTCAACGAGCCATAAGTCACGTGGATGACTGACCAATCACAAAGGCGAGTTATACGGATATCTCGTAGGACACCCCGTGACATCGTTATGGAGTCCTAAATGTTTTATAACATTGGGTGCCAGGTCGTGGATAGGACCTCCATAGTGTTCCTTAGAGTCGAGTCTTTTGACTTTCAACTGTTTCTTGAGATTAAGACAGATTTTGGGTAACTTTGGTTTCTTTCCCACGGTCACCGTAACAGGGGCCAAGAGGATTTTTTCTGGGTTATTTCATGCTGGGCGATATCGGCAGGATTCGAGTTGAGGGAAATATCCAAACCCTTATCAGGATTTTATCATTTCTCAGGGCCACTCGAGGAGTAGTAACTGAAATGCATGGCCATGCTCGAATACAGATTCGTTTTATCAGTTAAGTTACTCTCTAGTCGGGGAAAGCACTCTTGATACAGATCGCTTGTGAGATACGACCTTTGCGAATGCGGATTTGCAAATTGTCTTACATTGAGTGGGAGAAATTTTAAAAGGATATGAGATTCGGTTATCGCACCTACACTTGTACGGACAAGTGGGAGTTTGTTGGAGATTGTGTCCTCCACATGTAGTGTGATAACGTCATTGAACATACCCTTGTACGGACAAGTGGGAGATTGTTGGGGCTGGTGTCCTTGACAATTAAGTACAATGACTTATTAAATCTCTTTAAGGATCACAAGGGCATACTTTTGTATTATTACCAGTTGATCCACGTTTATCAATAACGGTTGGCTTGCTAGATAAGTTTGACGTTATTGTCATACGGATGGTGGTGGTCAACTGGTCCCTATACGTCACACCTATAGGACACGTTTGAGAGATGTGAAGGTATGAAAACACAGTCACATTTTGCCGGATATGACTAAACGGTTAGTCAGAGGTATTGACTATTAAATTAGTCAATAAGATGTTGAGAATTATTATTTAATACGGATTAAATAATTTTAGCTAATACGGATTACAAGATTAATTCGTAAATTAAATATAAACGGTTATATTTAATTAAATATTATATTCGCGTATTAATATAAACAGTTATATTAATTTGGGTAATTATACAATATCGTATTTTGTCAGACCATTATTAATATATCGACTGTATTAATATCTGATAACATGTTACGATTTATAATCATAAACCCGCGAAATATATTAAAGCTAATTGGGTCGAATCACGCATTGGGATAAGGTAAGAGTGGAAAGCCCACTCCTACCCAAACCCTAGTTTCGGCCGAAATAACTACATAAGGAGGAGGACTCTCCTTATGTCAGTGACTCTTGTTGCACTGTAACATAATTCTCAAGTAAAATTAGGGTTTGAGAGCATTCTTCTCCCAAAACCTCAGATCTCACATCTAAAACCTCAAGGGCTCTCCCTATATTGCAAGGCAATTGGAGAGGATTTCTAGCACACGCGGCCTCGTCTCAAACTAAGTCTTGGGTGCAAGTTATAGGAGGGAATTTGCATTAATTCCTGTTCTTAGGCCTTTTGCGCGAGGACTAAAGGTTGTACTTCTTTTCTCATGTTTTTAATCTTATGACGATATTCACAATTGCATATTTCATTATAATCCTGCAAATTTAGGGTGAATACGCGTTTTATTCCCCACAGGATTAAAGTGAATGACAATGAGTATAAAACAGAAACAAAAAGTGAATATCAAATATAATAATATATAAATTGGCAAAAAATAATACATTCAAATACTGGAAATTAACAAATTAAAATTGTTGAGAATTGGAAATCAACGAAATTATGTAACTCCGTCTTAAATGTACATAAAATTGATAAGATTTATATTATATGGTCGGAGTTTTTTTGCTTAGTTAGAGAATCAGACTAATAGTAATAATTTGGGTTCATTATGATGGTTATGAACTTAGAATTTAAAACTTAAGTATAATTTTAAAATCTATATATTTTTACCGGCTATTATCCGTCTTAAATTTAAAACAGGTGAGTATCACTCCCCATGGGTTATAGGACAACTATTTTATTTTCGCCATGCATAATGCTTTTTTTTTGTTTGATTCATATGCTACCTATGTATATTTGATCCGTCCTAAACTTAAACCGATAATGTCGTCCTATATAAGAATTTGTATAATTTTATAATGTCAGCAAGTGCGTTGTTTTTACTTACGTCTAAGTTAAGCGTATAAATTATTTTTATTTTTTAACATCGATATCTACAATACTAAAATTATATTTTTTTATTAAATATATTCACATTTTCATTTTTATTTTTTCGGTTTAATAAAATTATACCCGTGCATTTTTTGCACGGGAGTAAAACTAGTTGTGTGTAATTGTTAATCCGTGTATTTTTGCAAAATCGGACTATTCTTTTGTTAATAATGACACTTTTGGGTAATTAAAAAAATGGTCGCACATGAGACGTTTGTACGAGAGAATATGTGAAAATCTTAAATTTTACTATAAACAGCCAAACAGGTATGAGTATTGCTTAACTTGGCTGAACTTATTTTTGCTTAACTTTTCTGAACTTATTTTTGCTGAAGTTAACTTAACTTATTTTTGCTGAACTTTTCTGAACTTCACTTATTTTTGCTGAACTTAACTTAAGCAAAAATAAGTCCAAAAGAACATGGCCTAAAAATATAATGTTACTTATTTTGATGAAGTTATTGAGTTTTAATGTTATATGTTAAATCATGTCGATGAAAATCATATCTGGTCAACTTGGGTCAATTTGATCCGCTACGATCCGGTCCACGCGTTTTTATGTTCCAGACCTGACCAGACCAATATTAATATGGACCAGACCAATATTAATATGGTCCGGTCCTCGGTCCACCTTTTATCCCTTAATTGGTCTTCGGTACAGAGAATTTATTCCGATCCCGGACGGTTAATTTGACCAATTTAATTTCGAGTTTGCAAGAGTTCGGGTCAGGTTGGATGGGGCAGAGTTATTATGAATTTGTGTCATTTTTGGATAAGCTAGTATCAAATTATTTATGGATAGTTATCCGTGTAAAACAATAAATATTCGGGTCAAATTATATTGCACCGGGTTAATTCGGGACCGTGTCAAGCTCAAGTTTTGAGTTTGGGAGTCAGTTCGATTATAGATAAGGTCAATTTTGTTTGATCTAATAAAATAAAGTAAATCGAGTTACTATTTTTCATGTACTAACCAATTTTAATTTATACCCGTGACAAAATGTTTCTGGTTTGCTCTTTACATTTGGCAATATGTGATTACTTATGAAATTATGACATTATGTACAATTAATCAAACCATTACAAAATGTTCTACCCAGAAAATTAAGAAGTGGTTATGTAAATTTTGATCACAAAAAACACATATCCTACACATAACCGAATTTGAATTACACAAAAATACAAAATACAGTATCGAACATGCAACAAAGAATAGAGGGAAAAGAAAGGGGGTTGCGAAAGGTCGTCGATGTTTTGCGAAAAATCGTCGACGCATTTTTAAAAAAAGACAACTCTTGCCCTTTTCTCTCTCTCTCTCTCTACCTTTTATTCTCTGAAACAAAAACAACAAAAACAACGTAAATTCCAAAAAAACGGTTTCAACATCGAACATCAACCTCAAATAACGACATCGATTTAATGTCAAACGACGACATCGATTCATCGATAACTAACTTAAATCTTAATTTTTTTTTTTCAATTAATTTTTTTTGAATTACATGTTTAAGCCTTATATTTGAAATTAGGTTGAATTAATCGTAGAAAGCATAGAATAGACGAATTGAACTCAATCGAAATTTTGAATTAGACTTGAAAACTGGCCGTCCTAGCGTGGAATGGACGGCAAAACTGGCCGTCCTAGCATGGTATGGACGTGAATAGTACACGTCCAAACCATGCATGGACGTGTACTATTCACGTCCATACATGGTGTGGACGACTGGACGTGTACTATTCACGTCCATACCATGCATGAACGTTAATCCTGGACGTCCATGCATGGTATGGACGTGAATAGTACACGTCCACGCACACCATGTATGGACGTGAATAGTACACGTCCATGCATGGTTTGGACGTGTACTATTCACGTCCATACCATGCTAGGACGACCAGTTTTCAAGTTATTGATTTGCATTGTTTAGGTTGTAATATTGAAATGTAACCGTTGTGATTTCAAATTTCAAAATGTTACCGTTATAATTTCAAAATGTTACCGTTGTACTATGACTTCTTATAAATACTGTTTTTCATGTTGATTGTAATCGAAAAAACCACAATCTCATTCACTACTAAAATCAATACTTTTAAGATGACTCTCACAAACGTGCAAAAAAACAGAGCCTATCAGCTAAGGATCGATCTTATAACTACGCAGTTCCCAGTGCTAGTTTCTCGCCTTGAACTAGTCATTCCGAGTGACACTGTCTGGGACCTGGTAGAACATCCTCCACTTGCCAACCTTTTTGGCATCCTACACGGTAACCCCCTCTGCAGTCCGGTTGTTCCAGACGATGAAGTTACTGATGAGATTGTAACTGAGAAGATGTGGGAGTTCCGCAAGTTAAGAAGCGATTTCCTTGTCTACATTGAGCGTATACTAAACTTGATAGACTACGCAACACTATCTGATTTGTGTGCCGGTAGAGTGTTCAATCTAGGTAATGTCCGTCTGCGAGTTTTAATGTTTTATGATCATTACCTGGCTAGTCAACCTGAAGTAATTGAAGCTGGAGATTACGAAGGAGATCTGGATTCTTCATCTTCGTCATCCGAAGATAATTAAGTATTGTAAACTTGTATTTGATGTTTGATGTGTTTTCTTTAATGTCTAATGTATGCCATGTTTTCATCAAATTTTAGTTACGATTTATGTTTTATGTGCTTTTGTTCATGTCCGATGTAAGCTATGAGTTCTAATAAATATTAAAATATGCATAAAAAAACTAATAAACTAATAAAGAAGTCACAAGAAAAATAAAATAGTCCGTACATAAGACAACAAATAAATTCCAAGCATAACAAAACTAGTAAACTACGTCATCATCATCATCATCGTCCTCCTCCTTCTCCTCATCATCATCAGCAGGAACATCCTCAGCGTCATCCTTCGTTATGTAGAACCGCTCCATATCATCGACCAAGCGTCGCACGTACGGCCATTTCTGGTCGGGGTCCTGACTATAGATCTGCGAGAAATGACGGCTAAGAGCCCGGCCAACCTCCGGCTCCTCGGGGAAAAGGGGTGAGCGCATCTGAACACGGCGTGCAGGGGGGTTAAAGTATGGGTGAGAAATCTTCTTGTACCAACTAATGTACCGTGGATCACACTGAAACGGCATCAAAGCCCGGTCATGACGCTGTCTCAACAGAATCTCAGCCTCTCTCAAACCCCAATCCAAATCAGCAGCATCACCGTACGACAGCTTGTAACCCTGAGCCGGCTTCGCCGGACGACTCTCGGCAGCTGGGACCCGCATAGGGTTCGGGTGATCCTGAACATAGCCAAACTGACGGAGACACCTATCAGGCTGGTACGGCTCCACTATATCCAAAAACCTGATCACCCCCGAGTAAAGCGTACTCCGACAACCCCTGTATAGGCTAACACCATAAGGGAGCTACGTCACCTGCTCCGCCCTCAGCCCGTCCAACCTCTGCCTATGCTGCTCCAACAACCCCTCATCTCCCCTAAACCTAGGAACTCGTGACCAAGCCTCGACAAGTGGTCGTCCCTCAACATAATATCCCGAGTGAGGCCTGAACGCCGGAAAATACTCGTATATCCAAGCCTGGAGCAACGGCAGACAACCGCTAACCCTTACTGCCTCCCTACACGAAGCCATCCCCAACTGTCGGTACAGGTACGCCAATGTCGCGGCCCCCCAAGCATAACCGCCTATATCATCTAAATCATCAAACAGCGGCAACATACGAGCGACAACCCGATCGCTGGACTTGTCGGTGAACAAAGTCTGTCCAACCAACAACATCATGTACGCCCGTAGGGAGTCCTGCTGGCTCCCCTTCTCCGCAACATCCATCAGCTTCCTCACTAAAATCCCCCCACCCCTGTAAAGGGGTGCAGTCACGGCCGCCACGTCGATGCCAAACAAGGCCGCGAACTTCCCCTTCAGACCAATCTCCCCCCTCGTACCCTCGTCCATAACCCTAGCGCCATCCACCCGTATGCCGAGGATCCTGTGAACGTCGTGCAACAGTATCGTAATCTCACCAAACGGCATGTGGAAAATGTTGGTGTCCGGCTGTCACCTCTCGACGAACGCACTGATAAGGTTCTCATCCAACCCGGTGGTCAATGAGGTCCTAATATGATCAAGCCCGCTCTCGCCAACTCTATCCATAACCGAAGAGCGGACCCTCAACTTACTCATCTTCTCCATAGCGCCCGACCTCTCGTAACACGTGATCCATTGTCTCGCGCTCCCCTCATCCGTCCAACTACTGCGAGCTACGTGGCCACCGAAGCTACGTAGGACAGTAAGTACAAACGAGCCCCCCTCAACCGGACCTTGTAGACGCCAGGAAAGATCCGGAGTCTTCTTCCTCCCGCCCGTGCTACTAGAGGCACCACTCTCCACAAATGGTCTATATCGGCCGCTACCATCACGTACGATCACCTTAACTGGTCGATCGGCTGCCTCCTCGTCCAAAAACTGGGAGTCATGCTCCTCCTCCTCCTCAACCTCGTCATCATCATCATCATCATCCTCCTGTCTCCCGACCCTAAACTGCTCCACCTCCTCGTCCTCCGAACTACTAAGTCGGTCCCTAAAAAAAGCCCTAGGTAGCTGTAGCTCGTCTTCGGGAGTACGGGAGACCTTATTAGGAGACCTTTTCCCCTACCCCTACCCCTAACTCCCCTACTAGCCTGTGGCGCTGCTGCTGGTTGTGATGCTATTGGGACACGACGCTTAGACCCCGTCACTCTTCGGCCTGCGGTACGGCCAATTGCAGGCATGATATCATCCTCATTGTAAGACATCTGCATTTATGAGATTACAATAACGTTAAATTAATATAATTAAACAAATTGTCATAAAAAACTAAAATAATAAAAAAAATCAAATATAAAATACACAAAATTATCAAAATTTAACAAATTTTCATAAAAAAACTAAAATAATTCAAAATAAAATCAAAATTAAATAAAATTAACAAATTTTTATACAATTAAATAGAAAATTAATATCTTTTAATGAAAAAATAATAAATTTTAACTATTAAAATTGAAAATAACGGTTAAAACGAAAAAAAAAACCGAACCATGAGGGACATCCCATTCCCACGTCCCAACCCCCCTAGACGTGTAGTTCACACGTCCCAACCCCCCGTAGACGTTAAGTTCACACATCTCTCCCCCCATAGACGTTCAGAGCACACGTCCCTCCCCCCTTTGGACGTGTTGTTCACACGTCCCGACCATCTATAGACGTGACGTTTACACGTGCCATGCCCTATATATACGACATCCCATTCCCTATACGACATCCCATTCCCACGTCCCTACCCCCCCATAGACACCCCATTCCCACGTCCCAACCCCCCCAAGCCGTGTTGTTCACACGTCCCACCCCCACTAACCGTGTAAACCACATCTCCGACACCTACCAAAATCGTGTTTCTCCTTTCCATTCATTCTAATCCTACCATTCTAACAACAACAACAATACTACTAACAACAACAATAACAATAACAACAACAACAACAACAATGACAATAAAAACTAACCTATAACAATAACAAATCTAAATTAATTAAACTAAAATTAATTTAACTAACCAAATTAACAATAAGAAGAAGAAGAAGAAGAAGAAGAAGAAGAAGAAGAACAACAACAACAACATTAATTAAAACTAAAACTAAAACTAAAACTAAAACTAAATCTAAATTAATTAAAAAAACAACTAACCTTGGTATTTTCGGTCGTGTTGGTGGCGGTGCTCGGCAGTGGCGGTGCTCGGCGGCGGCGTGTGCTCGGCTGCGGCGGTGGCGTGTGGTGTGGTGGTGGTTTGGTGTGTTCTTGGTTAAGGGAAGCTAAGGGAGAGTTTTTTTAATTTTTGAATTTTGAAGGAGAGAGTGAAGCTAAGGGTAGTCTTCGTCTTTTGTCAAAAAAACGTCGATGATTTTTCGCAAAACGTCGACGACCTTTCGCGATTCGGAAAAAAAATGGGGATTGCTATATCACGCCCCCTGTTTTACTTGTTACGCCCCCTATTTTTCAATTTATTCCCATTTTGCCCTTGCGTCTTGCGTTGATTTTTGAATTTTGACGTTCGTTGATGATGATGATTTATGTCTTGTTTTTTTGAGACGGTTTTTGAGACGGTTTTTGAGATGGTTTTTGAGGCGGTTTTTGAGACGGTTTTTGAGAAGTTTTTTTGAGACGGTTTTTGAAAGTTTTTTTGAGACGGTTTTTGAGATGGTTTTTGAGACGGTTTTTGAGACGGTTGTTACATCATTTATTGTTGCAAGTTGTGGGCTTTATTACTGCAACAAAGTTGCATTATTACTGCAACATTTGCAACTTGTGATTGTGCAAGTTGTGGGCATCTACTGCAACATCCTCTTATCTACTGCATCTACTGCAACTTATTACTCCTACAACATTACTCCTACATATCATTTCCTACATATCTTTATCTACTGCAACTTTGCACTTGCATTATTACTCCTACATATCATTTCCTTCTTACTGAAGCAATCTACTCCTACAACAACTTACGTCTACACAACCTAGAACAATGAATTCCGGCGACGACAATGGTAGCGATTTCTTTAATTATTTTTTTACTTCCGATAACGGTCAAGGATCGCAGTTTAACGAGCAATACTCCAACCAAGGACCGCAATTCAACAATGATTTTAATGCAAATCAACATTATCGTTATTACGAAGAACGTTGTTTTGGTTCTACCGATAGCGGATTTTTCGAAAATAGTTATCACGATAGTGAGTTCGTCAATCGCGGAGACGGTGATTACGCGTATGAAGAATCGGAAGCTAATGAAACGGAGGAGGTAAGTGTGTCTTCCTTAATGTAATTTCTTAAACTTCGTGTACAATTTGTTTATAATCCGTGTACAATTAGGAACTTGGCCATGCAATTTCACGTACGGTTAACGTTGTTGTAAATGGTACGACACAGCCAAGGCCATGTCATGTGGATTACACGACACAGCCTAGGCCATGTCGTGTGGTTCACACGACATGGCCTAGGCTGTGTCGTGTAATCCACACGATATGGCCTTGGCTATGTCGTGTGGTCCACATGACATGAGTATTGTTTTCAATTTTCGTGTAAATTTCCGTTAATCTTCATTTTTAGGCGTCGAATGAAGGTCATGACGGAAGCGGTGAAGATTATAGTCATCACTTTGTATTCAATAATACGTTTAGCTCATTTGAGGAAGCATTTGATCATTCAAATGAAGTTGCATATAAATTGGGTTTTCATTTGGTAAAAGTGAAATATCAACCAAAGCACTATCCCCCGTATAATGTCGTCAAATGTGAGCGTCATGGAAAATACAGTAGTAGGGTTAAGGATCCTGCCAATCCCCAAAGAAAAACCTCCACAAAGCAGTTTGATTGTCCATTTGATCTAAGAATGGTTAATGTTGCTGAGGGTTCTTGGGAAGTAAGACCGAAGTGTGGTTTGCATAATCACGAATTGGGAAGCTATTTAGAGGGTCATAGACGTCGTGCTAAACTTAATGACGAGCAGAAAGGTTTTCTGAAGGGTTTATGGCAATCTAAAATGAAACCCGGAAAAGGTTAGAAATGCATTCACGCGCAAAGATCCCGATCAACCGGCTCCGGTAATTTAACAAATATACAATCAGAATGCAAATTTCAGTGCTGAGGATAGGGAGGGTCGTAACAGTATACAATACATTTTACATCTAGCAGGTCAAGCCAACTATTTTCGAGAATTTACGAGGCATCCAGACACAAAAGCTCTGACAAACGTATTTATGGCTCATCCCGAGGCCATTAAAATGTTTAAAACGTGGCCTTACGTTGTCTTGATCGATTCTACGTACAAGACAAATAAGTATGATCTGATACTGGTTGAGTGCGTAGGAGTGACACCGGTTGGTAACAGTTTTCTTATTGCTTATGCCTTAATCAAGAAGGAAGATGACACTGGGTATACATGGGTTTTGGAAACATTGAAGTCATTGTTAGAACCAGGTGTTAAACCAAATGCCATTATCACTGATCATGAGGGAGGACTAATGAAAGCAATTCCACTTGTGTTTAATGAATCTCGTCATTTGCTATGTTTATGGCACATTTACAACGCTGTTGAGGCATATGCAACAAATTTATTGAACAATGGTGTTTTCGGTAAATCGGTAGCCCACGGGGATTGGAAAAGCGTTGTCGAGGCTAAATCGTGGGACGAATGTCAACGTAAGTGGAATCTCCTTAAAAAAAGCACAAGAAACGTCCTCGTCTAATTACTTACCTTGAAGGTACATGGTGGAAACACATAGATAAGTTTGGGAAATGTTCTACTGATTTGATTACGCATTTTGGTAACACGTCCACCTCTCGTGTTGAATCTGCACATGCTGTTCTGAAAATGTGGTTCGGTTCTGCATCACTTGCATTGGATAGTATATGGAAAAGGGCCGATTTAATGATGCAGGGCCAACACATTGAAATTAAAAAGGCACTGGAAAACTCATTAAGCAAAACGCTTGTCGCGAACACCTATCATGGGAGCATTTATTCAATGTTAAGTTGTAAAGTGTCATACCTAACATCTCGGTCATGCCAATAACGGGATGTGCCAAATCAGACGGTGGAATGTTACATAGAAGGCCATCAATGGGAATGTCGAGGATCTCCTTAACGCCGTGTAACAGAATAGTCATCTCACCCCATGGCATGTGGAAAGTATTCGTATCCGGCTGCAACCTCTCAACAAAAGCACACAAAAGAGGCATGTTCAAGTTCTTGTGCATAAGATCGGTCAAGTGACTAAGCCCCGAATCATCAACTATCCTCTGAGCAGTATTACCCAACTTCCACTTACGGAGTTCCAAACAAGATCGATCCCTAGTGTACTTGGTTCAGATCTTACGCTCCGCCTCGGGATTATTCCACAACAGATATGCTATGTGTCCCGCAAAGCTCGGAATCACATTATGCACCAACGGGCCTCCAGAAACAGGGCCAGTCAACAACCAACTGCTATCCTTCCCTCTGGCTCTAATCTTTCTCCTAGGGTCAATTCCAGAACTGCTTGAACCGTCGCTATAGCTCTCAAATCTACCACCCTTCGTTCCCCCTCGTAACTCGTAAAACAAAAGTAGCCTCCTCCTCCCTAACTGCCTCCTCAACCGGCTCATCCTCCTCAACCGGCTCCTCCTCCGATTGCAAATCCTCCTGTTCAAGTACCTGCCTCTCATACTCAGCATACTCATCTGCAAAAAACTCAGGCTGAACAGGCACAGACACCTCCACGGTACCAACACCATTACTTCCAACCTTAATATTCACCTTCTTGTTGGAGGAAGTGTCCTCGACAATAGTGTGTTGACGTAATTAAAACTCATTTGAATGAAACACAACTGGGAGTGTTACTCTTTTAAAGTCGACTGATCAACATTTATCGATAATGATTGGCTGTCTAGAGTTTGACATTATCGTCATATGATGGTGGTGATCAGTTGATCCCTTAAGGTCATATCTTTAGGGAATTCCGTCTCAATGGAATAATTAATTAATATTGTATTGGATACAAATTAATTAATAACTAGAAATTTTGGAAATAATTTTATATGACGAATATTTTTATAATGGGATTATAATAATAATTAAAGTCAAAGTAATAAAATTGTTTTATTACTCGGTTTTTATTTATTCGTTTAGGAAACGATTAAATTGAGAATGAACACGGTTGATCATAAAATTACAAAGAGTTGTAATTAAAATTTATGATATTACATTTTATACAATAATAATTTCGAATTATTAGCATAATTATTTAAATGTAATAAATTTGTAAATTATGAATTCTAATAGTTAAAATTGCATGATTAACAAATTGGGTCATGTGTTGTGAGACATGTGTGACATGTTACAAATTAACACAATTGACAAAGATAAAATGGAGTCCATTTTATCTATACTTAAACCGTGTAAGTATGTATGTATGGCATCATAGTGTATAAAATAATACACTACTTGTGTATTAGCTTACAAGCCTAAGGTTTAGGTGTGTAAGAGTGTAAGAGTGTGTAAGGCATCTTATGAGCTTTTGTGTAAGATGTAAGAGGCCATGCATTGGCCTTGGGTGGCTTGTTTGGCCGGCCAAGAGTGAGCAACAAGCTCAATTTTGCTCCTTATATACACACTACACATTCCACACAAGATACTAGTTGTTGTTGGTGCTTATTTCACATACATACCACAACCTCCTTCATACTCATGGTACTTAGAAATAGTTTTTCTAAGTAAGAAATTATTTCCTATACAAATAATATTAAGAGTAATATTAATTATATTTCTAGTATACTAATACTAATTTTCTAGTAACAAAATTGGTGTTAGTTTGAGATCGGGTCCTTGATACGCACCTTTAGGAGACGATTTTTGTTAGATCGTTTAAGGGTAATTTCGGTGGCTTGAAGACTCAAATAATAGGTGATTATTGAGTATAAACCTTCTAAAACCAATGTAAGGACTATCTCATCTTATGATATCATCTTGCATGCATAAGATCTATTTAAGTTTTTATGACTAAACTTAAAGAAACAAAACTCATATTAGATTTGAGTATAAAATAAGGAACCTAGTTTCCAACAATTGGTATCAGAGCATTACGGTTGTTGCATGCATGATCGGATTCATGTTTTATGTTAAAATCGGTTTAACATACACATTTCGAAAATTTCGAAATTATTGTGTTTATTATGATAAATCACAAAATAATTTTGCATGTTAAAGTTTCTGTTTCTAAAATGGTTTTAGGACATAAAAATAATTTTATGGATTTTTATTGTTCATTTTTATATTTATTTGTATATTTTGTAGTTTAAATCGGTTTTAAACAACAATTAATGGGAAAAATAGCTAAAAATAGTTTCTGGCCGAGATTTTTTGATATGTTCTCACATGCATATTTAATATATTGTATATGATTTTTCGTAAGAAATGGAGTTAATATGCATGGATTATGAATTTTATGAGATAAATAGTCATAATATGAGCAAAAATGGGTATATATGGTTATATTTCGAATTTAACCTTAAAAATTTTATGATAAGTCACATGCAATATATAAAGTTCCTGTATGAATTTTTGAAATTATTGGAATTATTTTTCATGATTAATGATTTTTATAGTAAAAATCGGATTAATAGTGACTTAAATTCGACTTTAATAGTTATAGTTGGAATTTTGCCATAAAAACTTTACACAATGTCACTTTCAATATTTACAGTATGTATGTAAGTTTTGGGAATTTATTCCCAAGTGATGCATGATTTGTGATTTTAATGGTTAAAATCGGATAAATAGTGACTTATTGTGTTAAAAATAGTTAATCTTAATATTATGGCATGAAATTTTACCCATAGATATCTTATATGATAGGAACATCAGATCTAAAAGTTAGATATCAAAAAGTTTCTGTTTTTATGATTATTAATTTTTAATGAGTTAATTGGTTAATAATCGTAATTTATGAGTCGGAAAATAAAATTTCGAGCATGGTCTGTAATTTTTGGTCATTTTCAGATTCTAATATGTATTTTAGGATGACTAAAAATTTATAGCAATTTATATCAAGTTTTTATAATTTAAATCGGATTTTTAACCTTAAAAACGGCTTTTATAGGATTTATTTAAGAAATAAACCATAAGTATTTGCATGAGACCATTTATTAATTTCTGAATTTTCAGAAAATTTCCAGAAAGTTTAAAATTTTTGAATTTTAAATTTCGAATTTTATTGACTCATTTGGCCGTATTTTGTTTATTTTTCCCGAAAATACAAGTAATGGATGAACAATAATGCAAAATCAAGTTAGATCATGATCAAATATTAGTAGAGACTAAACATTGATTCCTAAAGTAAGTTAGGATGATTAACTTGGACATAAATAAGATTTATGTAATTTTGATGATTTTAATAGTTAAAATCGCGCATATCCGTAAAAACCGTAAACAAATATGAGATATTTGCTCCCATAAGGCGATTTGGCATTAAAAATTGAGCATGTGCATACATATTTTATTTAATGCAATTTATTTAATATGAATGTCATATTTTGAATGTTATTTATATAATTTGGAATTATGTAATTTTTCTTAGTATGGCCTTAGTTTTAATCAATATTACCCGTAATGAAAGGGAATATTGATTCGGTTGTAATTTATGTGATCTCGTATCACGGGTTTGTAATTTGATTTTTTCAGTTTTTCAATAGAATAGTTGTATTTTTTATTGTAATTTCGAAGATCCAAAAGACGGTGCCATACGGAAAGGAGTTCCGACAAGACGGTGTTTTCTTGGATGGCGTGCCAATGAAGTTCAAGGGACCAAGGAGTTGGTTTCCGAATTTGTAATAGTTAATTAGCTTTTACTATTACTAGGAAGGCCATACTAGGATTTTATTGCTTTATTGCTTTTACTTTTGCATTTTAATATGTTTGCATGCATAGCCAAATCGCCATAAACATGCATACTAGTTTAGATCGTTAATAACGACCGTGTCAATTATAATTATCGAGTTCACCAATTTAATTCGCTTAAAGGAGATGGATAATAAATTGACAAGACCTCTATATTAAACAAAAACAATTGAGGATTAGCCTTACCAAATAGTAGAACCCATGAGCTTCTATTTCGTGGGGTGGTGCTAGTCCAGTGGGCAGTACGAACCCCATTACGTAGGATAAGTGGGGCGATGGGATGGATTCAGTCCAGTGGGCGGATCGCATCCCGATGCATTTGAAATTTGGTTTGTACTCAACGGAAGTGTAGAGGACCAGTGGTCAATGTGTTCTGGGCTAAGATGTATAAATTATGATTTGTCATCAACCAAGAGTTCTAGGGTAGAACCGGTTTATTTTAACCCACCAAACCATATTGTTGGGTCGGAGTTCCAGTGGTTCACGATTTCGATAGTATGGGTTTGGGTCTTGGAATCATTTATAAAATTGGATAGAGGTCATTTTATAGATGCATCAACTTAGTAAATATGTTTACAAGTTAAAATGAAAATTAAAACGATTAGCATTTAATTTCTTCATATGTTTAAAAATTTTGTAGTCCTCGTATCAATATCTATCATGACTACTTCCACTACTACAAACAGTTCATGGTTACAATCCTTCACGGATCGTTGTAAGCTAAAAGAGAATGGGGCAAACTTTGCCGATTGGGATGCCCAACTGTTGTTGGCGGCACAAGGTGACGGTAAGACCGAATTCCTTATTGAAGCATCACCTCCCGAACCTGCTGAAAATGCCACCGCCGCGGCAAGACGACCTTATGATTCTTATCACAAGGAGTCTTGGGAATTGAAAAATGTTTTAATCCTCTCGATGGAGCCGGAACTCCAAAAGATTGCCCTAAAGATTGGCACAGCTTATGAGATCTATTGCAGGCTTCTGACAATGTTCTCAAAGGCTTCGAGAATTGTCCAATATGGGGCAGTATCGGCTTTCTTTGATCTCAACCTTAAGGAAGGGCAAAAGGTTAGCCCACATGTACTCAAGATGATTGAGCATGTAGAAACCCTAAGGATGAATCAAGTGGACATTCCTAAGGAACTTGTGATTGACAGAATCCCCCACTCCTTGTCTAAGGTGAAGACTTATGTACAATTCCGGATGAATTTCAACATAAGGAACCAAGACATCTCTCTCGATGAACTGCACAATATGATCGTGCAGGTAGAAAGGGATATGGACCTAAATGTTAGTTCCCCCAAGGATGAGCTCTATATAAATGTTAAGGGCAAAGGAAAGTTCGATAGGAAGGGTAGGGCTAAGGGGAGGCAACCCTCCAAAGGTTTAAAGAATGTGTCTTCGGAGGCAAGTACATCAGATCCCAACATGAGCGCTCCTCAAGGAGCCAGGTGCTTTTATTATAATAATAAAGGACATAAGAAGAGGAATTGTTCCAGATATCTCAGCGATCTCAAAGCTGGGAAGATTCTTCCAAGTTGGTATGATAACTATCTCTATTTTGTGTTAATCTCAACTAACGTATTATGATACAAGTTGTGATGTAAATGCTCTTCTTACTTGAATTAGGGCATGGAAACAAAAATAAGGGAAAGAAAAATCAAGCATAATGGATCAATGGAACTAAGAGTAGCTCCACTCAGGATGATCAAAGAGCCTTGTTTTTCCTGCTTATTTTATTTCAAGTGTTGAAAGAACAATTTAAAATCCGTATTTTATTTCCTTGTTGGACGAGGAAATGTTAATCCTTTAAACAATTGGTTGTATTTTGGATAATGAGGTGACTTGGTTTTCAACCCAAGTCACTACTGGTTTTATATTTATGTTCTTAATTAGTCTTAACACTTGCAAATCTTAAACATAGAATAGAATTGATTGTCACATTTCAATGTATGACCATTGAAACCGAATAGGTATAGGATACCCAATTCAAATCAAATCAAAATCAAATTAAGTTAAGAACTTAATTAAAGAGGAAAAGTTGTCATAAGGGTACACAAACCAACTTCAAAATTATCAACCATTCTAAAATATCTAAAGCTTTAAATTGAATATTTTCTGTAATAAACCATAAGGATACACAAACCAACATCAAAGTCATTGCTTGTGGCCTTAGTAGCTATCTTTGGTGATAAAATGGGATTATTATTACAAAGATAGAGTGGGAGAAATTTGAAAAGCCACAAATAGCATATGATTTTGACAAGCACAATGGATGTGATCTATTAGTGAATAGTAGGATTTATTGTGTTTTGGTTATGTGAAAGATAAGAAGGAAGATTAAGTTGTGGATGGGATCTACGATTTAAGAAAATCTGGGATCTACGATTTGAGAAAATCTACACCTTATGGTTGTAAAAGGTAGATTAGGCTGTAGATAAGATTCTACGGCTTATCATCCCAAAAAGTTGTGGATAAGCCCAAAGGTTGTAGATAAGATCTACGGTTTGGTAAAAATCTACGCCTTATATCCCAAGAGCAATCTACACCTTATGGTTGTAAAAGGTAGATTAGGCTGTGGATAAGATTCTAAGCCTTATCATCCCAAAAGTTGTGGATAAACCCAAAGGTTGTGGATAAGATCTACGGTTTGGTAAAAATCTACGCCTTATATACCAACGGCCCCGGCCCTGGAGGATACTTCAAAGATAAATTCTTGAAGTTTGTAAGGAAAAATTCTATACATGGATAAGATCCATGATATAGTCCTCGTACAGTACAAGATAAGATAAATGTGGGGAACTGAAAGTTCCTACACACAGAAATTGTATACCATAAGAAAAGACTCTTATAGAAACTACGGGAGGACACTCGAAGAAAATTATTCAAAAGATTTTGCAAAGGCTCAAGAAAGGGTTCTTGGATTTAGATGGTGATCTAAATGTGTCAATGCAAATTCTAAAGACCATGAAATTTATAAGACATACATGCTAATAAATGAGATTTATTGGGAGAAGCATACGTTGGCATGTGGATGCCAGCAGTCTGCAAAGTTAAGGGTAACTTTGTCGAAAGTAGTAAGGTAATTCATTGAGAATGAATTCAGTAAACTCAATAACCATTTTTTCAAAAGAGTATTTGAAAAGGGATGTGACTATTAGCACATATGGTTGAAGTCCCAACCATTTCAATTCATTAAATGTTAAGGAACATTGAATTGAGTGGGAGCTTTATGATTTACGGTTAAATGTAAAGTTCAGTGGGAGTTCTCGCTCCAGGATTTGAAGCTATTGAGTCATGGGTATGACTTCGGGATCTTCAGAATCAGGCAAGAACAAGAGTTTAGTGGGAGTAAACGTTATCTAAAACAACTCATTGCTCGTTTGGAATGAAGCATTGATACTCATGAAAGGTACACGAGTTTTTGGTTCTAGATGACATATTGATATGAATTAAATCTAATTGAACATGGGATGTTTAGTTGAGATTATAAGAGACATCTTGTTATTAGTGTTAAGGTTGTTCATGGAGATGAAGATAGTATAACCATGATGGGATCATGGAAATTTATCGAACCTTAAGTACTATTGTTTGCACGTTTAAATCACTAATGTTTCCGCCATTAGTATAATCGTGTAAAGTGGATGCGCACCGCTTGCAGGACAACCCCTTGGAGCAGGTGTTAAACCAATGATTAAACCTTGGTAAATTGTCAAAGTATTCTCCAATGAAGATGAAAGACAAATTTAAGATTTTGGAAGATAACTTAGTCGTATGGTAAAAGGTTTGCAACGACTCAAGTTCCAAGAAACCAAGCAAAGATCTGAGATAATCTTTGGCTTACATTCATTGACTATGCATCTCAATGACTTGTATTTTAACTACATGGTCATCACAAGATTCTACAAAATGTGAAAGTTCATAAATTATGGCATTACTGTGGCTGGGAGTTACACAATGCACATAATCTTATTCGCTAGTCATGAGAATGACTTGTCTCTTTCAGAGGAAAGATCAATGTGTGGATATGATCCGCAAAGTGAACGATCGCACGAACCGTGGTAAACCTGGTTTACTCAAAATGGAGATAATTACAATTTTAAGGGATGTAAACGAGAGACCCTAAAGCTGATTGTAAATTAAATGGTGTTCAAAGGTTGACCACTTGGATGGAGTAATCCACTAATTGTTTGAGTTATTTATAACTCACGAAAGGTCAAGTAAAATTCAAATGGGATGGTAAGACCATGTTGAACCCCATTAAAGTGAATTGAATTATCATGACCTTGCCCCTAGTTGCTTAAGTGAGGTGACATCTCAATGCAACCGGATGTGTGATGCGATTGATGGCGAGTTCAATTGCCATAGAGTCATGCGAGATGACTAATCGATCACCTAGGCATAGACATGTTAAGATACATTTGCCGGGCTAATGACCGCTGATAGAGCTCTGGCGTACTCTTATTGAAAGACTGCCTGGTCGTGGCGGGAGCATCTATCGTGTTTCACATGAGTCAGTTCTTGGACTAATGACTGTTCTCTGAGGTGGCATAGTTTTCAGATTAACTTTGATTTATGTCCTAACACCTTCGTAACTGGGGTTTATAAGGACATATTTTGGGTTATGATGGACTATGGCCAGCCGGAAGGAATAAGTCGATTAGGAATTGTCCACCCCTTGTCAGGGTTGAGAAATATCTCTAGGCCACTCGAGGAGAATAATAACTAAAAATGCGTGGCCACGCTCGGAAGGTATCTATGGTAGATAATTCCGGTCAGTAGTTATAAACTCCAGATCGAGATAAACCACTCTAGATTTTAATCAATTGCCGGCACGACCTGAGAGGACGCCATGCATTGAGTGGGAGATAGTAATAGGGCAAGAGAATTGGTAACACACACTTGTCTCGGACAAGTGGGAGATTGTTGGAGGAAGTGTCCTCGACAATAGTGTGTTGACGTAATTAAAACTCATTTGAATGAAACACAACTGGGAGTGTTACTCTTTTAAAGTCGACTGATCAACATTTATCGATAATGATTGGCTGTCTAGAGTTTGAAATTATCGTCATATGATGGTGGTGATCAGTTGATCCCTTAAGGTCATATCTTTAGGGAATTCCGTCTCAATGGAATAATTAATTAATATTGTATTGGATACAAATTAATTAATAACTAGAAATTTTGGAAATAATTTTATATGACGAATATTTTTATAATGGGATTATAATAATAATTAAAGTCAAAGTAATAAAATTGTTTTATTACTCGGTTTTTATTTATTCGTTTAGGAAACGATTAAATTGAGAATGAACACGGTTGATCATAAAATTACAAAGAGTTGTAATTAAAATTTATGATATTACATTTTATACAATAATAATTTCGAATTATTAGCATAATTATTTAAATGTAATAAATTTGTAAATTATGACTTCTAATAGTTAAAATTGCATGATTAACAAATTGGGTCATGTGTTGTGAGACATGTGTGACATGTTACAAATTAACACAATTGACAAAGATAAAATGGAGTCCATTTTATCTATACTTAAACCGTGTAAGTATGTATGTATGGCATCATAGTGTATAAAATAATACACTACTTGTGTATTAGCTTACAAGCCTAAGGTTTAGGTGTGTAAGAGTGTAAGAGTGTGTAAGGCATCTTATGAGCTTTTGTGTAAGATGTAAGAGGCCATGCATTGGCCTTGGGTGGCTTGTTTGGCCGGCCAAGAGTGAGCAACAAGCTCAATTTTGCTCCTTATATACACACTACACATTCCACACAAGATACTAGTTGTTGTTGGTGCTTATTTCACATACATACCACAACCTCCTTCATACTCATGGTACTTAGAAATAGTTTTTCTAAGTAAGAAATTATTTCCTATACAAATAATATTAAGAGTAATATTAATTATATTTCTAGTATACTAATACTAATTTTCTAGTAACAAAATTGGTGTTAGTTTGAGATCGGGTCCTTGATACGCACCTTTAGGAGACGATTTTTGTTAGATCGTTTAAGGGTAATTTCGGTGGCTTGAAGAGTCAAATAATAGGTGATTATTGAGTATAAACCTTCTAAAACCAATGTAAGGACTATCTCATCTTATGATATCATCTTGCATGCATAAGATCTATTTAAGTTTTTATGACTAAACTTAAAGAAACAAAACTCATATTAGATTTGAGTATAAAATAAGGAACCTAGTTTCCAACACTTCTTACGCCGATAGGAAGCATGAAGTTTCGATCGACGAGAGTTGTCATTGCTAGACATCTGCGAAAATTGTAAACGATTGTCTTAATTGACTATAGACGGAAAAATTTATTGACTACAGAAGGAAAAGGAAAAGAAAAAAAAATACATTGTCGTGTGAAACACACGACACGACCTAGGTCATGTCGTGTGGACCACACACACAGCCATGGCCATGTCGTGTGGATTACACGACAGAGCCTAGGCCATGTCGTGTGGTCCACACGACATGGCCTAGGTCGTATCGTGTGTTTCACGAGACATAGGCAAAATCGTTCCAAAAATTTCTTCCCTAATTTGCAATTAACAATCAAAACTATCTCACAAATCACAAATATCACTCCCTAATTGGCTTCAAACATCGTTAATTTCCACCTAAAATAACTAATCTAAAATCAATTAACTTAAATCTAATCTAATAATAAAATAACAAAACTAATTAGAATACATACCTTATACTTGTGTAAATGGAAGAGGAATGATTGAACATGGAGGAGGAGTGATGGATATTTGTGTGTTTGTGTAAATGGAAGAGGCTTTTTTTTTCTTTTAGTTTGAATGAATGAGGAGTAAGAGGAAGAATGAGGAGTAAATAGGATTAAAGAGGAATAAAGAGGGATAAATAAGTGTTTTTTTACCATAAACATAAAAATGCGTCTCAAAAACCGTCTCAAAAATTGTTTATTATTAATAATAACCGATTACAATTGTTTATTATAAAAACCGCCAAAAAAAAATCATGTCATAATTAACCGTATTATCCGTCTCAAAAACCGTCTCAAACACCGTCTCAAAAACCGTCTCAAAATCATTCTCAAAAACCGTCTAAAAATCCGGCTCAATTTTTTTGTCAAAAACCGTCTCAAAAACCATCTCAAAAACCGTCTCAAAAACCGTCTCACAAAAATCCGACTTAAAACCCGGCCGTAAACAATACGTCAAAAAAAAAAACAAAATCAAACAAATAATCAAGGGTAAAATGGGAATATTTTAAATAGTAGGGGGATTTGCTTGTGGTAGTGGTGGTTGGAATATGGTTGTCGGCTGTCGCTAGCAATGTCTGAGCGGGAATTAATCTTCTAACCCTTGGTACTCCGTATTTTATCTATATAAATACAATAATATTTTAAGCACTTTTGTGAACTTATGTCATCAAATAAGTTTTTTTAATTTTTTTAAAACAATAAAGGTGGGACCCGCGGCTAAGAAAATTCAATTAATTATTAAAAAACCGTCAATGTGTATGTTTCGTACGTAAAATTTACGTTTATGTTTTGAACGAAAATATTACGTCGTGATAAATAACAATTTATGAATAATTTATACCAACTTTTTCTTTTCATATTTACGCTTAATAAAAATGTTACATTAATTTTAGATTGGAAATCTAGAGATTTAACGAAGTTATAATTTTATTAGATAATTTATATATTGATTCTCTAACTTTACTATGTATTATATTTAACAAAATTACGTAATTTTAATAGATAATTAATACACTCTCTAACTTTATTAGATATATATGGAACGTAAGTATAAGAGTAAAAAAATCAATATTTATAACTTTACTATATAATTTATAAGGCATGGACGTTGAATATTAGTAATTTAAAGTATAATTATGTGAAATTTTATTTTCGTAATGCATATCTTTAATCCCGCAATACAATTTTGCACGGGTTCAGACTAATTTCTTTTAATGTATAATGCTTATGCGTTAAATAAAGAGATAGTAAAAAAACACAAGATAAAATATGAAAATGAGACAGATATTCCAAACTCGGTTAAAGAATGCAAAAATTAAGAATTTTACTTGAAATTTTAAAGTTTACTTTATTAAAATTAAGAATTTACTTGAAATTTTAAAGTTTACTTTATTACTTTGTATATAAAGTAGTAGTTTGTCACTACTTAAATTTCCCGTCCTTAATATTAATTCCTAATTACACCACTAACTAGTTTTGTGACCCGTGCAATGCACGGTATTATTTTATGTTTTCTTAGATTTTTGACGTATATTTTTATTTATAAAAATGAACGCCAACGTTTAAGGATAAATGTATAACAAATTTTTACATTAATTAACATCTACTGTATAATACAAGACAATTACAATCTATAGTACGAGACGATTACGTATTTTTTTAGCAACAATAAATAGTTTGAATTACGAAGACAAGTATTTTTTTTTGTTAATTACAAAAACAAATATTTATGAACAAAATAATTATCTAAAATTTGGATCGTAAACTTTCTAACTCATTAACTTAAAATATGTGCTCTTTTATTCGAGTATATCTTTTAACACAACCATAGTAATTTTTTATCTTGCTTTTTTAAACTTTAATTTTACGTCGGTTTCGTGCCTTTTGTATTTCTTTTCTCTTCAAATTACCCAAGTGATGTTTTGCTTTATCTGCATTCACATACATTTCATGATACTTTTAAACTTATATAAAAAATAATTTGACCAAAAGGTAAAACAATAACATAACAAAAACTTGACAAACGAATCAAAACATTGTCACATATAAATCATTTAAATTACACCAAATGGAAAACATGAATTGAAATATACAACAAACGATTTTAAAAATCAACAACATAACAAACTAAACTATATTTTATTGCATACCATTACTATATCGTAGCAACAACAACAGTCAACAATAATTCTCAATATACTCACTATCATCAAATAATTAAATTAAACCATAGAATATAATCCACTACATAGAAAAACTTATGGGCAATAGATATTAAATAAATAAAGTGAATATAAACTATTCTAGTTATTATAGTTTTTATAGACTTACAAAACCTTAGCTTAGATTCCCATATTTATTTCTAATTTCAATTTATTTTGTGGTATTATTAAATTAGATAATTGACTGCGGAGAAACTCAAGAGGTGAATTAAATAGCAAAAAATGTTAATGAAAAATTATGGATGTTAAGTAATATAAAGAGTTTTAGTTAATTTTTTAACATATTATATTACAAAATTAATTAAATAGGAAGGAATTTTTAATTAATTTGGTAGATGTTAAAGTAATATGAAGAGTTTTAATTAATTTATTACCATGTTTAATTAAGAAAACGAATTAAATAGGAACAAATGTTAATAAAAATGGTGGGTGTTAAAAAATATGAAAAAACTTTAATTAATTATTAACATGTTTTATTACAAAAAATTCAATTAAAAATTTAATTTTAATTATAAATTATGAAATATTTATTACAAAAATTTCAGCAAAATGTCAATATTAATTATAAATTTTAAAGGGTACATAAATTTTGGAAAGTAATATATTTAATATAAAAAATTACTTTAAGAATAATGATAATATATTTTATATTATAAATAAGTGAATTAAAATTAATTTATAAATAAATAAATTAAATTAATGTCATGTAATAATAAATTGATATTATATTTCACATTAATTTGCCATGTCACATTAAAAATATGTTACGTCACATTTAAATATGCCACGTCACATTAAAATTTAACATGTCACATTATATTAGGTACCCTTTTAATAAGATTTTATAGATTATATTAGGTACCCTTTTAATAAGATTTTATAGATATAAAACTAAATATATGGATGTGGATAGGGATGTAAGTGTATGGTGTGTCCTTGTATGGTCAATCCTTAGTTGTTAGTTGTAACTAAAATTTTAGTATAATTATCAACATATGTCATAAAAGAAAATCTCTATCACGAAATTCACGACCTATTTATTCCATTTTCACACCATATGAGTTCATCAAATTATAACTTCCAAGTTATAAATTCTTTCTAAATACACTTCATCTACTTTATCCGTAATTAATGTTTTAAACTCTTAAATACATATGTTTTTGTGTTCTTATATATAACGACTTAACACTATTCATTCTCAATTCGCATTTATAAATTGCAATCAATATTCGCTATAGTTTAACCAAATAAAATATTAAGCAGTATTTTACTTGTTGCAAAGCATGAAAGGAGCAAAAGCAAGCAAAGTTTTAGCAATAATCTTACTAATTTTTATTGTAAATTGTTCATTAATAACAGAAACCGAAGCCACATCCTATATTTTATGTTATATCAAATGTCTATTTACTCCGCATAATGCGGAGTGCATAAACAAATGCACGGGGGACAACAACTCGCCACTTCAGGATCCTATTCAACAAAACCCGAATAATGACATTATCATTAATCCAAAATAAGATTCAAAAGGTGAATTTATTTATAATTTTTATTTATTTTATATATGCTCATTAGTAAAATGCGAATGTGGTAATTAATCTATTAATCTTTACTTTTTCCAATGGTGAGATTAAGCACTATAAAAAGTTTGATTTTTTGTTCTATGATTTTCGTTTGTAAAATGTGAGACCCACAAAATTTGATTGTAACCCGCCTTTTAACTCTATTGTAACCGCAATTAATCGACTGCATTTAATTAAACGTTAGGGGTTTAATTTTTACAATTGAAAATCTAAGGGGATTAATGACCATTTTTACGTTCATGCACCAAACCAAGAAATAAGATTTCGCTATAAATTACCATATTATTCTCGACAAATTAGATCAATTTATTCTTTTACAAGAAAATGTCGTAAAGTATTTAAATGACGATTATTTATTCTACCAATAACGATAATTTTCTTGTGTGTTCGGTTTTGCAGACTGGAAGAATGTGTAGTTTCTAGCCATATAACTTTTAAAGATAGCCAGATAGATATGTGATCTATTTGTTGTTGTATGGTTTTCTAGATTTATATATTGTTTAGTTGTAAATTAATAAAAAATAATAAAATATGGTTATGATCCATTAATTAATGTTTACCATTCATATTCGTTAGCATGTCTTGTCTCTCCTTTATTGGAGACTTGTTCTCACCTTTGTGTGGGTTTTTAATCTCACCTCTGTGTGAGTTTTATTCTCACCTTTTGGTGAGTCTGTCCTCATCGTATGGTAAGATTTTCCCCTCTATTTGAGAGGTTCAAGATTTAAGTGGAAGATCGGTGCCTTCATTGTTGATCCTAGGGAGATAAAACTGTTGTCAGATTGCTCGTTACAAATATTTTGGTCAAAAGAACTGTATTCTTGTCAATGCTTTAGAAAATTTGGAGACCCTCTTGTGAAAAGCCGCATAAGGCGATATGTTACAGGATGTGCAGTAGCGTCTCATGAGCCCATCAAGTTTAGAAATTTTCTGTTGATTGAGATTGTAGTTTATTTGATTGTAATCGTTGTGTCCTGTCATTCTTGACATAGGTTGTAATTACCATCAGACTTTTGATTAATGAAACGATTTTTCTTTCAAAAAAATAAGTACACATGATATTTGACGTTGTTTTTGGATATGGGAAAAATATTTTTGCTTGGGCCGGGCCATTTTTGGCTTGGAATGAGTAGACCAGGCACGACACGGCACACTCATCCCAATATTTGTGCCTGGACCGGGCCATTTTTGAGGGAAAGCACGATGAACCGGCATACAAAGTGGTGTTGGTCTAGCACGAATCAATACCAACTCTAGGTTTACTATGGAGAACATACAATATTTATTTTCTATGTGTACCTTTTAATTTTAATTATTTTAATCATGTGTATTTTGATTATTAAATCAAAATAGGGATGTGCCGATATCAGTGAGCCATATACCCTTTAGTTTAATGTTAAAAGTATAATAATTGTTGAATTTAAATTTAATATACTTTTATTTGTATGTGTAAAATATTGTACATTTATATTTAAATAAAATAATTCTATATCTATAAAATTTTAAATACCTACTTATACAGTTTTTTTACATGCCGGTGTAATTTTGCACGGATCCTAAACTAGTTTTTTTAATAATACACTATCCAGCACTTGAATGATACTGTATATATTATTCAATATATTATTTTTTTAGTGCATGTTTGGCCTTGTTTATGGAAAAGAATATTTACTTTTGTAAAGGAGTTTTTATAAAACTAATTCTTGATAAAATAGTTCATGTTTGACCAAAATTTTTGAAAAACTATTTTTATCAGTTTTATCGTGTTTGACCTAACTAGTTTCTATCAATTTTTTTTGGATTTTGGCGCTCAAATAAGTTAAGAGCAACGTGAAAAGAGAAACAGAAGTAACAATTTGCTACTTCTGTTTCTAGGTGTTTCTAGGAGTCACTTTTAGAATTTTTGTTTAAAAAAATTAGTTTTTAGTTTTTTAAAAGGTAGTGTTTGACCCAGCTTCTATTTCTTTGGTTGAAAAAACAGTTGAAAAGCAGGGCCAAACACATACTTAATAATTTGTGTGGATGTATTGGGGATTTGCTTGTGGTAGTGGTGGTTGGAATATGGTTGTGGCTAGCAATGTCGGAGCGGGAATTTCTTTTATGATATCTAGGTACTCCGTATCTTATCTAATCTAAATAAATATAATACAGAGTAATATTTTAAGCAATTTTGTGAACTCATGTCATAAATAAGTTTTTTTAAATTTTTTTAAAACAATAAAGGTGGGAACCGCGGCTAAGAAAATTCAATTAATTATTAAAAAACCGTCAATGTGTATGTTCCGTACATAAAATTTACGTTTATATTTTGAACGTAAACATTACTTCGTGATAAATAACAATTTATGAATAATTTATACCAACTTTTTCTTTTCATATTTACGCTTAATAAAAATGTTATATTAATTTTAGATTGGAAATCTAGAGATTTAACGAAGTTATAATTTTATTAGATAATTTGTATAGTGATTCTCTAACTTTACTATGTATTATATTTAACAAAATTACGTAATTTTGATAGATAATTAATATACTCTCTAACTAGATAATTTATAAGCCATGGACGTTGAATATTAGTAATTTAAAGTATAATTATGTGAAATTTTATTTTCGTAATGGATACCTTTAATCCCGCAATGCAATTTTGCACGGGTTAAAACTAGTTTCTTTTAATTTATAATGCTTATGCGTTAAATAAAGAGATAGTGAAAAACACAAGATAAAATATGAAAATGAGACAGATATTCCAAACTCGGTTAAAGAATGCAAAAATTAAGAATTTTACTTGAAATTTTAAAGTTTACTTTATTACTTTGTATAAAGTAGTAGTTTGTCACTACTTAAATTTCTCGTCCTTAATATTGAGCCCCTGTTTGGTAAACAACGGATTAATATTAGCAGGAGCAGATTGTAAAAGCAGATTTGACTAGCAGAATTTGTTGGCAGTTTTGATCGACTAGCATATTCAATTAGTAAAATTTGACAGAGGTGTTGGGTAATTAGCAGAACTAAATTAGCAGATTATCTCAATCATTTGTTAAATGACAAAAATGGACATGAATAAATTATTGAGTAATATTTGTCAAAATATATCACACAAACAACTTTAATAATTAATGTCGATTTCTTCTATTAGTTATCAAACTAGAAGTAATGTTCTCAAGGATAGTTGACATTCTTTGGTTCCCGGAGACTCGGTTGCAGATTGCGAGGAATGATTAGCCACATCTTGTAATAGATCCGGAGGTATAATATCCGGGTGTTCATCAATGATTCTAAAAGCTTCATCCCTAGTTGTATTTCTTCTTATATAATTATGTAATGCAAAAGTTCCACAAATAATCTTATTTTGATCTTGTAGTATGTATTGAGGCATCCTTCCTAAAAAATTTCATCGCGCTTTGAGAACACCAAATGTCCTCTCAATACAATTTCTTAACGAAGAATGAGCCTTTAAAAAATTCTTTTGAACTCCTCGGAGCTGCTCCTCTAAACTCATTTTCATGATACTTAGCCACACAAACACCGCATAAAATGGATTTAACGGAAATTAATTACTCTATAAGTTTTGAGTTAAGAAAAATCAAAACCTAAACGAAAAAAAACAAAAAATACACATTACACATGGAATATGCTACTAAATAATTTTTAGAAAAAATTAAAAAAACAAGTTAGATGAAAAAAAACCGTACATTTTGCATAGATAGGAGAGAATGAAAAACGGTGAAACAAAAATAGGGTTAATATTTTTTGAAGGGTAAAAAGATAATTTTTTATTTTTGCCAATATACTCTTTGAATATGCTGGGCGGAGCAGCATATTCCAAAAGAGCATATTGAAGCCCAATCTACTATTCCAATATGCTGTTTCCCAAACAGTCCAAATAGCATATTGATTGGTCAAACATGCTAATTACCTCAAATATGCCAATTTTTCTGCAATATGATGTTTACCAAACAGCGCCTAATTAGAGCTGGCAAATAATGACACGACACGAAAACACGACACGAACCCGACACGAAAGTAGCGGGTTTGGGTCGAGGCTTAATGACCCATTTCTGTAAGTGGGTCGACACGAACACGACACTATATTTAATTGGGTTGAGTTCTTTAAACACGAGCCCGACACGAATAACTTGTTTACTAAATTAATCCTAATTTTTTTTATCCTCCATTATATAAATATACTTAAACTTTCCAAATATGGACATGACACGAACCCGACACGAAATTAACGGGTTAAAGTTGAGGCTTGATGACCCATTTATCAAAGTGGGTCGATACGAACACGACACGGAATTTAATTGGGTCGGGTTTGGGTTGGAAACTTTGTGACCCGTTTACATGTGACACGAACACGAACCCAACACGACCCGATCTGTTTGCCAGATCTACCACTAATATAAAACTAAATATATAGGGATGTGGATACACTGGATAGGGATGTAAGTGTATGATGTGTATCCTTGTGTGGTCAATCCTTAGTTGTTAGTCGTAACTAAAATTTTAGTATAATTATCAACATTTGTCATAAAAGGAAATCTCTATCACGAAATTCATGACCTATTTATTCCATTTTCACATCATATGAGTTCATCAAATTATAACTTCCAAGTTATAAATTCTTTCAAAATACACTTCATCTACTTTATCCGTAATAAATGTTTTAAACTCTCAAATACATACGTTTTTGTATACTTATATATAACGACTTAACACTATTCATTCTCAATTCACATTTACAAATTACAATCAATATTCGCAACCGTTTACCCAAAAACTAATAAGCAATATTTTACCTGTTGCAAACTGCAAAGCATGGAAGGAGCAAAAGCAACCAAAGTTTTAGCAATAATCTTACTAATTTTTATTGTAAATTGTTCATTAATAACAGAAACCGAAGCCACGTCGTTTATTTTATGTTATATCAAATGTCTATTTACTCCGCATAATGCAGAGTGCGTACACAAATGCGAGGGGGACAACAACTCGTCACTTCGGGATACTATTCAAGAAAACCCGAATAATGAAATTATCATTAATTCAAAATAAGATTCAAAAGGTGAATTTATTTATAATTTTTATTTATTTTATCATATGCTCATTAGTAAAATGCGAATGTGATAATTAATCTATTAATCTTTACTTTTTCCAATGGTGAGATTAAGCACTATAAAGTTTGATTTTTTGTTCTATGATTTTCGTTTGTAAAATATGAGACCCACAAAATTCGATTGTAACCCGCCTTTTAACCCTCTATTGTAACCACAACTAATCGACTGCATTTAATTAAAGGTCAGGGGTTTAATTTTACAATTGAAAATTTAAGGGGATAATTACCATTTTTACGTGTATGCACCAAACCAAGAAATACGATTTCGCTATAAATTTACCATATTATTCTCGGCAAATTAAAATAATTTATTCTTTTACAAGAAAATGTCGTAAAGTATTTAAATGATTTGTCATTTGTTCTACCAATAACGATAATTTTCTTGTGTGTTCGGTTCTGCAGATTGGAAGAATGTGTAATTTGTAGCCATACAACTTCTAAAGATAGCCAGATAGCTAGATTTGTGATGTATTGTTGTATGGTTTTCTAGATTTATATAATGTTAGTTGTAAATTAATCAAAATTAATAAAAATATGGTTATGATCCATTAATTAATGTTTACCATTCATATTCGTTAGCATGTAATAAGTACTCCCTTTAATTCAGTACATAACATTTGACGTTGTTTTCGGACATGGGAAAAATATTTGTGCCTGGGTCGGGCCATTTTTGGCTTGGAATGAGTAGACCAGGCATGACACGGCACACTCATCCCAATATTTGTGCCTGGACCGGGCCATTTTTGAGGGAAAGCACGATGAACCGGCATACAAAGCGGTGGTGATCTAGCACGACTCAATACCAACTCTAGTTTTACTACTTCATAGTTTGTGCACAAACGTTTTACTACTTCATAGTTTGTGCACAAATGTTCGTATGACACAATAATGTGGATATTAAATTATTTTTCCCTTTCAGTCAAAAGTTAAGGAACATCAATAAGAAATAAGCGAATTACATTTAGCAATTTCATAATAGTCCTAATAAAATAAAACAAAAGTAATAGAATAATAGTGAAAATGTAAATTATTCACTAACTTACAAAAATATAGGTAAGAAATAGTTATTAAATAATTTACATCGACTATTATTCTATCAAAAAGAATCGTGAAACATCGCAGATGACTGTTTGGTTCACCCATTTTAGGTATAAGGGATACGTTTAGAATGAACTAACTCATACCTTGTGATTGTTCGTAAAAAGACAATTAATTTCATAGTCATACCACATAATTTTGATACTTAAGGGAGGAGGTGTGGATAAGATTGATATCTTGGTTATCATGTTAAAGAAAATGACTGGAAAAAATTGCTGTGAGAAGTCCATATTTTTCTCATAAAACTTCAAATGTAAAAAAAAAAGTTTCATGTCTAAATAGACTTCGAGTCTGTCTCTCGAGTGGTTTACCTGGTATATGTGGTTTGCAGGCTATCACATTACTTAATCACAAAAAAAAAAAACAAAAAAAAAAGTCTTCCTATGATTTTATTCTATAAAAAATAGACAATGATTTTTTCAGACATTTTTAATATATTTAAATATAAATTATTATGATATTAAAAAATAGTAAAACATATATAAAAAGTTTTAACTAATTAATACATGATTTTTTTAAATGGCATAATTAAGTTTTTACTTAAATAATCTCACTAAAGTAACATTCACAATAATTCTAACATAAAACCGTCTTGCACTTATTGTAAAACTAAGTGTTATTTAACTTAAATAACCTCACTAAATAATGTCTATCAACCGCCATCTTTCCGTAATAGGGCATGAACAAAATGTAGGTATTATATACATACTAGTTTTAATCCCGTGCAAATTGCACGGGTTGCAATTTCAAGTATTATTGTTTATGAATAATGTTTAAAATAATGATGTAACACCCCGTATTTTATAATAATATTTTATTATAAAAGTATTTTATTTAATTAATCATTTCGAAGTTTATTAATGGGTTTGGAAATATATATATTTATAGCTTCCGTTTTCTATTTAATTATTTCTCGTTTTGATCTACTTTTGGATAGGTTAAAACGTCCGTGCAATAATTAATTATTTTAATTTAATATTTACTTTTCTATTTTAAGTTCTCTTTACATTTTAATATGGTCCAATCCAATTTGTAATCAGATAATCAATTGTATGAGCTAATGGACCAAAAACCCATTAGTTAATCTCCTTATAAATAGATTTTAACCTAGCAAGCAACTAGGTCAAAATTGTTTTGTGCGTGAGATTGTTGCCGTACGCCACTTCTCCAATTTCTCTCTTTTGTTCTCTTTTCTCCTTTAACTCCATTGTTGAATATCTTTCATTCTTCTAAACTCATACATAAATTATATTTTCACAATCCTTGCTCTTACCTCTACAATAAAATCTATTCAAAATATTTTATTGGTAATTATTTGTATGGACCTTTAGACCGATGTTTTGAGTCTCTTGTTTTGTGTTTAAAGAAGAAGAAGTCTTTCTTTTTGGCGTTTTCGAAAGAGTGATGGTTTGGTACAATGTCTATCACAAGTATTTGGATTTCCGCTTTCGTTAAAGTTCATTTTCGGGGTTATTGACACGTGTTGGAGACAAGGCTTTGTTGGTCGTATTCTTTATGAAGATTTTCATTAATTGCTAAAAAGGTAACTAGGTGTTTCTCTTTTAATTGTGTTTATGCCAATTGATGTAATTAATATGATTTAATGATTGTTTGTACGATTAGTACATGTTTGATTATTTATTGTCATCATTTATTTGTGCTCCATATATTTATGTATGTGTTATTATCGTAATTGTGGATTAATGTATCGATAAGTCGTTATGGGTGTCGTGTGCGCAACTAGGGTTCGCGAGGAAACCCTAGATGGCGGCATGGCGAACGGCCAAGAGTGTTACTCAAGGTTATAGTGAAGTATGTGTAACCTTGGAAATATGATCCAAGGTTATAGCTGAACTAGTACAACCTTGAGTACGACTCAAAGTTATAGCTGAAGCTAATATAACTTTGAACTACGAGTTAAAGTTATAGCTGAGACTAATGCAAACCTGAGGTATGACTCAAGGTTATGGTTAGTGCTAGTATAACTTTAGTTTTCGTGTCAAGGTTTAGCTAAGGTTACTATAACCTCAAGCCATTTGTGGAAGTTATAGTTGAGGTTAGTATAACCTCGCATCCATTACTTATGTTATAGTTAAAGCTACTATAACTTTGGTTGTTTATACTTGTTCCACATGTTGAGTTGTGTTCAGTGATCGTATAATATTGTGTTTGCATATGTCGTTGGATACTTCTATACATTCGAGTTGGACAGTCAGTTAAACTGTTCTATTATGTGCAGTCAGTTAAACTGTGCATTGTTGTTGGCTAGTTTGAATAGATGACGATAGTATCAGTTAAATACTATCGGAATGAACTAACGCCACCCATTGATGTGGGATTTATTTTGGTCTATGTTCGGGGGTGGCCAGATTCGTCAGTTAAACGTTCTGGGTCCCGAGTGTCGTTCGATGTACAGTTAATGCATCGAGAGGTCTGGCCAGGTCTTAGGCATATATGCAGTGGTGATACGCTATACATAGTACCGTGGAGGCAGTGGTGATACGCTCCACACCGATGGAGGCAGTGGTGATACGCTCCGTCAGTCAGAGGCAGTGGTGATACGCTCTGACAAGTTAGAGGTAGTGGTGATACGCTCTAACGGGCGTTCGCTCTATTCGCTATGCTTTGATGATAGCTTTGTGCCTTCTGTTACAATGGATTGTGTGTCACCATATTCGCTACGCTTTATTGCTAGCATTGTGCCTTATGTTACTATGAGTCGTGAGTTACTTGGGTTGTAAGTGTTCATGGTCTAGTGGTCGCATATGGTCTATAGGTTCGTTTGGTTCATTGGTCTGGTGTTGAGAATATCATGGTATGGTAAGTTTGCTTTCATGTCATGTCTCGTTTATATCTTCACATGATTGCAGTGTTGTGTCTTCAAATGATGGTAAGTTTGATTGGACTTTCATGAGTATAGATGATCTCACATGTTTACTTGTTTTGCATTTCAATTGTTAATGATTGTTGGTTACATTCATTTTTTGTAAACATGACTGGGAGAGCATCTAGTTACTCCCGACTGATTGTCGACCCCCTTCTCAGGTTGTTCAGGTGGTCGCTGTTTGGTTGATGCTTGCTTGGGGAATGTGCGAAGAGAGCTTAATAAATTGTTTAGGACCTTTGTTTTAAGTTTTTAAGAACCTTTGAATAATGTATTAGTTTGGTTTTCGATTTTGAGTATCGATCCGGATTTGGGTAAGGTGTTTCCGCCACCTTAACCCAGTTATCATTGAGTTACACTCTGATATTCATTTATATTATGTTTTTCCTTTATTTTGTAATCCGAGTTGTTACAGTTGGTATCAGAGCGAACACGCTCCCAACTGTCGCGTAGTTTATGACTAAAATGATAATGACTTAATAAATGAGTGAGAGTAAATGGGGTAGAAACAATTAAGGACTTGTTTGTTTACATCTTAATGTTTCATAACGTTGTTAATTATAGTACATGTATTGTTCATCTACTTTTTTGTTTATGTATTAATGTTTCGCATAGTGGTTAATTGTTTTACATGTGTGCTCATGTATTTGTTTGTTGCATGTTATTTTTTCATATCATTACTTAATGTATTGAATGTATCGTTCGTCTACTTGTTTGCTTATGCGTTAATGTTTCGTATAATTATTATTTGTGTTATTCATGAAATTGTGCATTTATACATTGAGGTTTTGCATCGTTATTAATTGTATTACATGTTTCTTCATATATTTGTTTGTTTAAGTCTTAATGTTCATCGTTATTAATTTTATCAAATCTTTAGTTTATATATTGTGTTGTTTATGACTTGATGTTATGTTTTGTCATTAATTGTACAAAAATGTGTTGTTCATGTATAACTTTTTCGAACGTGCTCTGTTGATTTTAAAAGACGGTTAATTTTGAAGATGTCATTTGCATGTTACGTCTTACATGTCGTTTTTGGTTATATGTCGGTCAAAACTTTTTCCTTGATAACCCGAGTTTTTACTCTTATCGTACTTTCATCCTCATTTGGTGACATCGTCCTTGTTTGAGGTGATTTTTGAGGTTGATCCCCTTGTGGTTTCTTGAGGTATGAAGTTAGAATTGTTTGGCAAGTTGGGATGTTTTAGTATGAAAGGAAATAGTGTTTATTTTATGGGTTTGGTAACGAGAGAGTTAATTTGAGATTTGAGGTTGTTAAGAAAAAGTTTATATTGGGATTAGAGGTTGTTGAGATGAACTTGATTTTGGGAATATCGTGCCTTATGCTCATAATGGTTAGAATTTTTGGGATTTTTATCTTGCGTTAAAGGAAACGTTATGCGAGTTATTTATGGATCGAGGATAGAATGCTGGAAACGGTTTGAATGTTATCATAGAGTTTAGATTGAGCAAGTTGGGAATTTTGGAGACTATGCTTGTCTTTAATTGGAATATCATATTTGAGGAATAAGAATCTTTGAGGATTTATAATGAGTTATGAAAGATTTATGATTTATCCTTTGAGGAATATTTAATGATTGTACTTTTTTAAAGGATTGAGTGAAAGAGATGAACTGTAATTTATGGGCTTGTGAGAGGTTAATGGTAAAGAGTTTTATCGTTGACTTAGTGAATGATCATGTTAGCGATGTTTATATTGGATCGAGGCGTTCATCTTTTGAGGGTATAGAGATTGCTATGGATTGATCCATTAAGTGTGATGAGATGAAATTCTTGAGAAGTGAAAGGACTTGAGAGTTGATGATCATGAGAGTTGGTGATCTTGAGAGTTGATAACTTGAGGAATGTAGTTAGTGATGGTAAAGGGGCAATTATATAGATATTTGTTGGCGTTGAGGTATTATGGTGATATGATGAAAGGATGTTTCGAGACGTACCGTTGTGACCTTGAGTGATGATTGTACGAGAATTGTAAAACCTTGGTTATCGTGCTTTATTTATTTTATCTTATCTTGAGGTGTCGTCGTGGTGTTTATAAATTTGTTTTGGAGTCGTCTATATATTCTTGTCATCCTTGCACGTGTCGACCATACCTCTTTTATTTGAGCCTTTAGACCAAAAGTTTCTTATTTATCTTTGTCCTCTGTTTATTTTATCTCTTGTTACTTTCTATTTGTTCTTTATTTCAACTTCAGTTCCTTCTTCTTTGAAGTTTTGTAATTATCCTCTTTACACTGGTTTATCATGAGCTTATACTTTCTAAAACTATGTTTTCGTTTGCTTTGTGATATTGCGCGAACATATTCGGTTTTGGTTTACAAGTTATTTATTCTTTTAAGGTAACTTGAAAATGTTTGAAATATCTTTAGAGCTACTAGTGATCATCTCGTAGTGGAAGCTTGAATCCTTTCGTGAGGAATGTTAGATCTTTGAGTTTGATGTTTGGCTATTGGAGATCGAGAGCATAGTGACATTTGGGAATGAGTGTATAAATTAGGATTCCATATAAAGTTTTGGAGAAAGAGTATTAAAGGTCTTATATGAGGTTTGAAAGTTTGAGGATGTTATTAGTTTGATGGACATAGCTTTATACAGTGTTTTGGTGGATTCTTAATGATAAGATGATATTTTTGGATAGTAAACCATGACTACGAATTGAGGTTATAAGCTTAGTTTTTATATGAGTATGGGTGATGAGATTGAGGTTTGAGATTGATGACTTTGGATACTAGACATATATCGAGGATTATTGAGAGTTTGCCTTTTGAGGTTAAGAGTTGTATATGTGAAGTAAGCGCTACCAACTTTGAGGAGCTTATGGTAGTAATAATTTAATGGCACTCGTGAATACAAGAGTTTGCTTATTTGGAAGAGTTTCCTGACGTTGAGATTATTTGTTTGAGGATTGGTTAATGCCATTTTTTTTTGTGTGGTGATTGGTAAGCTATAATTGAAGTGTTGGTTGAAAATTATTTGGACTTGGAGAAATAGTAATAAGTTTTTGAGAGGTTATATATGTTGTTTAATGATGGTGGAATAATGTTTGGAGTGCGAGGACTTAGATAGTTCATGAGATGAAAGAGTACACATTGATGAGTGTACTACTTAATGGTTTTGAGTGAGCCTGGCGAAAGTGAGACAACCCTTGATGTTTTAGTATGTGAGATATAATGGATTTTATGAGTGTAACCAACATGCTTAAAGGTGATGCATGTGTGAAAATATTGTGGTTTTGTGATAACTAGATCGTATTGAGATAAATGATTATTTTGGGTTGTGAGTATGAGTTTGATATGTCTTTCGAGGTTGTAGGATATGTGAAGATGATAATAACATTAAGGATGTAGGATATCTCTTTATGGTTTGAGTGTTAATAAGGATCAAAGTGCGCAACGGTTAGGATTCCGAGATGACTTTCGTTGATGATCACTTGTAATTCTTACCTTGTTTTGATCTTACGTTTGAAATTCAAGTCTCAAGGACGAAACTTCTTTTTAGGGGGTTAGATTGTAACACCCCGTATTTTATAATAATATTTTATTATAAAAGTATTTTATTTAATTAATTATTTCGAAGTTTATTAATGGGTTTGGAAATATATATATTTATAGCTTCCGTTCTCTATTTAATTATTTCTCGTTTTGATCTACTTTTGGATAGGTTAAAACGTCCGTGCAATAATTAATTATTTTAATTTAATATTTACTTTTCTATTTTAAGTTCTCTTTGCGTTTTAATATGGTCCAATCCAATTTGTAATCAGATAATCAATTGTATGAGCTAATGGACCAAAAACCCATTAGTTAATCTCCTTATAAATAGATTTTAACCTAGCAAGCAACTAGGTCAAAATTGTTTTGTGCGTGAGATTGTTGCCGCACGCCACTTCTCCAATTTCTCTCTTTTGTTCTCTTTTCTCCTTTAACTCCATTGTTGAATATCTTTCATTCTTCTAAACTCATACATAAATTATATTTTCACAATCCTTGCTCTTACCTCTACAATAAAATCTATTCAAAATATTTTATTGGTAATTATTTGTATGGACCTTTAGACCTATGTTTTGGGTCTCTTGTTTTGTGTTTAAAGAAGAAGAAGTCTTTCTTTTTGGCGTTTTCGAAAGAGTGATGGTTTGGTACAATGTCTATCACAAGTATTTGGATTTCCGCTTTCGTTAAAGTTCATTTTCGGGGTTATTGACACGTGTTGGAGACAAGGCTTTGTTGGTCGTATTCTTTATGAAGATTTTCATTAATTGCTAAAAAGGTAACTAGGTGTTTCTCTTTTAATTGTGTTTATGCCAATTGATGTAATTAATATGATTTAATGATTGTTTGTACGATTAGTACATGTTTGATTATTTATTGTCATCATTTATTTGTGCTCCATATATTTATGTATGTGTTATTATCGTAATTGTGGATTAATGTATCGATAAGTCGTTATGGGTGTCGTGTGCGCAACTAGGGTTCGCGAGGAAACCCTAGATGGCGGCATGGCGAACGGCCAAGAGTGTTACTCAAGGTTATAGTGAAGTATGTGTAACCTTGGAAATATGATCCAAGGTTATAGCTGAACTAGTACAACCTTGAGTACGACTCAAAGTTATAGCTGAAGCTAATATAACTTTGAACTACGAGTTAAAGTTATAGCTGAGACTAATGCAAACCTGAGGTATGACTCAAGGTTATGGTTAGTGCTAGTATAACTTTAGTTTTCGTGTCAAGGTTTAGCTAAGGTTACTATAACCTCAAGCCATTTGTGGAAGTTATAGTTGAGGTTAGTATAACCCCGCATCCATTACTTATGTTATAGTTAAAGCTACTATAACTTTGGTTGTTTATACTTGTTCCACATGTTGAGTTGTGTTCAGTGATCGTATAATATTGTGTTTGCATATGTCGTTGGATACTTCTATACATTCGAGTTGGACAGTCAGTTAAACTGTTCTATTATGTGCAGTCAGTTAAACTGTGCATTGTTGTTGGCTAGTTTGAATAGATGACGATAGTATCAGTTAAATACTATCGGAATGAACTAACGCCACCCATTGATGTGGGATTTATTTTGGTCTATGTTCGGGGGTGGCCAGATTCGTCAGTTAAACGTTCTGGGTCCCGAGTGTCGTTCGATGTACAGTTAATGCATCGAGAGGTCTGGCCAGGTCTTAGGCATATAGGCAGTGGTGATACGCTATACATAGTACCGTGGAGGCAGTGGTGATACGCTCCACACCGATGGAGGCAGTGGTGATACGCTCCGTCAGTCAGAGGCAGTGGTGATACGCTCTGACAAGTTAGAGGCAGTGGTGATACGCTCTAACGGGCGTTCGCTCTATTCGCTATGCTTTGATGATAGCTTTGTGCCTTCTGTTACAATGGATTGTGTGTCACCATATTCGCTACGCTTTATTGCTAGCATTGTGCCTTATGTTACTATGAGTCGTGAGTTACTTGGGTTGTAAGTGTTCATGGTCTAGTGGTCGCATATGGTCTATAGGTTCGTTTGGTTCATTGGTCTGGTGTTGAGAATATCATGGTACGGTAAGTTTGCTTTCATGTCATGTCTCGTTTATATCTTCACATGATTGCAGTGTTGTGTCTTCAAATGATGGTAAGTTTGATTGGACTTTCATGAGTATAGATGATCTCACATGTTTACTTGTTTTGCATTTCAATTGTTAATGATTGTTGGTTACATTCATTTGTTGTAAACATGACTGGGAGAGCATCTAGTTACTCCCGACTGATTGTCAACCCCCTTCTCAGGTTGTTCAGGTGGTCGCTGTTTGGTTGATGCTTGCTTGGGGAATGTGCGAAGAGAGCTTAATAAATTGTTTAGGACCTTTGTTTTAAGTTTTTAAGAACCTTTGAATAATGTATTAGTTTGGTTTTCGATTTTGAGTATCGATCCGGATTTGGGTAAGGTGTTTCCGCCACCTTAACCTAGTTATCATTGAGTTGCACTCTGATATTCATTTATATTATGTTTTTCCTTTATTTTGTAATCCGGGTTGTTACAAATGATTAACTGTATTTAAGATTTTCGATTTTTAATATAATTTCATATGACCGACATACTAAAAATATTGTTATATTAACAACATTTTATATTCAAAATATATCAAAACTCAATGATTTATATAAATTTGAAATATCATAACAGAATTACAATATACAATGATAAGTAAATGGGTTAATACAAAAATCTCAAAATTTTCTTCATTATATATGCATTTTTCATCGTCACAACTCACTCATAAATCAGAGTTGTCAACATGTCGAATTCTAAAGATGGTTTGAAAGCCGGTGATTTCAACTTACCTCATTCAAAATAATGAAATAAGTTGGTCCTACGCTAGATGATCAATATAGTTTTTTACCTTATCAGAAAAAAAATATGATTGTCCATAAAATCCCTCATTACTCGTATTTTAGTGAATGTTAAGTATATCTATTATGGTACTTTTATTTTACAATTTCAATATCCCATTTTTTTATCGTGTCATTATTATTTAACTTTATTCAATTTTTTTCCGATGGCAAAAATCCACGGGTCTTAATAATTATATTGTTTATTGTAATTATTTATTGAATATAAATTGTTATGTAATAGTGTTAGAAGGACGTTATTCGAAATTATTATATTTTATTTTTTGAGTATATAATATTAAAGTTAATGTAATACAAATGATCTAAAGCTGTATTATTTTATATATTATTATATAATATTTAATTTCATATTATATAAATTGTATTTGTGTATCCATTATTTAATGTTTACGAAACTATATTACAAATGTTACGTAATATTTCTAAAACTATGGTCAGACATGCAATATCCAATATCAGACAGTTATCGCGTAGCAAATTCATCAAAGAAAAGAAATTGCAGGTCCCACCTGATAAATTAGAAAAAAAAAATTGAAGATACTCTGCAATAATTACGGATAATGGGAGCATAGACAAGGTAAAAAAATGCGTGAGAAAGATAGGTCCTACCGGGAGTCGAACCCAGGTCGCTGGATTCAAAGTCCAGAGTGCTAACCACTACACCATAGAACCCGATAATTGTTCAAATAGTGTCACAGTATGTTATTGTAAAATGATTATACATGAGACTTAATTAATTCCTCAACTATAATCTTCGATCTTAGACAATACTTTTCTTTTGTAGTGAATAATGATGTTATGACGGATACTTTGAAACAAAGTTTGGAACAATGAGTTATCTTAATATTTTCGGTAATGACGAAAGCCATAATCGTTATCTTTGATGTGTATTGAGTAAACTTTCCTTTTTTTTACAGTTAAGTGACTGAACTTTCTAAGTTTACGGTTAAGTGACTCAAACTTAACACCGTTAAATAATCTTCACAAAAAATGAATCAGACCCAACATATCATTAAAAAAAAGACGGGAGAATACCGATAGTCGTGCGCGCATAAAATCGAACAATAAACCACCAAAACCTAAAATCCTAGCTTAAAAAAAAGAAACCCCTTTATTTTCCAGATTTCCGTCTAAACAATTGAAAGCAAACCAAAGAATTGAAAGCAAACCAAAGAATTGAAAACACAGAGAGGAAAGCAAAGTTCTGTACATGTCGCAAAATTCATCAAAACAAGATCAATACAAGAACAAGTGGTAAGTTTTTTGTAAATTTTTCATATTTTTAATCTCTTCGTTTACTTGTGAGACTACTTTATTCATGGTTCATCTGTTAGTTTGATATGAGAATGAATACTTGATTGAGACCGTCTCTGAGGTTAATCAACTAATAAAGCAACACACGCAATTATATATTGGGAGCAAATTGTGTAAAATATATCAAACTAAGACATATTCGAGAAATTAGAATTGTTATTGAATGATATTGATTTGATGATACAAAAGTAAGTCTAAACTATGATCATACAAGAGCTTATATATAGTAGTTTACAAGTCATAACTAACTTATAACTACCTTAACAACTTAACTAACTAATCTAGTTATCTATAACAACTTGTTAACTATAGTTTAAGACTAACTATAGTTTATCTTCAATATCCTCCCTTCAAGTTAGACATTGTTGAAAGACAATCCTAGCTTGTGAGTAAAAAACTTATGCTGTTCAGAACCAAGAGCTTTTGTCATTATATCAGCTATTTGCACTCCAGTTCTGATATACTTGGTCTGCAAAAATCCCTCTTCCTGTTTTTCTCTGACATAGTGGCAGTCAATCCTTAAATGCTTTGTGCGTTCATGGAATACTGGATTAGCTGATATATGTATGGCTGCCTTATTATCACAATGCAATGGAATAGGTTTTGGTACTTGTATTCTGAGGTCCTTTAACAACCTGTCAACCCAAACCAGTTCAGATGTCGTAAAAGACAAGCTTTTGTACTCTGATTCTGCAGAGCTTTTACTAATGGTAGGCTGCTTCTTTGTTTTCCATGAGATCAAAGAATCTCCCAGAAATACGCAATAGCCACTCAATGATCTGCAAGTGAACTGACACTGTCCCCAATCAGCATCACTGTATGTTGTGACAGCTACAGATGAATCTGATTTATAAAATAGCCCAGCATTGATTGTCCCCTTAAGATACTTAACAACATGTAAAGCTGCTTGTAAGTGTGGGGTTCTAGGTTCATGTACAAACTGACTCAGATGTTGTACTGAATAAGAAAGATCAGGACGAGACAAATTTAGATAGAGTAACCTTCCAATAAGCCTTCTGTACTGTTCTGGATCCTGCAGTATAGTACCTTCATCAACAGACAATTTCAGTCCTTTTTGTAATGGGAAAGCAGTTGTAGTACAGTCCTCCATTTGTAAATCCTTGAGAATATCCAAAATATACTTCCTTTGGTTAACCATTATTCCAGTATTATTTCTGGATATTTCTAAACCCAAGAAGTATCTCATTAACCCAAGGTCTTTAATGGAGAACATCTTATCCAGTTTTTGCTTAACTCTTGTAATTTCTTCTATTGATGTTCCTGTCAAAAGGATATCATCAACATAAACTAACAGAACAGTGAAATCTTGGGATTGACCATCATACTTAGTGAAGAGAGAATAATCTTCTTTAGACTGAGTATATCCATCCTGAATAAGGAACTTAGTTAATTCCTTGTTCCATTGTCTTGAAGCCTGTTTAAGGCCATATAAAGATCTAGTTAGTTTGCATACTAGACCATCTTCTACATCATATCCTTCTGGCACTTTCATATAAACTTCCTCATCTAGATGTCCATGCAAAAAGGCATTGTTGACATCTAGTTGATAAAGGGGCCAGTCTTTCATAGCAGCTACAGCCAATAGAGTTCTGACAGTAGTTAACTTGGCAACTGGTGAAAAAGTATGCTTGAAGTCCTTATCTCACTACAAGAAAAACTTGATCGGGCGACATTTTTTGGCGACCGCATAGGGCAGTCGCCAATTTGGCGACAGGACAAAAATTCGGGCGACGGAAATCAGTCGCCAATTTGGCGACAGAACCCTTTCCCCAAACTTCCAACCACCGACACAATCGGGCGACTGAATGGTGAATTTGGCGACAGAAAAGTAGTCGCCAAATTTGGCGACAGAAACTTTCAGTCGCCAATTTGGTGAGTCCGTCGCCAAATTACCTTATACAAACAGCAGCAATTCGTTCCCCTTTCATTATTCGCAAACACACAACACACAAACACTCAAACACACAAACGGCGAAAACCACCACCACCACCCTACCCTACGTGTTCCGGCCACCCTCAACGCCACTGTCACCGGATTCCGGCCACCACCACCACCACCACCATACTTGTTCTTACCTTCATTCAACCCATTTAAGGTTTGTATACTCTCTTTTAGTTCAATTTCAATTTCAATTTTTTGATTGATTGTTGGTTTATTTTGTGCATTTAGTGATTGTAGTAGGTTATTAAGACCGTCTTAGCTTATTAGGTTGTGATTAATTAGGTATTAGAAGCCAATTAGCATATTAATAAGATAATTGTGGGTTAGGGTTTATAAGAAGTTTGTATAAGACGATGTTGTTAGCCTTATTGATGTTGGTTAATTAGATTAAAGTAGTCGATTAGGATGTTTAATAGCTTATTAGGATGTTAGTTAGATTATACTAGCTTATTAAGACCGTCTTAAATTAGCTTATAAGCTTGTGGTTAATTGTATAATTGGAACTTGTTGTTAATAAATTGTTATTATTATGTGATTGAGGTTGTTTTTCAATTAAGTGAGTGTAATTTTAATTTAGATATATGTAATTTTAGTGTTGAAAATTATTTTTTGGGTTTTTTTGTTTAGATTAAAATGAAGAGATTGGAACGTTCATGGATGTATGATGGAGGGTTATTAGATATTAAGAAGAGACGTTCTAATGCTAGGTTTATAGAGGGTGTTGCCGAGTTTATTGAGTTTGCTAAGCAACAAGAGGAATATGACTCGTTAGAAAATAAACTTAGGTGTCCTTGTAGCAAATGTCGAAATATGAAATACCTATATGTCATTGAGGTACAAGAACATCTCTATACAAATGGGTTTCGTCCAAATTATTATAATTGGATTTCTCATGGAGAAGCCTATTCCCCAATTCACGAACAACCTCACATCGAACATGTTGACGAAAACCCATATAGAGATATGGTTGTTGATGCCTTGGAGTTTAATGTAGCCAATAATGACGATGACCGTGTAGCCTTGAATGAAGAGCAACCTCCAAATCCCCAAGCAAAGGCTTTTTTTGACATGTTAAAAGCTGCGGAACAACCTTTATACGAAGGGAGCAGAATGTCATTATTACAAGCCGCCTCTAGGATAGTAACCTTGAAGTGTGAGTATAATATGCCATTTCCTGCCGTTGATGGTATTGCTTCTTTCCTTGAGGATGCTATCCCCGAAGATAACGTCATGACTCGAAGTTTCTACAACACCAAAAAAATAGTTAAAGGTCTTCAGTTACCACATCAAAAGATCGATGCTTGTCCAGAAGGATGTATGTTGTTTTGGAAAGATGATGTGTTACTTGACAAGTGCAGAAAATGTGGAAGGGATAGATTTCAGACAAGCGATGGAGATGTTGTTTTCAAAACGAAAAAAGGCAACAAGAGTGGTAATAGGGGTCAAAAGTGTAAGAAACCAATAGCAGAAAACCAATTAATTTACCTTCCTCTTTCCCCTAGGCTTCAAAGAATTTATTCTACCAAAAAACTTGCCGAACAAATGACATGGCACAAAGAAAATCCACGTACTCCTGGGAAGATGTGTCATCCAAGTGACGGGGAAGAATGGAAACGATTTGATCAAATCTATCCTGAATTTGCCGAGGAACCCCGGAATGTGCGACTTGGCTTGTGTACGGATGAATTTAGTCCTTTTACCCAATTTGGTAAGAATTACTCTTGTTGGCCCGTAATGGTCACACCATACAACTTACCGCCTTGGTTATGTATGAAAAGAGAATTCATTTTCTTGTCTCTCATTATTCCCGGTCCTAAAAATCCGAAAGGACATTTGGATGTTTATTTACAACCATTAGTGGAAGAATTGAGACAATTGTGGGAAGTTGGGGTGGAAACATATGATGTTTTCAGAAAGCAGAATTTTCAACTAAGAGCTTCACTTTTATGGACAATAAACGATTTTCCCGCATATGGTATGCTATCTGGCTGGGCTACTGCGGGACAAAAAGCATGTCCTCGTTGCATGGGTGAAAGTAAAGCTTTTTGGCTTCCGAATTCCAAGAAAATTAGTTGGTTTGATTGTCATAAATGCTTTTTACCACTAAATCATTCTCTTAGGAGAAACAAGAAAGCTTTCAAAAAAGGGAAAGAGGTACTTGATGATGCCCCGGATCATCTTCCGGGTGATGAGGTATGGGAGTTGATATGTGATTTCCCATCTTCTATTGATGGTACTGAAGAAGAGTTTAAAGAACTCAAAAAGAAGAAAAATGGTTGGTTTAAAAGAAGCATATTTTGGGACCTTCCATATTGGAAAACAATGTTAATCAGACACAACTTGGATGTGATGCATATAGAAAAGAATTTTTTTGAGCAATTAATTGACATGATCATGGATGTCGAAGGCGAAACATGTGACACTATTGGATCAAGAAAAGACTTGAAGTTGTTTTGTGATCGTCCCAAATTACATATTCGCAATGATGGGTCTAAGCCAAAAGCCATTTACACTCTTGACAAACCACAAAGGAAGGTATTATGTGAGTGGTTACGAAATATGAAATTCCCCGATGGATATGCTTCAGATTTTCGTCGATGTGTTGATCTTAAGAGGCTCAGGTTACAAGGCATGAAAAGTCATGATTGTCATGTATTCATGGAGCGACTATTACCCGTTGCTTTGAAACATCTCCTCCCAACCACGGTATGGAATGCAATTGTTGAGATTAGTCAATTTTTTAGAGATTTATGTTCGTCCTCAATATGTGTTGATGACATGATTCGTCTCGAAGATCAAATACCACTAATATTATGTAAGCTTGAGATGATCTTTCCCCCTTCATTTTTCAACTCAATGGAGCATCTACCGGTCCATTTGCCCTACGAAGCCAAAGTTGGAGGACCCGTTCAATATAGATGGATGTATCCATTTGAAAGGTAATACTAAGAGTATTACATATTTTTGAAATTTTAGATTAACTAATATATTACAAACTTTAATTAACAACAACGTAATGAATTATATATAGGTTTCTTAATCATTTGAAGAAAAAGATTGGAAACAAAGCAAAGGTTGAAGGTTCTATATGCAATGCCTATTTAACGGAAGAGATTGCAAATTTTTGTTCTCTCTACTTTGAAAAACATATAGAAACCAAAGCAAAAAACTTGAATCTTGATGAAGCAGATGAAGTTGATACAAGTATACCCGAGTTTTTTCAAACTCAAGATGGTGAAGGTTGTTCCTCTAAAGGTGGAACGAGATATTTGGATGACAAGGAATACAATCGTGCTCACTTATACGTTCTATCAAATAGCGAGATCTTAGAGCCATATGAAACGAAGTTTGTGGATGATTTCATTAAGGAACATCCTAATGTAAGTAGGGATGATGTTTGGGATCAACATGAAGACAAATTCCTAAAATGGTTTCTGAACCATGTGCTTGAGTTCAATATCCAAGATGATTTGATAAGGAGTTTAGCCTTCGGTCCTTCACGCTTGGTTAAGACGCGGAACCGATATTCAGTTAATGGATTTAATTTCCACACATTCGACCATGGTAAGGGTAAGGCTAGATGCAATTATGGTGTTACTATTTCTTCCGTTGATGACCACGAATATTATGGTATTATAGAGGACATTTTTGAGATGTCTTACAATGGTCGTGATCGAGCTTACAAGACTACCTTATTCAAGATTGAGTGGAAGGATAATTCCCCGGCTGGAATGAGAACACATGAATGTTACAAGCTTGTAGAAGTGAATCGTACCCGAACATACCCTAAGTATGATCCATTTATACTTGCACATCAGGCTCAACAAGTGTATTTCGCTTCCTATCCAAGCACGACAAATGATGGAAATAGTAAGGTATGGTGGGCAGTCATTAAGACAAAGGCACGATCACAAATTGATACCTCCTTTTTTCAAGAAGAAATAGTAGCAAATGGGACAATTTTGTCTCCAACAGACGAAATCATTCACGATAATGAAGATGAAGATGATGATGAGTTGGAAGAGGAGGAGGATAATGAGACTATTAATATTGAGTTGGAAGAAGGATGGGAGGAAGTTGAAGAAGTAGTGAGAGTGCATGATGATGACGATGTTAGTGATGATGATGACAATGAGGATGAGGATGAGGATGAGGATGAGGATGTTGGTGATAATGATGATGAAGATCTAGAAGAGGATGAGGATGATGATTAATTTGGTATATAATAGTTGTACAATTTAAATTCATGCTTGTTAGGTTTATTTTATGTTTTTTCTTCACCTACTAATATTTTCATTTATGTGATTGTAGATGGCAGGAGGTCGAGGTAGAGTGCGAGGCGGTGGCAGTAATCGCGCTAATATTTCATCCGTGCAAGAAGAAGAGGAACCAGTAGAAGAAGAGGTACAGATCGAGCCTCAAGTGGATGAGGACTCGGACGATGGTATACAGTTCCAGTACACCCAGGATAACCGGATTATTATACTTGATCCGGCGGGACTATGGTAAGAGTTAGTTAGTTTATTAAATGTGTATTATTCAATTTTTAAAGTAATAAAATGATTTGTTATAATTAACAATTTCTGTTACAGGTTTAGACATCAGACTCCTCGTCGAGGGGTCGTTGCTAGCACAAAGGAGAACTTGTTAGGACCTGTGCCTACTTCTTGGGGGAAAGCTAGCAAGGCTCAAAAAGAAGCTTGGTTCAATGCGTATCGGGTAATTGCATTAATTATAGTTGTTTTTTTAACTCATTAAGCTAACTACTAATTACATTTAATGTTTTTTTCTTTTGTGTAGCAATCTTTCTATTGGGCTCCTGAACATGAACAATCCGTCCTTGATAGGTACCATGAAGTTGGTAAAGCAAGATATAGAGACTATATCTACAAGATTGTTAAAAGAAAGAAGGAACCGGAGCATCTAAAAGGTACATGTAATATATAAGTTTTGTCACTTGTAAATACAAGAATTAATGAAAATATCTTAATACTACTAACATACTTTTTAATTGTAGGTGAGAAATATCAAGATCTCCTAAAGCAACGCGAGACTCCCGAGTTCCAAGCCGTGTCCGCTCAAAAGAAGATCAACAAGAGAAGAGGGAAGAAAGATGCGGAGGTCGAGCCTACCCATCACGGGGGATCACGATCATTTTTGATGCGTATTTTTAGTGTAAGTCTTGAATGAATACCTCTTTTTTGAATGAATATACTATACTTCTTATATTAACAATTTTCCCTATTTAGGGAGGGAAGAAGAAGAAGGATAGCAGCAACAACGACGGCGGCAACAAAGACGGCGGCAAGAAGCCGATGATGACGATGCCCGAACTTTTCCTTGACACGCATTCCAAGGTCAACGAAAAGACGCAGAGAAGAATCTGGATTAAGGCTAAGGACAAAGAGTTATATGTAAGATAGTTTCTCTCAACTAATGATGTTTTTTTTGTTAACTTCGACAATGATTGTTTTTGCTTAACTAATAATAATTTTCTTAATGTTATAGGAGGCATATGAGGCAGAGAAAGAGGCCCACCCTGAGCGGAATGATAATGAAATTTGGTTCAAATTGGTGGATGGTTACAAGAAGGGTATGGTATATCGGGCCGGACAAGCTCATGGGGTGTTTTACAAGGAACCGGCTAGAAGGTCCTCATATGAGCCGCGCCAAACCTACGAGCCGTCTCTTGTAAGTAAATTGCAATCACAACTTGACCGAGAAAGAGCGGAAAGAGATGAGGAAATGTGGTTGATGAGAGAACGTCTTAAGGCCATGGAGACGCATTTCTACTCTTGCAACCCCGGTTCACAACCATTTAATGAAGATCCTAATGATCCAAGAGGAAAGGGAGGCGACGGTAGTGGAGCTAGCATGGGATTTCAAGCAGTTAATTAGTTTAGTAACTTAGGAAAAATTGTCGAACGTGGAGATTTATTAGTTTAGTTAACGTGTTCTTGTAATTTGATAACGGTTCTCTTTTTCTATAAAAGGAGATTTGGTTGTTGTTTCAAAAGGTGTTCGTCACCAATTGCTGGTTACTTTCTGTCTGCAGGTGTACTGAAATTATTTCGTATTGGATTTGGCAGAAAAAAATGATTTTCATGAAAAATGCCCAGGAATTTTGGCGACTGAAATGATGTAATGGCGACTGATTTCAGTCGCCAAAACAGAGCACCAAAAACCAAAGCCCCTGGAAAGTCAGGGGCATTGGCGACGGAAAAGCCAGCTTTGGCGACGGACAGTCTGTCGCCAAATTGGCGACTGCCTCGTTTCTGTCGCCAATTTAGCGACTGCCCGTTCTGTCGCCAAATTGCATATATGGCGACTACCCCTGCTGTCGCCAAATTTGGCGACGGATTTCAGTCGCCCGAATTTTTTTGGCGACAAAAGTCAGCGACAAAATTTTGGCGACTGTTGTCCGTCGCCATTAGGTGTTTTGCGACGGATTTCCGTCGCCAATATTTGTCGCCCGATTCAATTTTCGTTGTAGTGTCTTTGACTTGGTTAAAACCTTTGGCAACTAATCTAGCCTTAAATCTTTCAACTGAACCATCTTGCTTATATTTAACCCTGTATACCCATTTGGATCCTATAGCTTTCTTTCCCTTTGGTAATGGTACTAGTTCCCAAGTATGGTTGGTTTCTAATGCTTGAATCTCCTGTTGCATTGCTTGAACCCACCTTGCATCAGTTTTTGCCTCAGAATATTTATATGGTTCTGGTTCTTTCATTACATTAGCAAGAGATGCAATTTAATCAGAATCAAATTCATGGAGTTGGTGCAACACAGTAGCATGTAAACTAGTAGCTGAATGATGACTAGGTAGCTTCTGCTGGCATTGATAACCTTTCAATCTGGTACTTAGTTGAGTTGGACGAGAAGATCTTCTGATAGTATTATCAGAAGGAATAGTAGCAGGAATAGTAGCAGGAATAGTAGCATCAGTAGCTGAAGTAACAGGATCAACAACTAATAGAGTGTCAGTGCTGACAGCATCAGTTGCAGTAATCATGGGAACATCAACTGATAAAGTATCAGTATTAACAACATCAGTTTCATCTGATGCAACAGTACTGCCTTCTTCAGACATAATATCATCAGTAGAAGTACTGGCAGTTCCATCAGTTCCAGCATTTGTGTTTGCAGGAAGTATTTTAGTAGATAATGCAGGATTTACCAGACTTGTAGCAGTGATATTCATGTCTGCTGTTTGTGATCCTTGAAAATAAAAATCTTGTTCTTTAAAAATAACATCCCTGCTAACAAACACTTTATGCAAAAGAACATCATATAACCTATAACCCTTCTGATTATAAGGGTAACCTATGAAAACACATTGTCTTGCTCTATTTCCAAACTTGTCAGAAAAGGTAGGAGGCATAATAGCATAACATACACAACCAAACACTTTCAGGTTATCATATGAAGGTGGATGATTAAACAAGAGTTCAAAAGGAGTCTTATTATCAAGAATAGATAGGTGTTGGCATCATGTTAATTAAGTAAGTGGCGGTCAATAGGCAATCACCCCAAAATTTGATAGGCATACTGGCTTGAATTTTAAGAGCCCTAGCAGTTTCAAGAAGATGCCTATGTTTCCTTTCAACTCTCCCATTTTGTTGGGGAGTGCCAACTATACTAGTTTGATGCAAGATGCCTCTAGTTTTGAATAGGCCAGAACAATAATGTTGCAGAAATTCAGTCCCATTATCAGATCTGATGGTCTTAATAGTTTTGTGAAAATGATTATTGATGTAAGCAAGAAAATCATTAAGCAAGCCAGGAACTTGATCTTTGTTTTGAAACAAAATAGTCCATGTATTTCTTGAATGGTCATCTAAGATAGTTAGAAAATACTTTGAACCAGACAAAGAAGGTACCTTGTATGGCCCCCAAACATCAACATGAACCAAATCAAAACATAATTCTGCTCTTTTATTACAAGTTGGAAATGGTAGCCTATGATGTTTGGCAAGAATACATGTTTGACAAGAAAAATCAGTAGAGTTTACATTCTGAACATTAGGAATATATTTCAACCTAGGAAAATAAATATGACCTAGTCTCCTATGTAACAAAGAAACAGTCTTAGAAAGCTGAGAAGCATTAAAAGAATGAAAGCTACTATCCAACTTTTGATGAACAAGATTAGCAATGGCATTATGTAAACAACAATTAGTATTAGACTGAAAACGAAACAAATCTCCAATCCTTCTTCATGTAGCAACCACAGATTTACTTGAAAGGTCCTGAAAGAGACACTCAGTGTGAGTAAAAACAACAGATAAGGAATTATGATCAATTAGTTTACCTACTGACATTAAATTTTGTCTAAAATCAGGAATGTAAAAGACATGATAAAGCTTTAGTTTGTCAGTAAGAAATACATTGCCTGATTTGTGAACAAATTTAACAGACCCATCAGGTAAACCAACTTTTATAGGAACCTTAAAAGTTTTAATATCATGTAAAAGATCAAGATTAAATGTCATGTGATCAGATGCACCTGTGTCTATGATCCAATCATGCATAAATCTTGTCTTATAATGATTACTAACAGAAGAAATGGAAGATGAATAGAGAGTACCAGCAAAATGATTAGAAGATAACCCAGACTGTCCAGATTGCTGCTGAGTACCAATACGTTGAAGAACTTGATCTACTACTGAAGTAATAATCCCATCTAACATATCAGAAGATACAGCAGATGATGCATCAGCAGAGATAGTAGCAGCAGCAAGAACATTGTCTTCAAGAGGAGAATCATGACTGATAACATCAGCATTGTTAGCAGTCCTTTTTGCATCACCAGTAGCAACAGAACCAGACTTAGAATTCTTGGCTTTGGTTTTGTTTTTATCACCAGGAAAACCTTTAATAAGAAAACAATTATCTGGATTATGTCCAAATTTATTGCAGTGAGGACACTTATTCAAACCAAAGCAAGTTTCTCTGGTGTGCCCTTTCTTATCACAATGGTCACAGAATTTGACATTGCTATCAGTCTTGGTGACTGATGCATTCTTCTTTTGTTCATGATGCTTGTATGTAGCATAAGCATTGACTTCAACCAGATTACTCGCAGTTTCTATAATCTGCTTCTGTCTTTCAATCTTTTGTAAAAAACCCAATGCCTTGTTGATAGATGGCAATGGATCCATGGACAATATTTGTGATCTGACTGTATCATAACCACCATTTAAACCCGTTAAAAATTGGATGAGTTTAGCTGTGGTTCCCTTTCAATAAACTTCTTGATCAATGAACAAGAACATTGATCTATTTTGCCACAAGAACAGGATGGTATGGGATCCAAACCATCCAAAGTTTCCCATAAACTTTTCATTTTGCCATAGTAATCTACCAAAGATGAATTATCTTGAGATATAGCCTCTAATTCCTTCTTTAATTGATAAATTTCTCAAGCATTAGCCTGCCCATACCTTTCAAGGAGTTCAGACCAAAGTTCATGAGCAGAATTTACATATTTCATGTTGTCTTTGATTGACTTAACCAAAGAATTCAACAACCAACTTTTAACCATAAAATCACACCTTATCCATTGAGTGTGTTTCTTGTCATTCTTTGGTGGTTTAGGAAATGTACCATCAATGAAACAATCTTTATTTTTGGAAACTAATGCCATAAAAGCATCTCGTCTCCATCCCATGAAATCATGGCCATCAAACAGGGTTGTGACCCGACTTGCTGTAGGTTGTTCAGACTGAGCCAGGAAAAAGGGATCATCATAGAATTCATAAGAAGATGATGATGATGGAGTAACAGTATTGGAAGTAGTCATGATGCGGAAGCGTGAATGATGAGAAAAAAAGAAAAAAGAAAATTTGACGAAATGATCAAACCAGAATGATGAGTGATCAAACCAGAATGATGAAAGATGATGATGATTGAGTCGTAAACCAGAATCGTTCCTTAACTGATACCATGTAAAATATATCAAACTAAGACATATTCGAGAAATTAGAATTGTTATTGAATGATATTGATTTGATGATACAAAAGTAAGTCTAAACTATGATCATACAAGAGTTTATATAGTAGTTTACAAGTCATAACTAACTTATAACTACCTTAACAACTTAACTAACTAATCTAGTTATCTATAACAACTTGTTAACTATAGTTTAAGACTAACTATAGTTTATCTTCAATAAATTGCATTAGTTTCTCACAGGCAATTATATTCATGGTGTTCTAATGTCAATATGATTACGCAATTACATAATTATGTTCATAGTTCCTAATGTCAATATGATTATATGCTGGTACTCGTAAGGTAATTGAGAGAGTATTGAATAAGATTTACAAAATCATTATGTATCAGTTCCTTTCTAGTTGTGATCATTACTACTAGCTTAATGAAGATTGGTTTTTGTATGCTCCCGCACCTATCGTATAATTCAGGAGTTATACCCATCACCCCCTACTCCCAATAGCTCTGTTCGTACTTCTTCCTTTTTCTAATTCTAGTATTCACTTGAGCCTTCATAGCTTGTTGCTGGGAGAACGAGGTCTTTTGTCCTATTGTTAATAAATTCTTTTGATTTATTTGCCCGGACCGGTAAAATTTAAGAAAGTGTATTTCCAAACATGTTAATGATATTTAATTTTACAATGATTTTTTTCACTTATGTGTTATGCCAAAATTTTTGTTTTCAGAATTCGGGTGGAAACTTATAGACATGTCTTTGAATGGCCGGAAGTAAGCAAAAAAGATAGCATGAACGCTACACATTGAAGTTGCAACTGCCCTCGGAAGATATAATTTTTTGGGAATAATATGTTGTTTCGTTAAATTAACGATGGTTATTAGTTACAGACAGAGTGAATTGTGTTTTTTTAAAGTATTTTGTTATAACATCTGTTTTGTGAGTTCTAATTAGATTTTAAGTCAAAAAGTTAACGGTGTTAAGTTTGAGTCACTTAACCGTAAACTTAGAAAGTTCAGTCACTTAACTGTAAAAAAAAGCAAAGTTCGGGTACTAATCTTACCCTTAACTCATAATGGGAGCATAGACAAGGTAAAAAAATGCATCTAAAAATGCGTAAGAAAGATAGGTCCTACCGGGAGTCGAACCCAGGTCGCTGGATTCAAAGTCCAGAGTGCTAACCACTACACCATAGAACCCGATAATTGTTCAAATAGTGTCACAGTATGTTATTGTAAAATGATTATACATGAGACTTAATTAATTCCTCAACTATAATCTTCGATCTTAGACAATACTTTTCTTTTGTAGTGAATAATGATGTTATGACGGATACTTTGAAACAAAGTTTGGAACAATGAGTTATCTTAATATTTTCGGTAATGACGAAAGCCATAATCGTTATCTTTGATGTGTATTGAGTAAACTTTCGAATATGTGTGCATACGTGATAGCATGTAAATCACGTATATTAGGTCAATCGCCTTTTTTTTGCCAAGGTAATAGACTCCAGGTATAGAACGGTTAGTCTCAGATAAGGTTTGAACCAAACGGTCATTTATATTTGGAATACTAGTCTTAAACTCGTGCAGATTGCACGATTAAAATACTTTTAACCTTGTTGTATTAAAAGTATTATAAAAAAAAGTCATATTAAGTCAAATATAAGATATGAAATTTGAATTATAAATTTCATTAGCAATTAAGATATTCTACATACACTACAAAAATAGAGTGCTATATAGTGACAAAAAAGTGACGGATTTTCTGTCACGTCATTAATTTTGGTAAAATGATGAAGTTGTGACGGATTTTTTGTCAGGAAAAGTTTGTGACTAATTTACTGTCAGTAGAAAATGGTGCCTACAAGTTGTTTAAGATGATCAAGAAAAACAAGCATGGCCAGTGAGTGAATCCTTAAGCTGCTCAGACAGACGTAAATATTTCTAATTGATATATATGTATATTTTTTATAGAAAGAACGCTAATTTATATTCAATTTTTAAATATGTTTCATTTCTTCCTTTTTGGGACTGAATTTTGCGGTCACTTTCCCTTTTTTTTTAGTGATATGTTTTTAATAAGTATTTTATGATTCTAACAATACATTTTCTTTATAAAAAATTACTCCCTCCGAGTCTGTATGATTGTTCCTGTTTCTTTTTTCATGCGAGTTTCGTGATTGTTCTTATTTCCTTTTTTAGTAACTTTCTTGTGGTCTAAAATCAATTCAGTGTGGGGTAGGGTGTTTTGTGTGGTTTAGAATCATTTTCTTATTTTTTGTGTATAAAGCAAAAGGAACATTTACTCAGACTCAAAGGGAGTATATTATAGCAGAATTAACATATAAAATAAAGTGCATCAAATAATATTCAAGATTTTATACGGCTTATAGATGAATTCAATACCATCAAGAGATTGTACATAATGGTGCTCTTAAGAATGAGTTAAGATTTGACATTCTGATTTTGACCTTATTCAAGCGGTAACCCGTATGAATCGACCCGATCACCCGTTTGACTGGTTTTCCTGCGGACGATTCCAACCCATTTTTGTATTTTTTATAAACTTTCATATCCGTTCTCCACTCAAAATGTTTTTTTTATTAGGTACAATTTACATGAGAAACATTATTTTTAGGTATAATAATAAAAGAAGTTTTAAAAAAAAATACTTTTATTATATACTAATGAAAAGATATAGTAAGATGTAACACACGTATAAATTTATTATAAATTTAACCTGTATATTTTTGAAAATTGACCCATTTGGAATTAAATGATTGGCTCCCTAAAAGGACCAACTAATTTGGAGTTAACCTACTTCCGATACATAGACTCATAATAAATTAGATAAATTATTTAAAATCGAACATAATAACATGTTATTACCATTGTTTAACTAATTACTACATTATGCCACCTCCCCATGGATGGATCTTGCTCAATATTGATGGGGCCTTTAAAGGTAATCCAGGTCCAGCTGTAGTGGTGATATATTCAGAGATGAAGCGGGTAAATTCATATCAGCTTTTACCTTTTCAATCGGCAAATGCTCCTCTATGAGGGCCGAGTTACTCGCTTTGTTAGCAGGTTTGGAGGAAGCCAAACACATGATGATAGCCAAATTAATTATTCACATGGATAATAAGCCGTGTGTTCAATTGATTCTAGAGGACAAACTTGTTAGCAATGATTTGCGTCCCATAGTCAGAAGGTGCAAAAATCTTATTCAAGAGCGTGGCCGCGCGGTGAAGATAGAACATACTTATTGGGAATCTAACCGAGTAGCAGATTGGTTAGCTAATTAACCAAGGAGTCCACTCTAGTCTCCAGCACACTATTTTGAATAGCCCTCCGGCAGATCTACACCCAATCCTCCGCGAAGATATTTACGGTGTCGCCTTCCCTCGTATGGTAGCTAGTTAGTCTCGGGGCCTCCCCCTCTTATGTACTAAAAAAAAAAACTAATTACTACATTATTATTTTTTTTATTGTTGTTTACAATTTTACAAAGTTAATTAAATAGTTCTAATTCTATACTCTTAAGTCTTGACATTTCTTAGGCTTACCATCGATCCTCTTCGTTTTATCATTGTTTTTTTTTGTCGACTGTAAGTCATTTTCATTTTTTTATCTAATTTATTGTTGAGTCACTTTAGTTTTGCACATGCACTTCAATAGTTTTAATTTGGTCATTGTTGTTATTTTCATTTTTACGTTAAATATCGGTATATAGGTATTTTTTTTGTTTGATTTATGTTACTTTTTTGTTATGATCTTTATCATATAGGCTATAGCTTTGGTATTTGATCCTAGAATAGATTTCTTTTGGTCATCTATACACAATTTTTGAAGCTTTTTGGAAGAGACCTTCATATTAAAACTGTCGTATCATGCTTAAAATGATGTAATTTTGTTTTCGTCTATTTTATGTTTAATTTGCTATTAAAATTTCCGAATTTTGTTTAACTAATAAATAAAAAATGTAAGTTAAACAAAAAAAGAGGTCCTACCGGGAGTCGAACCCAGGTCGCTGGATTCAAAGTCCAGAGTGCTAACCACTACACCATAGAACCCGATGCTTTCTCATTTTGTGTCACAATCATTTAACGTAACCATTTTACAGGACACTTAACTAATTCATCATCAATTAAACCTTGGTTTTTAGACAATACTTTTCGTTTGTAGTGAATAATGATGTTATAACGGACGTTTGGAGACGAAGTTCGGAACAATGAGTTATCATAATTTTTTTGAGTGATGACGAAAGCCACAATTGTTATTTTTGTTTTTCATCGGGTAAACTTTCGAATATATGTGAATACGTGATAGCCTGTAAACCACGTATATTAGTTCAACAGCCATTTTTTTTACCAAGGTAATAGACTCGAAGTTTAGAAGGGTCAGTCTCAGATGGGTTTGAACCAAACGACCATTTATATTTGTGATGTATTGTCGTGTAAGTCATATAATGAAGTTGGGAGCTTGATTTTCACCTGTGACAAGTAAATGATTATATGTTTTTGTTCTCTTTAGTTCCAAGATCTTGATAAAGGGTTTGAATAAATTTCTTTTTGTCATCTATACCCAAAATTTGAAGCTTTTTAGAAAGAACCTTCATATTAAAACTGTCCAACCATGCTTAAAATGATGAATTTTTTTTGTTTATTTTATGTTTAATTTGCTATTAAAAATCTCCTATTTTGTTTAATAGATATAAACAAAAAATGAGGTCCTACCGGGAGTCGAACCCAGGTCGCTGGATTCAAAGTCCAGAGTGCTAACCACTACACCATAGAACCTGATGCTCTTTCTTATAGTGTCACAATTTATTAATGTAAAACCGGCTTACACAAGAATTAATTAATCCATCATCAATTAAACACCTTGGGTTTTAGACAATACTTTTCTTTTGCAGTGAATAATGATGTTACAATGGACATTTTGAAACGAAGTTTGGAACAATGAGTTATCTTAATTCTTTTGGGTGACGACGAAAGCCACAATCGTTATTTTTTTATATGCATTTGATAAACTTCCAAACGTATGTGAATATGTGATAGGCTGTAACTCACGTATATTAGGTCAACTGTCTTTTTTTACCAAGGTAATAAACTCGAAGTCTAGAAGGGTTAGTTGAGATGGGTTTGAACCAACCGACCATTTATATTTGGCATCTATGTCATATAAGTCATATCATGAAGTGGGAGTTCGATTCTCAGCTATGACAAAGTACGCTCTTTTGAAAAAAAAAAACTCATAAGTAATGATTATATGTTTTTGTACTCTTTAGCTACAAGATCTTGATAAAGGGTTGGAATTAATCAAAAGAAAATTATACATCTGAAAAAAGCAATTATGAATTATGAGCATTTTTAGGGCCTTTAAATAAGGTAATTGAATAATAAACATCACACAAGCTACAAGATGTCTAAAACAATTTCTACATGCTATAATTAGGAACAAAACACAAATTAGGAAGGATTCGAACAACTTTGCAAAGGAATTACGATGAAAATAATCTCGAGTTTAACAAAAATGTCGATATCAGGGACGATCCCTTGTCGAATTGCATACAGGACGTACGGCATTTCACCTACAAGACCCTTACAAGTAAGTTTAACATTTGTATATTTGTTTGCCAAGTTATCGGTTTTTGTATCGTGTAGTCAGAATTGTTAGAGTACGAGGTTAGTTTATATAGTGCATGTTTGGCCTTGTCAGATTACTGAATCCCTTGAGGGTTCTGTATTATCATAGATGAATATATAAAGGAAGTGTACAGAGGATGACATAGGAAAACCAATGGGTAGGAAAGCCAAGGGATTTCCGTAACATACAAAACATTGATTAAGATAAATATCTACACTATATTTACAAATAAATATATGTGACTAATACACCCCCGCAGTTGGAGCGGCAGGAGCGCGGACGCTCAAACTGGTACGAAAGCGCTCGAAGAGGTGACGGGGTAAACCTTTCGTGAATATATCGGCGTATTGATAGTCTGAAGGGACATGTAAAACGCGGACTTCACCAATGCGCACTTTGTCACGAACAAAATGTATATCAAGCTCCACATGTTTGGTCCGCTGGTGTTGCACTGGGTTGCCAGTCAAGTAGACGGCGGAGATATTATCGCAAAAGACCAGAGTGGACCGTGTAAGGGGAAGATGTAATTCAAGGAGCAAATTACGGAGCCAACTAGTTTCTGCAACAGCGTTGGCTACACCACGGTACTCAGCTTCAGCACTGGAACGGGACACAGTCGGTTGTCTTTTAGAGGACCAAGAGATGAGATTTGTGCCCAAAAAGACGCAATACCCGGACGTAGAGCGGCGAGAATCCGGACAGCCGGCCCAATCGGCATCAGAATAGGCCGTCAAAGTAAAAGACCGAGAGGGACGGAGTGTCAAACCGTGGGCAGTGGTGCCTTGAAGGTAACGAATTATCCGTTTTAAAAATTGGAAATGTGAGGCACGGGGATCATGCATGAAGAGGCAGACCTGTTGAACCGCATATGAAATATCAGGCCGAGTAATAGTGAGGTACTGAAGGGCACCGGCGAGACTGCGATATAGGGCCGGGTCGTCGATTTTCGGACCCGCATCGGCACTTAATTTTGAACCAGGTTCGACAGGGGTGCTGCAAGGTTTACAAGAGCTCATCTTAGCGCGAGAAATAATGTCTTTGGCATATTGAGCCTGGGATAAGAACAGGCCTGTAGTGGAGCGAGTGACATGGATACCCAGGAAGTGATGAAGGGGACCCAAGTCTTTCATGGCAAACTCATTGGAGAGGCATGATATAATAGTGCGAAGTAAAGTCGTGCTTGAAGCCGTCAACGCGATATCGTCGACATATAACAAGAGGTAGGCTGTAGCAGATGCGGTTTTGTAAATGAAAAGTGAGGTGTCACACGTACTGCTAACAAATCCCTGGGAATGTACGAAAGTGGCAAAGCGAGTGAACCATGCACGGGGGGCCTGTTTGAGGCCATAGAGAGACTTACGGAGTCTGCAAACGTGATGGGGAGCGGTTGTGTCGACGAATCCGGGCGGTTGATGCATGTACACTGTCTCATCTAAATTCCCATGTAAAAAAGCATTTTTCACATCCAACTGATGTATGGGCCAAGAATTGGAGACGGCGATACTGAGGACAGTGCGAATCGACGTAGGTTTGACAACCGGACTAAATGTTTCGTCACAATCAATCCCAACATTTTGTGTTTTACCATTGACGACAAGACGAGCCTTGTACCGTTCAAGGGAGCCATCTGCATGAAACTTATGACGAAACAACCACATACAGCGAATAACAGAAGCGTTAGTCGGTCTAGGCACCAAATCCCAAGTATTATTCTCCCTTAAGGCGGTAAATTCGTCCTGCATAGCACGGTTCCAGTTTGGGTCCTGGAGGGCAAGGTGAGGGGATTTGGGAAGTGGGGAGAGCGAGGCAGTGGCAGTCAGGGCCTTGGGTTTGAAAATGCCGTTCATGGCTCGGGTGGTGATTGTGCGGTTGGGTATGGGAGGTGGGGGTGGGGGTGGGGGTGGGGGTGGGGTTGTGGTGGGGGAAGCGGAAGCAGGGGAGAGGGGCTGGTGAGGAGGGGAGGCCGGTGATGAGGGGGCCTGGTTGTGATTGGGTGGGGGAGAAGAGGGGGGGCTGGGAGGAGGACGCGTGGGGGAATGGGCAGAGTGGAGGTTTTGAGTGACGGGGTCTGTGGGGGTAGGGGCAGGGTGTAGGAAGGTGGGATTAAGAGCAGGGGGCAGTGGGTCGGGTAGGACGTTGTCAGTGGCGGTGGAGTTGGGGAGCGAAGGTACGGCGAATGGGAAAACGCTCTCATCGAAAGTGACGTGACGCGAGATGTAAATTTTGTTGGTGAGGGGATCAAGACAACGGTAGCCCCGTTGGTTCGGGGGATACCCAAGGAAGACACACTTAACGGACCGGGGGGCAAGTTTATGGGGTCGGGTGGCCGTTGTGTTTGGGTAACAGGCACACCCAAAAACGCGTAGATGGGTATATGACGGGTGTTTTAAGTAAAGGACAGAGGTGGGTGTGTTGAAGTGGAGAGTGGACGTGGGTAAGATGTTGTGAAGATGGGTAGCCGCGTGAAGGGCGTCAACCCAAAAGTGGGAGGGGACGGAGCCGTGTTGGAGGAGAACATTGGTTATGTCATTGAGGCGTTGAATCATACGTTCCGACTTGCCATTTTGGGGTGAGGTGTGAGGACAAGAAAAACGGAAAACTAGACCATTTTGTTGAGAAAAATTAGTGAACATGTGATTGTCGAACTCCCGACCCATGTCGCATTGAAAGGATTTAATATTGAGGTTGAATTGGGTACGTACAAATTTGTGAAACTGAAGGAATTTTTCAAAAACTTGAGACTTGAATCTCAGGGGATACACCCATACAAATTGGCTATAGTTATCAATTAAGACCATGTAATATTTATAACCATGAGTGCTGAGGATAGGGGAAGTCCATAGGTCGCTATGTACGATATCAAAAGGGGCAAGAGTTTTTGATTCGGAATCGGAAAAGGGCAAGCGTTTACTTTTGCTTAAATGACAGGAAGAACAAAAAAAAGAGTCTGATGATTTATTACATTGGATACGACTAGAAGACTTTAAATAACGTAAAATTGAGGCACCCGGATGACCGAGGCGAGAGTGCCATATGTCTTGGTGATGAACAATGAAGGCAGACGGTGAGGGCTGTTTGGACGGACTTGGGGTAGACACGGGGTAGAGCTCGCCGTCACTGTCACTCCGCAAAATCGTTGTCCCACTCGGAATATCCTTCACAGAAAACCCAAAAGGATCAAATTCCACACTTACATTGTTATCCTTCGTAAATTGACGAACGGAAATTAAGTTCTTGATGATGTGTGGGGCGTGAAGGACGTTTTTTAATTGGAGGGTGCGGTTTGGTACAGGCAAAGTGGAGGTGCCCGAACCCAAAACAGGGATGCTATTGCCGTTTCCGACATAAATTGAACGAATATTACTCGAATTAAGAGGAGAAGTAATCATACCTGAGTCGGACGCTAGATGCGAAGACTCGCCTGTATCCATGTCAGATTACTGAATCCCTTGAGGGTTCTGTATTATCATAGATGAATATATAAAGGAAGTGTACAGAGGATGACATAGGAAAACCAATGGGTAGGAAAGCCAAGGGATTTCCGTAACATACAAAACATTGATTAAGATAAATATCTACACTATATTTACAAATAAATATATGTGACTAATAGGCCTTATTTATGAAAAAGAATTTCTTCTGTAAAACTTTCTTCTGTAAAAGTTTTTATAAAACTAGTTCTTGATAAAATTAATCTTGTTTGGCCAAATTTTTTGAAAAACTATTTTTATCACTTTTATTGTGTTTGGCCTAACTAGTTTCTATCAAATTTTTTTGTTTTGCTAAAATATACGTACTGTACTATTATATATAGATATACAAAAGAGCGGGATTAACATGCGAGAATTCCGACTTCTAGTAAGACTCACCCTCACACCAGACAAATTTATTTTATAAGAGGTAAAAAATATGAAAGTTGGTATTTGACAGTATTTTTTTGGGTTTTGGCGGTATTTTTTTGGGTTTTGGCGCTCAAATAACTTAAGAGCAACGTGAAAAGAGAAACAGAAGTAACAAATTGCTAATTTTGTTTCTAGGAGTCAGTTTTAGAATTTCTGTTTAATAAAATTAGTTTTTAGTTTTTGAAAAAGTAGTATTTGACTCAGCTTTTATTTCTTTGGTTGAAAAAGCAGTTAAAAAGCAGGGCCAAACACATACATAATTATATGTCATCGTTAAATTATTGTTGTGCTCCGTTTGTCAAATTGTATAACTACTCCATTGTCATTTTCGGAGTGCAGAAAATATTTGGGTTCGGAAAAGGGGAGAAGGAAAAAGAAGTCGAGGATGCGGTTAAAAAGGTGAAGCAAACAACAGAATCGCTTAAGGAAACAGCAGAACATATTAAAGAGACGAGTGAACATATCAAGCACTCAGCTAACTCTACCTCTGAAACGGTAATATTTTCTCCGCCTCAGTCATTTATTAGTTGCATTATTTTAGGATGTCTCGATCAGTTATTCTCTTTTCAACACGGGTTTTCATAGATTGAATTTTAGGTCCACTATATACATTGAATTTATTGGTTGTAACGCAAATTTTGCGTTGGCGTGGCTCCGGTAGGAATTGAACCCCTTTTTTTTAATAAAAACAAACAATATTTAGTAACATTTAGTTGGTGTACTTCACCTCTATTTTTTTATGGCTGAAACGAGCTGAATTGAATTAATTGGAGTAAAACTAAATTGAATTAAATTGAGTGGAACCGAGGTGAAATAAATTTAGTTGAATTAAAAGTTAATTTTGTCCAGAGATTAACTGAACATAATTGATCGAACGTAAATAAAACTTACACAAATTCTTATTTGCAACGGCACTATCCGTCGCAAACTTGTAACGGATATCGTTTTCTCTCACAGAATACCCACTTTTTTCTCTCTCTCCAACACTATTCACGTGGTCCCCTTTCTCCACTAACTCATTTTATATCCATATTATCTCACAAAATATCCGTCACAAATAGTGACCCGTCGCAAACAAGACTTACTGTAAAACTTAATGAGCTGAAATTAAGTTAGAAAGAACAGAGACTAAGTCCGAGTTTTGTTCAATTTCAGGTGATGAACTTGGGAAGGGATTTGAAAGAGAAGGTGTCAGAAACCGCTGACGTCGTTATCGATAAATTTAGGGAGCCAATTAAAGGAGCAATGAGCAATGCATTGAAAAACACAAAGAAAAGAGTTGAGGAAAAGGTTGCTGAAAAGATCAGAGACAGAGTTATGGGAAAAGAAGGTGATCGAGCCAAAAATGATGAAAAAAAGTCTACATAATCTTTAATCGTAACATATTTTGAAAAACGTATACAATGAATGAAAGAGAGCGGAAAGAGTATAATGGTATAATGAAAAGGAAGCTAATAGGATGTTTTTTTCGATTTATGAGAACGGAATTACGTTACAAATGTCAATATTGTCGATTTATACAAAACTCGACTGGAAAAGAAAAAGAGATAATTCCAAGTGAATTAGGCTATGTAACTATGTATGGTAAATTAATTGTACGAAGACTATGTCCAAAATTGCAACTAAAAGTCTAAAAGCGAAATATATAAAAAAAAAGTACAAGTATGATTAATTTCATGTTTGATACAACAATAAGACTTAGGCCCTATTCTTTTCGGCTGAAACGAGCTGAATTGAATTAATTGGAGTAGAGCTTAATTGAACTAAATTGAGTGAAACTGAGGTCAAGTGAATTTAGTTGAGTTAAAAGTTAATTTTGTGAAGAGATTAATTGAACATAATTGATTGAACTTAAATAACACTTAACGGAATACACGCTAGCAATATTGAAATGAGCTGAAATTAAGCCAGAAAGAACATGGCATAAGTCTTACTGAAGACGGACCATCACAAGCTGGAGACGGGTTAAATAATACCCGAGTTGTTAGATAAGATAAAAGCAGATTGTCGGGAGCAGCATTAAGATTAAATTGCTTGTGAATACCGGTATACACAAAATTCTCTTATAAATAAATTGCTTGTGAATTGTATTAGATGACTCCTACTTTATAATCTATTTGCAAAGAAGACGTTTGGAGAACTAAATGGTTTTTTTGTTTTTTTTTTGACAAAGTGGAAAAAGGGTAGTTTAAACTACCCCAACCGTTACAAGACTAGAAAGATGACTATGTTGTATCATTATATATATAAAAGAAGAATGGTTTTCCGCCTACGTGGCGCAGTCATATCGCAGCATCGGGTATTTCGAGGCCTCACATTCAACCTCAGCATTTTCACTTTTTATAGACCAATCAGATTCTGCCACCTCATAATAAGTTAATAATTTAATAATAATTTAATAATTTAATAATAATCGACGTATCAACAACCCCAACCCTCATAAACAAACATACATCAAACTAAAACCCTAAATATACAGCCCCCAATCTCGCCGCCCTCAACCGTCGCCTTGCCGCCCTCAACCGTCGCCTCGCCGGCCGCCCTCAGCCGCCACATCAGCCCTTTTGGGTAAGTTCATTGTTCATATTTTTTTCCCCAAATTTGATTATTGATTATTTGATTTTGATTGAATGTTTGGTTATTTTGTTTAATTGTTATTATTATTTTGTTAATCACTTAATCTATTTGTGTAATGTTTGGTTATATGGACAAAATATTGCCGATGTTGCTAATATTTCGGTACCGGTGTACAGACAAACAAATGTTGTTGATTTACATCATCTGTGGAAAATCTCTGGGGGCTGACCTTAATGATGGTCATCACTGTCTATGTTGTTGATTGTTACATGTCCAACTAGACTTTGTGTATTGTGTGAGGATTGAACTATTAGATGAAATAATTTCCTTCTTTATGCTTCTGTGACAGCGCTCCCTTGCTACAGACCTTCAAAATCTCTCTGTTGAACTTCGTAAGAAACAGTCAACATACTTAAAACGGCTTAGGCAACAGGAGGTGATATACACATCTTATTATCCTTTCTTTTTAGTACTGGCTGCAGATTTTGTAAAAAGTACGACGGAGTTGTAATTTCCTTTTCTACTGTACAGGGTTCTGATGGTGTGGACTTGGAAATGAACCTAAATGGAAGCATGTCAAAATATGAGGATGAATTCACTGATGTGGTATGATTGTGCCCCTTAAACTGGAAAAGGAATCAGATGTATGGTTCATAACAATTTAAGATTTGGAGAGCTCTATACTAGAATGAATTTTTGCATTTTGAATTGTGAATACTGTAGTTGTAGCAGCTGTAATTGTGATTATTGATCCTTGGCCATTGAAGGGCACATAATGAAGCTACTTTTATCAAATTCTTATTTAAATTTTTTCTTTTGTTTAGGGTTTTAGCGATCACCAAATTTCTGAGATTAAGAAAAGTGAACATTTGACGGCAGAAAGGGAGAGAGAGATCAAGCAGGTAACCCTTTTTTATTTTCTCAAGAGTGTCAATTTTTCTGATACATATCCTTGCCTCTATCTTTTGGTATCTTATCAATAACGATAACAAGTTTGTTTACATGTTAGGTTGTGGAGTCGGTGAATGAGTTAGCTCAGATAATGAAGGATCTTTCTGCTCTTGTGATTGACCAAGTAATCTACATTTACATTGTGTTTAGCTTCACAAATTTTTATCCACAGTTTGGTGATTGAAGTTGACTTTTCTTGCAGGGAACTATTGTCGATCGTATAGACTACAACATTCAAAATGTTGCATCATCAGTTGAGGAGGGCTTTAAACAACTGCAGAAAGTACTCTCTCTCTCTCTCTCTACTGCATTCCTTACTCACCTTTTACTCTGGAATATGAAAGAATGTCTTACCAAATATTTTGCGCTTCTTACCATAGTAGTGGTCAATTAACATATTTTTCATGGTAAGTCATCTGGGGAAACTGCACACGTGTAAGGGTTAAAAAATTCTGAACCCCTTACCCTATTTGCTGGCCATCGGTGGGAAAGTCTTTGAGGCACTGGGGTAGAGTCGTAGACTACTTAATGTGGTGACTGGTGCCATGCCGGGTAGGGATGGTGGTGGTGGTGGCTGGTGCAGGGTGAGTAGCTCATTTTTGGGTTTGGCTGGAGTGATTATGGGGTAAATTGAGTTAAAGCAACTTAGATTTCACCATCTAGAAAAGCAATCTAAAAGTGAACGTAAACAAAGAGATTAGACTGAGGGGACCTAAGCTAATTAGCTGACTGATACAGTGGCCTGCTATCTTTGAGGCTTAAAGCCCTAGCTGATTTCTGCATAATTTTACTGCTGTTAATTTGTATTTCATCAGATTAATTTTTGTATTTACGAAGTACTGTATGTTATATACCCTTTCCCGTCTCAGTCATTGTTTAATTTCTATATTGTGAGGTGTATTTTAATCAAAGGTAAATACTCCGTAAATGATTGGGACGGAGGAAGTATTAGTTTGGTTAAGTTTAATCTTATGAACAAATTTAATTTCCCATGAACAAGTTTATGTTTGGATTTTGTCGGTGTTGATTATGATTAATGTATCATCATTTAAGTATGATTTTCAGAGAAAGGAAGAAACTTTCTAACAAATTAAGTGGTGCAAATGGATTATAGATTTATAGTTGAGTAGCTCATTAGTTTCACATGTTGCTGCACACAGTACACTGTCATGTAGAATCATTCAGATTTGAGATTGCAAAATGGCTTTTGTTCATCATCTTTATTCTTAACAAGGGTTGATGTACTAACATGCCATTTTTCGAATCGTAATTCGTGTCTTTCCATTTGTTTGACAATCAAATGACATGCTAGATTATAATGATTGATGTCCAGGGATATAATCAATGTCATGTTTGGGGTAATGGATTTATGGGTCATTCAGAAACGACCTCAAACGACCTCTTCGATACCTTTTGCCTTTACCCCCTTACCCACTATGACTGCAATCTCTTTATAAGCACTAGGATGATGAAAATCAAATATGTGAGGCTAAGTTTATGAGTATGATAATTGTTGTCCAAGGCTAATAAGCAGCTGAATGCAATGTGTGGCTATTTCTGAGCCATTTTTAAGGATTCTTAGGGAAATAGCCGATGGTAAACCGGCTGTGTGTTTAATTTATGAGTTGATGATGAAAGCCAAGGAATCGATCAGAACGTATTATATAATGGACGAGGGAAAATGTAAGACATTTTTGGATATAGTCGATAAGAAATGGCATAACCAGCTCCATACACCATTGCATTCAGCTGCTGCTTTTTTGAACCCTTGCATTCAGTATAACCCTGAAATCAAATTCCTGTCTGCTCTCAAAGAGGATTTCTATAATGTGGTGGAGAAACTACTTCCGACACCTGAGTCGAGGCGCGACATTACTGCACAAATGCTTTTGTTTACAAGGGCGAGTGGAATGTTTGGTTGTACCCTAGCTAAGGAAGCACGAGATGCAGTGACACCTGGTAAGTATTAGCATCCCTGAAATATCACCTTTTACTGCAGTTGACTTGGGTGAATTAACCCTGTAAAAATGGGGTGATATTGTCATTAAAGGGGGCGAAAATTGGCCCGAAGAAAACCCGAGTATTACCCTAAACAGTACAGTACAACTGAAAGTAGACCTGTAATCTGAACTGTTGAGAAACTCGAGATTTTAGCGAATTTCTGAATTTTTATCCAAATACATGTACATTGTACAGGGGAATGGTGGGAGCAGTATGGGGATTCAGCGCCGATGTTACAAAGAGTAGCTATCAGAATCCTGAGTCAAGTCTGCAGCACTTCAACATTTGACAAGCAATGGAGCACTTTCCAACAACTTCATTTCGAAAAAAAGAACAAAATTGATAAAGAAGATTTGAACGATCTCATCTACGTAAATTGTAAAGCATCTTTCAATGTTAAAATCTGGGCAAATTTTTAGACCTAAAGATTGCATTTTTTTATTTGGGGTTTGTTTAGATCGAACGAATATTGTAGTGGTGGGTTTTGTTTACATAAAAAGGTTGAAATTTGGTTGGGTTATTCAAAAATTTGTGAATGAAAAAAGAAGGGGATGTTGAAAAAATAGGCATGAAGGAGGTTTAAATAACCAAACCTTATTCAAATGCGAAGGTTTACTATTATTTTGAGTTCAATTTTTCATTTAAGAGGCATGAACGACACCTAAATGATAAGTACAGTTGTAACATGAGATTTAATTTTAAACTTAAAATTGACCAAATTAGACAAGATATAGCTCAAAAACTACAAAATCTGCTGAGAAAAATTTTCGTTTTTTTGGAAAAAAGTGAAAATGTGTTGCAAATGAAAGACTGAAAGGCCTATTAATTCTAGAGAATGGTTAAACACTGAAGAGAGATGAATTAGGCAGAGGAATGATCAATTTGTCGAACATGTGTCGGTGCTCTCACACTTTGTTAGGTGAAATTAAATAAGGTTTGGTTATTTAATTTTGTGAGGTGAAATGACTGTTTTGCACTTGGGTCCATCTACCTGCTTTGTAACTTATGGTAACGTTCCCATTTTTCTATATGACAATTTATGATAGGAAATAATTTTAGCAATGTGTATACTTTATCGCGGTCCAGATTCTCTCTATTATTATAAAAATAATGAACTGGATATTGGGCTATAACCGAAATAGACTAATGTTCATTACTGTATAATAATGTGTTGGGGCGCCTATTTTATAAAAAAAAAAAATTTAGGACGTTATCAGTTTCTCGGACATTTAAAGACGATCAATAATTTATTATGTTTTTTAATTGTTTTATTTACATATTCATTATTAAAAGATTTGTTACACTCGATTTTTATATTATTTTCAGTTATGTAATATATAAAACTTAATTTAATTTTGTTTTTTTTCGCTATGACTATTAACAAAAGTCAGGGTCAATCTCTATCTCGTGTTGGACTTTATCTTCCCAGACCAGTCTTTACCCATTGCCAATTGTACGTTGCTATATCGAGCGTTACGAGTAAGAAAGGTCTAAAAGTGTTACTCCTTGATGAAGAAGGAGGAATGACTAATACAACAACGAATGTTGTTTACAAGGAGGTTTTCGAGAAACTGTAATTTTCCTCCTACATTATCGAATTTTAATACACCCATTTAAATTATATTTTTACCTGATTAGTTATTTTGTTCATCGTATTTGTCCGTCAACTTATGTTCCGTAAGCAATTCATCAAAAGACCATAACTTTCCAAATTACTCATTATTAGTTATTTAATCTTTTTTTAGTCGTCTATTGTTTTTTCTTATATACCTTATTCATTAATGTTATCATAAGTAATCCAAATATTATCATCATTACTAATTGCTATTCGAAAATTAGTGCACCAGGAAATTCACCTTTTGACCGAATATATCTTATATGCAAACATCCCGTTAAAATATAATTCGTTCAAATAAATAGAATTGCTATATATTGAAATGAATATACCTCCGTCGTCTTTAAAAATAAGTGTACACAACCCCGTGATTTTTCACGGGTGTTACACTAGTTAGAATCTCAAAAAGAAAAACTAACCCAACAAAGCTAAAGACATTTAGGAAACTAGAAATTACAATAGAAGAAGTGATAGTAACACAAGTAGGAGGGTGAAGAATAGATTGACAACGAACAAAATTATCCTTGTCATCAGCAGTACCAATAACTCCCATAGGCCAACAGGACGATCCAGGTACACTTACGCCACAAGAGCGTAGAAAGAAAAGTGGAACGAGCCGAGCAAGCTTGTCTTCAGAGGAGTCGAAACTCCTGCACCTTGAAGAACGAACCCAACAGTCCAAAGACCAATAACCCAAGAAAGCAAGTAAACTGATAACAAAGACAAAAGAGCATCCCCATACTAACCAAACACCAACACTACGCATAGTGACTACCAACGACGCCTTTGAAAGGTCATTATTCCATAGAAAATAAGTATACTTAACGGAGAGTCTCCCATAAAAGGAGCTTATTATTAAAACATAAAAGCAGAAAATGAATTGAACGATGGGAGTCATTAAAGTTGAGACCACCACATCCGACCAACCACGAACATTGTCAAACCCGACTTCACCCTACCCAACACATCACAAAAACTCAAATAAAATTCCAACAACCAACAACCTCCAACTGAACCACAACATAAAAACAATCAACCCCAACATAAAACCACAAAAGGCCGCTCAAACCAAAAATAAACTACCCAGATTCCTCAAATCTAAAAGAAAGACCCGATGACCATAAAAGGACCAACAAAGGTCCTACATCCAAAACAACACGAACCAGGGCACCCAACAAACCCAAAAACACGAACCGGCTGACTCAAAGATTCAAAGACACATGCATGCAACAAAAGAAGAAGGAGACCAAAAGACACCACAGAAAGATCGAGAAAACCGTATTACCCATAGACACCTCCCAGGACCACCACACACAAGCGACCAGACCAACTTGACAATACGAGAAAAGGGACCAATAGGTGGGGGAAATGGGGGGATCACCATATCAGACCCAATACACGACCTCATAAAAAGAAGAAGGGATGAGCTATACTCATCAACACAACCACAGACAAACCAGGGATGGGGGAAATGGAGGGTCACCCCTGGGTAGGAAAACAAGCGACGGTGACAGGACAAGGTGTCGCAGGGACGGCAACGACCCCAAACCCAGCCGATGAAAGACATAAACGCCATCACCAAAGGCAACAACCAGGCCACCTATGTTGCATGCAAGTAGACTGACACAGAGACAACCGGAAAGATATCAGAAAACAAAAAGGAGAAACCCGATCGCGTGAACCACACAAGAAACGAGTCAAACAAAACAAAACAGATAAAAGGAAAATCTGAGGTAACTATTTATGGATTAAAAGTGAGGAACAAGTCACCGGAGATAGGCCAGTCCGGTCCCATCTCCGATAACCGAGCGGTCTAATGAAAACATCGGGGAATAAAGGAGGAAAAGAGATTGATTTTTTTGGTGATTTTTAATTGAGGAATTTGTCGATTCGCCGGAGATAAGCCATGGGGAGAGCCCATCTCCGGCGAAAGGGAAGGGGAAGGAGACGGGTTGGCCAAAGTGTGGATAAGGATGTGATGGAGCAAAAGGGATTTTTTTAGTTTTTCCTGTGAAGAGAAGGGGGAGAGAGGAAAGGTTAGAGAGAGAGCAAAAAGGCACTTGTGAAAACTAAAATGGTTGAAACAACTATTAACATTACATATTAGTTTAGTGACAACTGACAAGCCACATAAACATTCTAATTCATTGTTTGAACTTGGAGTTGCCAAATTATATGCCACATAATTGAGTTTAGAGGTCGTTTGGTTCAGTAAGGGAATTGAAGTACCAAGGGATTAAGAGATCCCGTGATTCTATACATCACATGAAATTGGAGAAAGTTGTTTGGTTGGGATGTGTGAAGTGAATTCCACCGAAATTCACACTTACTTAGGGGGCAACTTCCCATATCATGGAGAAATTGGAGTTCCTATGAAACTTCATTTCATATAATTTGAGGCAAACAAACAACTCACTCATTTTGCAAATCTTATGAATTACAATTCATGTGTTTTAGAATGGGGTTGTTACCAATAACTTTATTTTAAAAGTTTTTCTATATTTTATATTTAAAAATTTGTTCTATTTGCAAATTCTAAAATAAGAACCAAGTTGATAACTATTGGAAAATGAATAATCAATTAATATAGCTTTGTACAATGTGAAAACTCATTTAACATTATTTATTTTATAGTTTTTTTATCTAATAACTTTATATAAAGTTATTCTATTGTGAACAAAAGTTCTTAGAAATTGAAATTAATGTATGTATTTTGACATATCATGTGAATAACTATATATAAAGTTCTACACTTACTATCGCTCTAAATTGTCATCTTATGGAGATTATCTTTATTTAATGTTGAAGTGTCGTTGTGTTTAAATTTGTAAGATATACAGAGTATTTCATAGTTGATTAAGTGATGTGATTTAAGTATATATTTGGTGAAATATTCAATGAATAACCATTTTACCCGCTTCGGACTTTCACCCCTTGTGTAAACCCCTTGTGTAAAAGGGAGGATGAATGAAAAGTACATACTTCCTCCATTTCATTCAATTCTATACATTTTACTCTTTCGGCACTATTCATAATTAAGTCGACTGAATTTTCAACACAACTTCTAATATATAACATGAAATATAGTCATGTGAGATCTTGTTTAAATTGTTTGACCGCGTACGTTAAATATCAAAGTTTTATAATCTTTATCGATATATAACTAAAGATATTAACAAAAGAAAACGGGTATTGACAAACGTGAATAAAGCAAATGTATAGTATTGTTGGAATGGAGGAAGTATATGACAGTCCTCCTTTTTTGTTCTTAGCGTACTCGGCCGACTAGGCTATACTTGATCGAGTATAGTTGTTGGGTGTCAAGGCCAGACTTCTGACTTGGATCACTCAATCGAATTTGTGGAAGTACTCAATTGAGTATCGAGTACTCAGTCGAGTACGACATATATTGTACTCGTCGTGTATCGAGTATTCGGTCGAGTATCTTTGATAACTCGACCGAGTACCCGGTTAGGGATCATGTTTAAGCTATTTTTGATTTTGGATATTTAAGGGATACATAATTTATTTCGTCAGTTTTCTTTTTTCAGAAACAATATTCTAAAATCCTAAATCGCTCCTTAAGCATGCATCCAAATCATCTCCCGGGTAAGTTTTTCCGAGTGTCGACCGTCGAGTCTCGCTGTACGTCCATATAACAATCTGTAAGTCTCTAAGTTTGTCATTTTCGTTTGTATCAGTCTAGGTTATGGGATGTTTTGATGTTGTTTAATAGTAGTTTGATAGAGCATATGTGTATATTGTTTTTAGATGAGGGTTTCGTAGAGGAGTAGTTTTAGATCGTTACACACTCCTTTTTTTCCCATTTGCAAATAAGGTAGGATTTCCCTACTCAGTGTATGCATGTCGTGGTATTGATTGACTGTGATGACGTGGTAGGGTTTTAGATCGTTACACACTCCTTCTGTAATCGTGCATATGTCTAACAGGTTTTGAGATGCATGTTTCGGGACTGAAGGACAACAACGAGTCTACTAGTTTAGCTTCCGTTGTTTAGATTATCAGTTTATTTAGTTGGTTGTAACCTTTTTAATATTTGGAGATTGGAGACTTGTCACTACAAAACAATACGCTATTTGCGACGGAACGGTCCGTCGCAAAAAGGGTGAAATCCGTCGCAAAATCATCATTTGCGACGGATTTGCGACTGATGACCGGTTTTTGTCGTCAATTCCGGCACCAAAAACAATTTATAAACTCCCAAATTAAGTAGTATAATTTAGGGTCGAACCCAAAAGACGGTGGGGAAGTTGTATGTTTAAGTTCTAATTAAAGCTCGAGTTGGGGTAATAGGTTTGAGATTGATTAACAACTACTAAAGATAAATTAAAGCAAATGTGTCAAGATGATATCGATGAATAAAAGATACTAAGGTGTCGGGGGTACTAAGGTAGGTTGGTAACGAATCATGCAAGGGAATCTAAGGTCTCCACTATACTAGGCCTAGGTTTGTCTCGTCTATCGATTTGACTCACCTAAAGTCGATCCCTATCCTAGCTTTCGCTACAAACAAGGTCAACCTAACATACATACATGTTCATGAAAGCCCTAGACTATCATCAAAGGCCAACAACAATTCGAATCATGTCCAACCGTCGTTGAGACATTTCATCAAACATATAACATGCACAAATGAAAACCTAGCAAAGAAGAGAACCAAATCCTAACCCTAAACAAGATTCATAGCTATCAACAAACCAAAGCACACCCCTAACCCTAGTAGGGGAACTACTCACACATGGCTAACATAAATATGTAAACAAATGATGAGGAATTGCTAAACATGTTGGATTAAGTAAGAGTAAACAATTGAACAAGCAAAACTTAAAGGAAATGCAAAGACAAAGTAAAGATGAAGAAGATTATACCATCAACTAAGGAAAAGGAAGTGACTTGGATGACAAGTTGAAGGATTCTTTCAAATCCTCCAAAAATACACCCCAAATAATCCTCTACAATTGCTTAAAGACAAACCCAAGGAGAATCCTCAAGAGAGATTAACTAACAATGAAAGATTAAGTAAAGATCTAAAGAAGATTAAAATAAATTAGAGTGTTTTTGAGTCTAAGTGTTGAGTAATGCAACAGTAAAAAACCCTAAAAAAGCTTAAGAAATGCGTCCTCAGTTATGTGTACAAGTGCGGGTTTATATAGAGCTCGAAAATCTGAGAAGCGACTCCCAGCCGGTCGACCGGCTGCCGGTCAGTGACCGGCTGAGAGTCCAAATTTGGACTTCTGAACTTTTTCCTTCTTTTTTCATTTTGGCTTTGATCTTCAGCCGACCGGCCGGCTGCCGGTCGGGCACCGGCTGGGAGACCTTAGGCTCAATTCTGGAAAATTCTTCATTTTGTAACATGATCAGGTCCCCTCAGCCGGTGGACCGGCTGCCGGTTGTCCACCGGCTGGGAGCCCTTTTCTACCTTCTGACTTTTTCTTCGACTTTTGATATGAATAAGTCCCCTCAGCCGGTGGACCGGCTGCCGGTTGTCCACCGGCTGGGGAACCTTTTTCATTAATCTGCAACATTCTTCAATTCCTTCGCCAAAACCAAGTCTATGCATCCCAGCCGGCCTACCGGCCGCCGGTTGGGGACCGGCTGGCAGGGCCTGGGAATGCTCCTTGCAAATTCCTTCACAATTCTTCATAAATCGCTCCAAATTCACCTCGATTTCTCTCGTTTCTTTGCCCCCGCCGTAATGCCTACAAAAATTGGACAGAATAGGAATGTACGAGGCAGCGGACGTAAAAACACCTAAAGACACGCAAATCGAGGTCGAATCGTGACCGAAAACAAAGAAAATGTAAAGGAAATGATGACCAAAATGGAGCTCATCAGCGACGGACTGTGTTTGTCCCTTATTTTTGTCGCAGAAAGTTTTTTTGCGACGGATTTTTCCGTCGCAAAACGTTTGCGACGGATTGACCGAGGTTTGCGACGGATTGACTTTGACCATCTGGTCAAAGTCAGTCAAGATTTGCAACGGAAATTCCGTCGCAAATATTGACTGACTTTGACTTTTGGTCAAGGTTTGCGACGGACTTCCGTCGCAAATTGAGACATTTCCGTCGCAAATTCCTGTATGATTTTCCGGTTTCAGCTCTTTTTCCAGCTCCCCATTTCCAATGAAATGGATCATTTTCCTTTTGCAAGCTCTCCAAACCTGCAATTTCATCAAAAACAACCCAGCAACAAAGAACTTGTCGGAGACAAGGTTTTTAAAACGGCTTTTCATAACTAAAATGAAGGTTTACAAATGATCATCCAACTAAAAACTAAACATAATCCGCGGTACACCAACTAAACAACCTAATAAAACCTATCTAACGGTCGTGTCGGTGGACTGTGAGGTGGCGAAATGGCTGGCCGCCCTAGCATTGTCGCCGCCATCATCATCGAAGTCGCGTCTCGGCTGAGAAAAGCCTCCCGGGTTGCAGCTTTGAGTAGTGAACTCCCCCGTTGACTTAAGAACTCTTCAATTGCCTTCAGCCTTTGGGATGTCTCGAGATCACGTTCTCTTAGCTGAGCATTCTCTCGAAGAACTCTACCGACGATACCTGCAATGAATAGTCAAACATGATATTATATTCATTTAGTAAACGGTTAAATAATTGGTTAGTCTTAATTTTTAATCAACTATAAAATACAAACCTGGGGTGTATGATGGTGGGTTCCCAGCACTTGAGTGACGACGACGCTCGTAAATAACTGGGGCTACATTTCCTATACCGAGTATCAACCATTTCTTGTTGAAACCGCCGTGTTCTTCGAAATAGATCTCGTTGTCGTCGATATCTTGCTCCGGGACCCCTTCACTTATCATTTTTGACTTTCTTGAAAAAACTTCTTCCTACAAAACAAAAATAAAGTGTGATTAGTATACGTTAATTAATTAGTAAACCAAATTACTAAAACATAAAGAAAAGTTTCTGTTAACTTACAAAGAGTGCTTTGGGTTTCGTTGATAGCCATCCCTTCTTGGCATGCTTTTTTGTCTTCTCCAGCAACTTCAAGGCGGATGGTACATCCCTCCCATCTTGTCCAGCCTGCAATTTAAATCCAACGGCACTTGTTAAAAAAAACACTCAAGATTGTCAAAGGGTGAAAATTGTTTAAAAATTATTCAAGACAAGAAAAAGTGAAGTAAAAACTAAGAAATTACCATTTCATCCATCATCTGTAGGGTGTTTTTACGACCCATGATGTGAGTACCTAAGGCCTTGCCTTTTTCGGTACTTCCTGACATCCGGTTGGTTTTGTTTTTCTCGGATTTGTCCCGAATTGACTAAACGGTGCGAAACCATCAGTGCAAAGTCCAAGACGGACATTCCTAGGCTCAGATGCAAAATCAGGATGCGGCCGGTCGAACTGTTTCCAAGCCTCCCCGTCACTTGGATGAGACATTGTTCCACTAACACGAGGGTTTTCATAATGTCAACGCATTTCGCCCGCGATGTGCTTTGTGGCATAAAAGCGTTGCAACCGTGGTCCTAATGGAAAATAAGTTAAGAACTTTTCGGGAACTCTTTTGCCATTTGCATTTTTCTCTAATTTGTACCTATTCGTACCACATTTTCTGCACTTATCAAGGTGAGCGTCGTCCATCCAGAAAATCATACACCCTCCCGAGCAGGAATCTATCTTCTGATGGGGAAGTTGAAGAGCTTTAAGAACTTTTTTGGTTTCGTAGTAGTTACGCGTCATAAGATTATTTTCAGGAATCATATCTCGGATATATGACTCAAAACCATCTACACATTTTTCAGCTAAGTTGTATTCACATTTTAAAGTGATCAACCTTGAAGCCGACTGTAGCAATGTCATACGACTTCCTACATAAAGAGGTTGTTCGACATGTTTTAGCATTTGGAAAAAAGCTAATACATTAGGATTTGGAGATTCATCGACCACCTCGGCGTTTAGAGCATCTTCCCTAGTTTGATCAATGCTATCGCGTAACGCATCTTCTACCATATCCCTATAACGATTGTCGGAGTGCATTGATGAGCTTCCCTCTTCCTCAACGGAGAATTTCTCTCCGTGACACACCCAATCGTAATAGTTATCACAAAACCCTCTCAACCCAAGGTGTTTCCGTACTTCTTGCTCAACTAAATACTTTGTATTCTTGCACTTAGAACATGGACACCTAATTTCTCTATTTCTAACGTATTCGTCTTGTTGCTTAACATAGTTAATGAATTCATTAACACCAATTGCGAAATCCTGCCTTATTTTTTTCCTAGAATCCAACCTTTCATACATCCATTTTCTTTCTAATCTCTTCATAGTAAATCTACATATTTTAACAAACAATAACAACAACTACATATATATAACAGCAACTAACAACAAAAACTAGTTAACAACTTATTAACAACGACAACAACAACAACAACAACTAATTAACAACAACAATTAAATAACAACAACTAACAACAACAACTAGTAAACAACAAATTAACAACGACAACAACAACAACAACAACAACAACAACAACAACAACAACAACAACAACTACCAACACCAACACCAACACCAACATCAACACCAACACCAACACCAACATCAACACCAACACCAACACCAACACCAACCTGCAAAAAAAAACAATATACATATATTGGTCTGGGGTCCTTATCTCTCCAGCCTAAACCCATCTTTGAATCTTTCATACCATTAGTAAACACTCTTATATTTTCTTGATTGTAATGAGACAAAAATTGGGCAGCACTTTCCTATTGTTCTCCAAATACATTATATAGAATGTATTTGAAGAAAAATAAGGAAGTGTTGCCCAATTTTTGTTTCATTACAATCAAGAAAATATAAGAGTGTTTACTACCTAAATGGCATGAAAGATTCAAAGACAATCCCAAAACGGGGACTATTCAACAATTACACCTAATGTGTAATTATTGAACGGGTACTATTCAAGAATATTCTAAACAAATCAACAACACTAACAATCAACAACAATGCAAATTTTATATCAAAAATCAATCGTCCTAAACATCTTAACAACAATATGCGACGGATTTGGGACGAAATTAGCTACTAACCTAATATCACTAACCACCTAACAATACTAACTAAACTAATCAAATAACAATTAAACTAAACTAACTATTCTTAATAACAATAAAAAACAATAATACGGAATTTGCGACGGAATTTTGCGACGGACTAAAAATAACTAATTAAGACGGTACATAAATAACGAAAGTTAGTATACATACATTAAGAGAAATGGAGAATGAAGAAGTAAGTGGCGGCGGCAAGGTGGCAACGGTGTGGTGGTGGCGGCGGCGGCGGTGAGGTGGCAGGGAGAAGAAAGGAGAAGGAGAGGAAGGAGGAGGAAGGAAGGAAGGAGAAAGAGGAATACTCCGGTGAGGTGGCCGGCGGGTTGGCCGGCGGTGTCACGAGGTGGTGGGGTGGGGGGTGGTGGCGTCGGAGGTGGTGGGTTGGGGTGGGTTGTTGTCGTCTGAAAATCGCCAATTAAGTTTTAGGATTCTAAATTGAAATCGATTTGGGGGAAAAAAGAAGACCCGCGGGGTCGGTATTAAAAAACTTTGCGACGGAAATTCCGTCGCAAATTTGGTCCAGGTCAAACTTTGACCAAATTTGCGACGGAAATTCCGTCGCAAATATTGACTTTTGCGACGGAATTTCCGTCGCAAATCTGGTCAAAGTTTGACCTGGACCAAATTTTGGTCAAGTCTGGTCAATCTTTTTGCGACGGAATTTCCGTCGCAAAAGTCAATATTTGCGACGGATTTTCCGTCGCAAACTTTCCCGCCATTTGACTTTCACTTCGCGGGTCTGGGAAATTTAGGTCCGTCGCAAATAAACATTCCGTTGCAAAATCCGTCGCAATACCATATTTGCGACGGACTTTCTATCCGTCGCAAATATTCCGTCGCAAATACTGTATTTTTTTGTAGTGTGTAACCTATACTTTTAAACTTGATCTTCATATGATGTTTCTTTATCCCAGATGATGCTCACTATCTCAGGGAACCGAGATGGTAACATTGTCATTTTCTAAGATAGGCTTTGGTAATGCACTTTGGTAGAAGATCGGGGTGTTAAATATAACACAAATTCTTATTTGTAACGGCACTATCCGTCGCAAGCTTGCGACGGATACCGTTTTCTCTCACAAAATACCCACTTTTTCTCTCTCTACAATACTATTCATGTGGTCCCCTTTCTCCACTAACTCATTTTATATCCATTTTACCTCACAAATAACAACCCGTCGCAAGCAAGACTTACTATAAATATAAATAGGTTAGGGTGATATATGGGTGAATAGAAAGAAACTCTTGCTAAATAATGAAAAACTTAATTTTTACTTTTTTCCCTTAAAGAAAACTTCCGCTCTGAAATTTTTGATATTTTTTTTACTTCACTGGTGTTTTTGTTATTATATTAGTACTAGTTTTTGGCACGTGTAAAAAAATGTACGGATTGTTTTCAAATCGCATTATTCTAAATATGTATCACCGGAATTAAATTATAAGTGTTCATAAATTTTGTTTAATATCTAATGTCTATACACATTTTTTATCAAAATTCGATTTTGTTTTATATCTAACGTCTATACACTTTTGTTTATGACTTGATTTTCGTAAATTATTTCAACAGATTATATTAATTTGTACATTATTCCTGGTTGTTATATTAATATTAAGTTATTTTTATTGTTTTTTATTTAGTATTATCGCCACAGTTTTTTTTTCGACTGTTGTAAATTGTTTATTATTATAGTTGATTGTAATTATATATTGGGTATAAATTGTTATGTAATAGTTTTAGACAGACGACGTTCGAAATTATTATATTTTTTTATATAATATTGAAGTTCATATTATACATATTGTCAGGTTTCGTAGAAATTCATGTTTACAAACTTATATTAAAAGTGTTACGTAATAATTGTAAAACTATTATTCAAGTTGTTATGTCGAATTAAAATCATTATACAACTTTGCGAGTCCACCATGATGAATTAAAAAATATTGGTTTGATGACGTGGCTCAACCAGAACCTTCTAGATGATCTTGCAACTATATAGACTAGGTTTAAACCCGTGAAATTCAGAGGGATACTTTTAAAATTTTAAATGAATATATATAGTTATAGAATCATAGCTAAGATATAATGATTTAGGGAGTAATTAATTTTGAATTATTAACCATAGATGAGTAATATTTGCAACAAAATTAGTATGTATGCTTAAAATGAGTGTAACTGTGTAATTCAAATGGTTATAAGACTTGATTAATAAAAATAATAATTTAAAAGTTGGGTTAATTAATAATTTACATTTGATTTTATTAGCAAAAAGATACATATATCAAACAACAGCGATTGCGTGGGAGAGTTCGATATTGCGAGATATTCCAGTTTTATAAGAGAACTCATTTACTATATTAAATAAATAGTTTTATTAACAAAATGGATCCTCTTATTGTTTAAAATCGTCTAACAATATAATTAATGTAGATAAAATATGTAACAAAATACATAACATTAGGAGAATTAAAGAAAAAATATTCCGCTACATAAACAGACATAAGAAAATAATTGAAGTAAAAAACTCTTCAAACCCGAAGAATAAAAATCGGACTTGAAAAACATGAGTATAGCAACAAACATCTCTTATCTGCTTACCAAACTCGGAATCACGAAAATGAAAATCATAATACCGATGAACAAAAGAGAATATCAATTTCTATTACGACAAATGTCATTGTCAATCATAAATCGACATAATAAAAACAAAGCAGCTACGCTTGAATTTATCACTTTTTGTTATTTTCTATTATTAAAAAACTTTTAGAAATTGGAATTGATTATCTTTACTCAGTGAGTGTCGGAGATCGATGGAGGTCAAGGTTGGAAGTGAAATTTATACCAATTCTTGTAGGTTTCTTTAAGAACTAATTGCGTTATTTTAGGGAGGAATTTTCGCATATTAACTTTCAATCAATTATTTTAGGGCTATTAATAAAATCTAAAAAGATAATTGTCATATTTCTCCTCATATTAGACAATTATTACTCCTATTAATTTGTACTTCAGTTTTATAGTGATAGAATATGGAATATTCCATTCATATTTTACAATTGATTTCATTTCATATACTATCCCATTGATTTCGCAATCTTCAGTTAGTTATATATAGTATAATTTATTTACTTTTTCTAAAAAAATTGGTTTTATTTTTTACGGGGCTCTTATTAACTGCCACATAGGATTGTACTTGATAACTAAGATGTCATGTCAACTTATTTGGTTATTGCATTAGATAAATATATGATAAGATTTCAGCACCCCTCGAATTTTCCGCCTCTTAGCATTTATCCTAACTCAAGCAAGGACATAAAAAAGTCTGTCAATAATTTATTAAAAAACTGTCTTTCTCGAGTTTTAGTGAATATGGATATAGTGTATCCTTCTGTTGTCATCCTGAGCTATAATTATAATTAAAATATGAATAATATCAACTATTAAAGAATAATATCAACTAATAAAGTATACTATCAAATTATTTCTTGCAAATTATAATTTCTTTCTATATACAATAGACATACTTATCCAAAGTATATGTTTTAGCTCACATAAAATTCATAAAATTCATAAAATTTTCCGCCTCTTAGCATTTCTTTCTTATATATAATCCATAAAATTCATTTTTAACTCACATTTACAAATTACAATTAGTATTTGCAATAATTTGACTAGAAAGATACTAAGCAATATTTTATTTGTTGAAAAGCATGGAAGGAGCAAAAACAAGTAGAGTTTTAGCAGTGATTTTATTACTTTTTATTATAAATTCTTCTTTAATACAAGAAACAGAAGCTCTTCCTTATCTGGTTTGTTATTATTTCAAATGTCTATTTTCTAAGCATGCGGCAGAATGCATAAACAAATGCACGGGCGACAAAGACTCGTTAATTCAGGACCATATTCAAAAAAACCCGAATAATAACCATTCAAACTAAAGCTCCAAAGGTAAATTTATCTATAGATTTTATTTGTTTCATAATTCCGTTAGTAAAATTCAAAAGTGGTAGTTAATCTTTAACCATATTAAAGGGTGAGATTAATCCCTATAAAATTATTGATTTTGATTATTTTATAATATCATTTGGTAAAATACAAAAACGGTAATTAATTTTAACACTTAAGATAATTGTGAAGGGTTCCTTGTGCATGTGGGCAGGTTTTGCAGAATTGGAGGAAGGTGTGATTTATAGCCACATAGCTTGATATAAAAGTTGGAAGAGGTGTTGCAATGGTTTATTTTCTTGACGTTTGTATTATTGTAAAATGCAAACTAATAACAAATAATGGAATATTTCTATCTATTAAGGTTTATTACTAGTATTTGTTTTTTTCTATTTTTTTACGGTATAACATTTTATTTTATTCTAATTCGAATCACGAGGGAGAGAAAATTCTCTTTAAGTGGTTTTAAAACTGCTACATTATTTTCATGATTTGAATTAAATACCTTTGGTTAAGACAGGTAGAGTAACCCTTATCATTCGTAATCGTGAGGTTACTTTTAGGATCTCGTATTTTGTACCAATATAAAATAACAAAAAAGTAGACTGGCGTAGTGAGTGGCCACTACGCCAAATGATACCCATTAATTCTTATTTCAGACCGCAAGATCCGTCTTAAATAATAAGACGGATAACATTTTCTCTCACAAAATACCCATTTAGGGAGTGAGTGGGAAAGCACATGGGGATGTCCCACCACTACAGATGTCAATGGGGAAGGTCTTGGCGGGTCTCGCGCGCCCCTCACCCTCCCCACGTGGGATGGGTGTGCGTAACAATTTGGAGAGTCGTGGGGCGGAGATAAGTTTCAAACGCATCATTCGTACGGGTCGCGGGACGGGTGCGGGTATCACATGAGACCCGCCCTATACCCACCCCGCCCCACACCCACCCCATTCGCCCCGTCCCACATGCCCCCGCCCCGCTTATACCCACCTAATAAATAATAATACTCCCTCCATTCATATCCACATCACACATTTGGTATCAATTTTCTCCTAATACGTAAGAGAAAATATATTCATGCGAAATCTTGTTTGATTCGTCTTCACGAGTACATTGAAAATATCTAACTTTTATATTTTTTACGAATACGTAGCTAAAGATATTTAGCACTTAAAACGTGCGTTCGCAAAAAAAACAAATGTGTAAAGTGGATATGAATGGAGGGAGTATCTAATAGTAATATATTCCTATAAATAAAAAAATATAAGTTAAAAGATTAAAAAAAACTTTTAATAAATAAGTAACCCCTACCTAGTAGTCCAATAAGGCTCAAACAAGTAAGTAACTCCTACCCAGTAGTCCAATAATGTAATGATCACTAGTTCACTACTCAGTATTCCGTATTTGGGCTGCTGTTTGTACATGTGTTTCGTGATATATTTGTACGTAAAACCATTTCATGACTCAACGGACTCTAGTTAATTGAACGTTAAGGCATTTTGCGAAAACTTATTTGTATAAGTAGTACGACTGATATATTTTAGATTCACGATTTACATGGTACACTTTTCTAACCGAAAACTATCATGGCAATTAGCTTCGTCAAACTCGATAAAAGCAATGCCTATAAAACCTTTTTTTGTAGACACATGGTACACTTTTCTAACCGCGGTGCAACCTCAGTCATGAAGCAGTGTCCTCAACCACCCAAAATCAGGTTTTAAACCTTTTCATTCTCATATGAACCGGGAGATTATGGAGACTGCAAGTAAAAGGTATTGCGTAACGAGAACGTGATTGTAGCTCCGGTTGATCGATCAACCATATTTTAGAGAGAAATTTAGGAAGATATTTAGAGAGTAAAATGTTTGGTATTTATTATTTTAATTACCTAGCGCATTGTGAAGACATTTGTGTTAGTTAGTAAGTCTTGCTTGCGACGGGTCACCATTTGTGACGGATATTTTGTAAGATAAAATGGATATAAAATGAGTTAGTGGAGAAAGGAGATCACATGAATAGTGTTGGAGAGAGAGAAAAAGTGGGTATTTTGTGAGAGAAAACGGTATCCGTCACAAGCTTGCGACGGATAGTGCCGTTGCAAATAAGAATTTGTGTTAGTTGAATTATTTTGGTCAAATTGAATATTAGTTAAAGCTTTGTTAAAGGTGTGAATGCAGTGGTCAAGTTGGACTAATAGAATACTCTATTGACTACAGTTGAATTGAAAACCGTTATTTCATAACAGAAAATGTTTACGGCTACAAGAAATACGTAAATATAACAAAACAACGGGTACCAAATATCGTTGCCGGTTAAAATTTAGTAACAGTTTCCAAACGCTGTTTTCTTAAATTGGTAACGGTTGTATGAAAACCGTTGACAAGAGTGAATCTACAATTAGGTTTTGGGAACCGTCACTACAAGAAAAAACAAAACAGGCGACGGACATCTGGCGACTGAACTCTGCAGTCGCCAAATTGGCGACTGCAATTGAAGATTGGCGACTGAAGTCAGTCGCCAATTTGGCGACTGTAAGTTTTCCCAAACTTTTTCACCACCGACACAAAAAGGCGACTGCAGATAAGGATTGGCGACTGTATTCAGTCGCCACATTTAGCGCCAAAATTGGCGACTGAAAAGGCAGTCGCCAAATGGGTTGAGGACAGTCGCCAATTTGGCGACTGAAGAAGTGCAGTCGCCAAAACTTCCACCTCCACCACCACCACCTACGGCCACCACAGCAGCCCCCACCACCACCGGCCACCACAGCAACCGCCACCACCACCAACGAAAACCTTTATTCAATTGAAGGTTTGTATTTTTCTTAGTTTAATTTCGATTTTTAGTTTTGATTTTTGTTTTGTTTTGTAGATTTAGTGATGTAGTAGCCAATTAAGATCGTCTTAGCTTATTAGGTTGTAGTTAATTAAGTTATAGAGCCAATTAGGATGATAATTGGTGAAATTGGGGGTTAGGGGTCATATGAAATTGGGGGTTAGGGTTGATATGATTAATGTTGGTTGCGTTATTAATGATTTTATGTTTGTAATTTTACTTAATTATGTAAAATTATGGGTTAGGGTTTATAAAAATTGAAAATTGGGGAGTTTTGATTAATGTTGTTATGCTTGTAATATTGTATTATGTTGATTAATGTTGTAAATTAATTGGGGATTTTTTATTAATGTTGTAAATTAATTGGGGAATTTTAATTAATGTTGTATTATGTTGATTAAGACGATGTTGTTATAAGTTTGTTTTATTTATGTCGTTATGCTTGTAATTGTTATGATTTATAAAAAATGGGGATTTTTGATATATAAGTTGTTATTATTATCTTACAATTGAGCAAGGTTGTTGAAAGTTTTTTTGTTTATGGATTTATGTTTAGATTAAAATGAAGAGATTGGAACGTTCATGGATGTATGATGAAAGGGTTGGTATTAAGAAAAAACGTCCTAATGCTAGGTTTATAGAGGGTGTTGCTGAGTTTATCGAATTTGCTAAGCAACAAGATGAATATAACTCGGTAGAAAATCAACTTAGGTGTCCTTGTAACAAATGTAAAAACATGAAATACGCAATTGTCCTTGAGGTACAAGAACATCTCTATACAAACGGGTTTTGTCCATAAACATGGAGCGACTGTTACCCGTTGCTTTGAAACATCTCCTCCCAACTACTGTTTGGAATGCAATTGTTGAGATTAGTCAATTTTTCCGAGATTTATGTTCCTCCTCAATATGTGTTAATGACATGATTCGTCTCGAAGATCAAATACCACAAATACATTGTAAGCTTGAGATGATCTTTCCTCCTTCATTTTTCAACTCTATGGAGCATTTACCTGTACATTTGCCCTACGAGATATTTGGACGACAAGGAATACAATCGTGCTCACTTATACGTTCTATCAAATTGTGAGATCTTAGAGCCATATGAAGCAAAATTCGTGACTGATTTCAGTAAGGAACATCCCAGTGTGAGTAAGGATGATGTTTGGGACAAACATGAGGATAAGTTTCCAAAATGGTTTCAGGACCATGTCATTGAGTTCAATATCCAAGATGATTTGATAAGGAGTTTGGCCTTCGGTCCTTCACGCTTGGTTAAGACGTGGAACCGATATTCAGTTAATGGATTTAATTTTCACACATTTGACCACGGTAAGGGTAAGGCTAGATGCAACTATGGTGTCACTATTTCTTCTACTGATGACCATGAGTACTATGGTATTGTAGAGGACATCTTTGAGATGTCTTATAATGGTCGTGATCGTGCTTACAAAACTACCTTATTCAAGATTGAATGGAAGGATAATTCCTCGGCTGCAATGAGAGTACATGAATGTTACAAACTTGTGGAAGTGAATAGTACCCGAACATACTCTAAGTATGATCCATTTATACTAGCACATCAGGCTCAACAAGTGTATTTCGCTTCCTATCCAAGCACGACAAATGATAGAAATAGTAAGGCATGGTGGGCAGTCATTAAGACAAAGGCACGATCAAAAGTTGATACCACATTTTTTCAAGAAGAAATAGTATCAAATGGGACAATTTTGCCTCCAACAAACGTAGTCATTGACCAAAATGAGAATGAACAGTTTGAAGACTTGGAAGAGGGGGAGGATGTTGAGATTAATAATTTTGATGAGTTGGTTGAAGGATGGGAGGAATTAGATGAAGTGAGAGCTGAGGATGAGGAAGAGGAAGAGGATGAGGATGAGGATGAGGATGAGGATGAGGATGAGGATGAGGATGAGGATGAGGACGAGGACGAGGATGAGGAGGATGAGGATGATGTTGATCATGAGGATGATGAAGATGATTAATTTGGTATAGTTGATCATGTTATTATATATTGTTCATATTTTTATTAATCATTTATTTTATGCATGTTTAATTTGTAAGTATTAATACTTTTATTTATATGATTGTAGATGGCAGGAGGTAGAGGAAGACAGCGAGGCGGGCACAGTCGTCAGCAGAGCCAGCCCGCTGTGCAGCAGGAGGAGGAGGAGTTGGTTCAGAGCGAACCTGAGGAAGACACACGTGTACAGATTCAGTACACAGAGGATCGCAGGAAGATACTTGATCCAGCAGGATTTTGGTAAGTTTTATTAAATTGAAATTATTCATTTTATTAGTAATAAAAAGCTACTTATTAAAAGTTACAATTTATATATGTTTCAGGTTTAATCATCAGACCGCTGTTCGAGGTGTAACCAACAACACAAAGTCATCTTTGTTAGGTCCTGTGCCCCTGAATTGGACAGAAGCTAGTGAAGCTCAAAAAGAAGCCTGGTTTAATAACTTCCGGGTAACCAAAAACTTTTTTATTAATTACTTATTTTACTCACTGTTATAGTTTTTCAACTAATACTTAAGGGTTATTTAATGCCAATACTCTGAACTATTAGGGTCCTTCTCAAAATACTCTTAACTATGTTTTAACTCAAATTACTATAAACTAATGTATCATTTATCTCGTAATGAAATAGGTGGAAGGGTAACCTGTTCCACAGGTTTCCTTTGACTTTCCTTTTACTTAAACTTTACAATTACCCTAATTTCAATTTTGACTTCAATTTTTACCCTTTCTTCCTCTTTTCACTGTCAAATTTATTTCTTCATTTTTACTTCAATTAACTTCTTCTCCTCCATTGTTGATGTTCAATTAACATCATCCTGAATTCGATATCATTTATATGTAGTGATTGATTGATTACCCCATTGAGGACGAAGATTAATCAGTTTTGCCCCAAATTGATTGCACGATGAATCAAGTAAGTTTATGTCTGTTCTGCAACTCTTCCTCCAACACGAAAAAACCACAACCATTCTGCAAAAAGAAAACGAAAGGAAAAGAACATTTAAACCCAGATTTTATTTCAAACCCAGATTTTATTCAAACCCAGATTAATTACGAAACCCTAACTTTTATTCAAACCCAAATTAATTATAATGAAACCCAGTTTTTAAATCAATTAATTGAAAAAATAAACAACAAAATAAAGGGACTTACAGGCCAAAGAGGACAACCATAGAATTTTTTCCCAACTTGTCGTCCTTTACCAATAGTCTTCAAAACCGCTTCATAATTGTGTTTGCAAAATACCATAGTAGAGGGCTTTGAAGCAGACTCCATGGAAGAAGATGATGAACACTTCATTGATGGAATATATTGTAGGAGATGATGAAGGATTTTAATGGAGAAAAATTAATGGAGGAAATGAGGAAGGAATTTAATGGAGGAAATGAGTCGTTGTGACTGAAAACAAAGAAGGGAAGGGGTGGGAAAGGGTAACTTCGTCCATTTATAATAGTTACCTGCTCCAACAGGTAAAAAATTTGGTAATTCTGTTCAAGGATAGGGTGTGTATTAGTTCATAGTAATTTGAGTTAAAACATAGTTCAGAGTATTTTGAGAAGGACCCCAATAGTTCAGAGTATTGGCATTAAATAACCCAATACTTAATGTTATATTTCTGCAGCTACATTTTTATTGGCCGCCTGAATTAGAGTCTACTGTCAATAAGAGGTGGCGCGATGTTGGAGCAACTAGATACAAAGACATTATCCATAAGATTGGTAAAAGGGGAAAGGCCTCACATCTTAAAGGTATATCTGTACAATTACCTTTATTTGTCAATTGTATTGATTAAAGGATGAAAATTCCACTAATAATGACATAATTTATCATTGTTGTAGGTGAGGCGCTTGAGGGGCTTCTGAATCGGTGTGATACCCCAGAGTTTCGAGCCAGATCGGCACAGAAGGCCATGAACAAAAGGGGAGGCAAGAAGGAAGGAATGGCTGAGCCTACCCATCATGCTGGTTCACGGTCATTTCTGGACATATTTTTTTGTGTAAGTTTTTATATTAACACTTATTTATTTAGCTCGTTTATTTGGATATTGGTAATAATAATGTCCCTAAGCAAACATTGAATTTTGTTCGTGTATGTAGCTGAACAAGAAGAAGAATAAAAAGAAGCAGTCAGCCGAGCAGTCAGCTGATCAGAGTGCTGATGATCAGTCAGCTGATCAACCAGATGATATGTTGGCTGATGATCCTCAGGCGACGGTCCCGGAACTGTTCCTTGCCACACATTCAAGGGTGAACGCTAAGAATGAGAGAATTTGGATTAAGCCAAAAGACAAAGCTTTATATGTAAGATTTTTTACTTAAGATACTTTTGAATTGTTACCTAATGAAATTAATGTTAACTAATGATGGTAATTTTTTGTCAACTAATGTAGGAAGCATTTGAGGCTGAAAAAGAAGAACATCCCGAAGTACCAGATAATGAGATTTGGTTTAATTTGGTCAAGGGATATAAGAAGGGTAATGTGTATGGCACCGGAAAGGCCCATGGTGTCTTCTTCAAAGAACCGGCCAGAACATCCTCATATGAGCCTCGCCAAACATATGAGCCGGCTATTGTGAGTCAACTACAGACTCAACTCGCTCAAGAAAGAAGAGTGAATGCTGAAAGAGATGAACAATATCGGTTGATGAAGGAGGCATGGAGGCCATGGAGAACTTCTTCACACAATGCAACCCCGGTCCACAATATCGGTATGACCCCAACGATCCGCATGGTAAGGGCGGTGGTAGTGGAGCCGGCATGGGATTTGCAACTTAGGTTGTTGGATAAGTATTAGTTAGTTTAGCTTGAACTTGGATAATGTAGTTGGTTTAGCTTAAGGTTGGATAATGAACTTGGATAATGTAGTCAGTTTAGCTTGTAGTTGAATAATGTTCTCATTTTTTAATAAATGAGAATTTCGTGTTACAAAAGTTGCGGTTCGCGCAAATGGGTTGCAATTTTCTGTTTGCAGGTTTTCATTGGATATTAGGATGAATAAATACGAGATTTGGCTAGATCAAAAACGAATATGACATGAAAAGTTCCAGCCAATTCGGCGACTGAAATGGGGGTTTTGGCGACTGCAATCAGTCGCCAAAACTGGAAATGCTACTGGAAAAAAACACATTGGCGACTGTAAAAACCAATTTGGCGACTGCCCTACAGTCGCCAAATTGGCGACTCCCCTTTGCTTCAGTCGCCAAATTGGCGACTGCCTGCCCTTTCAGTCGCCAATTTGGCTACTGCACCTTCAGTAGCCATTTTCCTTCCTATAGCGACTACATCTTCAGTCGTCAAATTTGGCGACTGACAACAGTCGCCAATTTTTTTTGGGCGACTAGGGCTTGCGACAGAACTTTGGCGACTGAAGACAGTCGCCAAATTACATTTGGCGACTGTCTTCAGTCGCCAATTTCCGTCGCCTGTTTTATGTATTCTTGTAGTGCGTAAAGCTTTTTTTATAACGATTTGTTGAATAACTGTTGTCTAAGTATAATAACGGTTTTCCTGAGAACACGTTATTGTTATGGTGCGGTCTAGGTTTCCTCCAATATTTTGGACAATGGTAATTTAAGTGTCGTTATTATATGCAAATTTCTGTTATGATACGCTCGTTACTGATGGCTAGATTTGGCGTAGTGGGCAAAGCGGGATTTGAGGTTAGGGAGGGCGAAAAATTCAATCCGAGACAGACCCCAGCGTCTAGAAATTCTAGAAAAAAAGAAGTAATATCAAACTAGTGTAGATCCATACTAATTAGTATATTGTACTTTATAAAGTACAATTTTTTTAGATTTTATATTTATATAGAGACGTTCTCAATTAAATTATTTACATAAACTAATCTTATCTATATAAATACTGAATCATTTTTCAAGCTGTGGTTGCGCCACGTTATTCATACAAGCTTTAATTTTTTTTCATTTTTTTAATTCACTCAGGTGGGTCTCGCATAATATTTGATGATTTTTCTGCACCATAACCGCCCAATATTCTAGTATTCCAAATAAATGCCTAAAATCGTAGATTCAGAAATATCACGAACATCTTTTTCTATATTAATACAAAAACATTTAATGAATTCCGGTGAATCCACCTCATTAATTCATCATTTTATCTTTTTTTTTAAAATTCAATTATGGTGGGGCCCGTATTGTTGTTTACTGAATTAATTATCGAATAAATGTTTGCGTTTCATTAGTTGTGTTATTATTACGTACTAATTCTGAGTTATTTCGTAAACAATAATTTATACGTAAACGATTATATTTATAACGTCTAACTTATATATTATATATTAAAATATATTGTCGATGTCGATTTATACATAATTATTAAATAATGAGTTATGACTAACAATCAATATTACAATAAATAATACATAATTACAATAAATAATAACCAAAATTACAGTAATTGATAGAAAAATGTAACAAAATACAGAAAATGATAAAAACACGATCGAAATTTCAAGTACAATTTTCATGACAGTACTAAATTAAAATAGCAATAACAATAAATTAAAATAACAATAACGTAAAAAAAAAATACTTATAATGTCAATGATATTACAAAAATCTTAATTAATTATAGTATGTATCCAAAAATTTCATTATCAAAAATATATTCGGATTATTAATTGAACTATTTAAAATAACAATATGATTAAAACGACCCCCTGCATTTTTGCACGGGGCTAAAACTAGTTATACTTTTAATTTTATGATATAATCAACTAAATATATTATTTCAAATAAGTAAAAAAGAAAGTTTCTTACAATCATAAGACATTTTAAGCTGAGTTATCTTTTGTCTTAACATATTACTATTCTAAAAAATAATGTAATATCATTACATACAACTACTTTATTATGACTTTATCCATCAATAATACAACTAAATTAGTTAGATGTAAAATGTAATTAAAATATATTGATCGTATAACGAAAACAAACTAGTATATTACGCATCTAAAAAGACAATTTATGAATTATTAAAATATGTTTTTTACTTTTTTTATTCTAATAAAAAAATACATAAATATATTTAAATCGTTTAAAAATACAACATATTATTACTAATAAAAAACAAATAGTTGAAGATGTTGTGATATTTTTCCTAATATATAATTAAGGAGACTCGCCCCCTTGGTGACCTAATTAATGACCTTACTTGAGGGTGGGATTAATAGTTTGCCCGTGCTCGAATTTTCCGCCCCTTAACACTATTAACTCCAACAAGGATATAAAAGTATATTTATATAGATACGGTATATTCTTCAGTTCTCTATCCTTAGTTGTAAATAAAATTAAAGTATACATGAACTATTAAAGTATAATATTCAATTATAACTTGCAAGTTATAATTCCATTCTATATACATTTGATCTATTTTATCCAAAATAAATGTATTAGCTCCAAATACATTTTTGTATTCCTATATATAATGCCCTAACATTCATTTTAACTCACAATTACTAATTACAATCCATATTTGCATTAATTTCACCTGAAAATATATTAATCAATATTTTACTTGATGAAAAGCATGGAAGGAAAAAAAACAAGCACGATTTTATCAGTGATTTTATTACTTTTTATTATAAATTGTTCACTAATCAGAGAAACGGAAGCTACTCCTTATCCAATATGTTATTTATTCAAATGTCTACTTTCTAAGCATTGGAAAGCATGCATGGACAAATGCACGGGTCTAGGGATGGCAACGGACCGGATCTGGACCGGGTCCAGTAGGATCCAGATCCAGATCCGCATTGTATACCTTGGATCCAGATCCGATCCAGATCCAACGGGTCCAAATATGTGAGATCCAGATCCAGATCCAACGGATCCGGATCGGATCCGGGTCCGTTACGGGTCCAAGTTTCTAACCCCCACATTATAAAAAAAAAAAAAAAAACTCATGCGCCATAACACTATTGATATCTATTTTTCGAAATACAATAAAAAGGGGAAGTAGCTAGTAGCGTGACAATTATTTTCAACCAAATATTGCAAGTAATAATTATTATGACCAAGTAATCCAAACACAACTCAAGAAACAAAATAACTAAGACGAAAAACTTCATATTTTTACTATAAAAACGGGTCCAGAAACGGATCTGGATCCTTCAGGGTCTGCGTAGGAGGATCCAGATCCAGATCCGTTTTAAAAGTAGTGGATCCAGATCCGACCCGGATCCAACGGGTCTAAAAAAATAGGATCCAGATCCGGTCCATCAAGGTCGGGTCTTACGGATCTGGACCGGATCCAGGATCCATTGCCATCCCTACACGGGTCACACCAACCCGCCACCTCACAAACGTAATCAAGAAAATCCGAATAATAAAGTTGTCATTCACCCAAATTAAGGCTCCACCAAGGTATTTATCTGTTTTGTTTAATTCATTTTTTTTTTTTCTAAAATACGAAAATGGTAATTAATCTTTAACTTTATTAAACGGTTTATTAAAGTGTGAGATTATGCCCTGGAATTTTTTTTTATTGGTTTTGTTTACTTTATAATTTCGTAATACAAAAGTGTTAATTAATCTTTAACAGTTACGCTAATTGTTACAGTTTTCTTGTGTGTTGGGTTTTGCAGAATTGAAGAATGTGTGACTGTTAGCCACATAGCTTCTTATAAAACTTGGAAGAAGTGTTTTTTTAATCGTTTTTTTGACAAATGTATTGATGTCAAATGTAATTTAATAAAAAATAATGAAATATTTGTGATTAAGATTTATTATTAATAGTCATATTCTTTTTTATTTTTTGACGATATACCATTCAATTTTATCCTAATTGAACCACGAGGGTGATAAAGTTTTCTCTTAATGGTTTGAAAATCGCGGAAGTAGTGATTAGCTCCCATAACATAAATGTAGCAATTAGTGATAGATGAACCATCTCAACCAAAATCTTAGGGGGCGTTTGATTGGGGGTCTATAAGAAAGGGAAAGGGAAAGAAAGTTACTCATTCCCTTTGTTGGTGTTTGTTTGACAAAATCAAAGGGAATTGAACTCCCTCCCTTACCCCTCAATCTCTCTAATTCCTTACCCCTCACCCCCCAAGGGTATGAGATTTCATTACCCTTGTTACCCTTTAACTACTTTTTTCACCTACCACCACACTTACAACTACCACCACAATAGCCACCACCAAACAACCACCATGACGCCACCGTCACCCCCGCCGCCACCCCCCACCGCCACCACCGCCATAACACCACCACCACCGCCGCCGTGACACCCCCACCACCATCGCCACCACCGCCATGACACCCCCACACCACCACCACCACCGCCGTGACACCCCCACCACCATCACTACCATGACACTTCACCACCTTCACCGTCGTGACCACCACCGTTACCGTTACCGTCACCGCCATGACATCTCTACCACCACCATCGCCACCACCGCAATGACACCCCTTATGGACTTACCACCATCACCGTCGCCGCCATAACACCCCACCACCGCCACCGCCACCGCCACCATCACCACCGCCGCCGCCACCACCACCACCACCATGCCACCTCTAAGCTCCACCACCATCACTATCGCCACGAGATAAGTGGTTGTTTGTGGTGGTGTGGGTTAGTTTTAAGAATGAGTTTGAGTGGACCATTAGTTATCTTTCTTAGAGTAACCAAACAACCAATTAAGTTTTAGGTAATCTCTTTCCTTTCCCCCTCTTACCCTTTCTTATTTCCTTTCTCTGTCTCTTTCTCTAACCAAACGTCCCCTTAAGGTGATGGTTGAGGCCCAACTATTATTAGTATTTCTAATACGCTCCCTCACTCGAACGCCTATTGGGCTTGAAGAGTGGTTAGTGCTACCCAATACCGTGTGCGGGTTTTCACTTCGTGAGTTTTCGAGGGGTTTTTAGGTTGTCGGGATTCGAATCCGTGACCTTCGGTCACACTGGCTCTGATACCATGATAGATGAACCATCTCAACCAAAACCATAAGGTGATGGTTGAGGCCCAACTATTATTAATATTCCTAATATTAGGCCCCGTAACTTTGACAAAAAGTGAAAATCCAACCCTGTTTTTAATTTTATCATAAAATATATCATTAATAACTTTATATTTATATGGTTACAATAATTAAATATATCATTAAGAACTAAGATATAATTAATGTTAGTATTTTAATCTTTTAAATGGTTACAATAATTAAATATATCGATATTTATAAAGTTATTCTAATAATTATTTTATTATTAAAGCTTATAAAAATTATAAAATATTGGTTTTAATTACTTTTTTTAATTAAATGAACAAAAGCGAATAGATATTAATTATTATTACAAATATAATATATATTATTATCAATGTTTTAGTAACTTATTGATTTCTCCTTGACTCATTTGTGTCGGATTTTAACCCTAAATTAACGGATCATTTCAGGTGAAGAGTATAACAGAATGAGGGTCAATATTTTCTATGTCTTAACCCTGAAAAAACGGGTTGGATAAATCGTGTTTTCGAGTCAGGTGAGAATTTAACAGAAAACAAAGTGTTACATCTACGGATTATCTATTATGTGGGGGGTTTTGAGGTCGCCTGAATTCGAACCCGTGACCTTTGGTCACACGGACTCTAATATCATGATAGATGAATCTTCTCAACCAAAACCGTTATTGTTGGCTCTGATTCAACATTTTTTCTCGAGTTTACATGTTATTTATAAAATATTAAACAAATTGGTTGATTCTAAAACCAATACCTATTCAAATTGAGTTATGAGTATAAATGATTTTAATTCATTTGAGATTGGGAATTTTATTTAACTTTTTGCTTGAATACATTTTTTTTCAAGACGAAAATTAGGCTAACACGGTTTTTTTCATCGTTACATGAACGTGTTATCTTATAACTTTTTTTAATGAAAATTAGGTTCGAAATATAAAATAAACTCCGTGTCTAATATATTTCATGTTTAATACAAAGGCGATGATTAGTAATCCGATTACTAAAACAATAGGAGGAAAATGAGTTAACGATGCTGAATAGCATATACGAGTACTCAGTTTTCTTAATATTATATTACATGTAATTCAAGATGACTGTAAGTTGTAACGTTCCCAAAATAATTAAGGGGCGTAACGAATAGGTACAACCTTAACATCATCCAAAACCGGACCACAAAGATGACCAAAATCATTAAGTCGAGTATGATAATAAGCACTCCAAAATGTGATTCTAGTTCGACTACTAATTGCTTGAAATTTGAGAAAAGCTTTTGTAAATTCACCCTTTCCATTAGAAACAAAATGTGCTTTAACATTTTGTTTAGCAGCAAATGCTTGTAGCATCATTGTTCCATGGCACTCGTTCTTGGCATCTCCGATTGTAAAAGTAAGGAGGTACGACTTTGATGGTATTGTTCGTATGATTTGGGAGATTGCGCTTTCTCTTCCGCCTACTAGTTCTATGGCCGATGACCCTGAGGGCACGTGAAAGTGGTTTGAGTCGATGTATTTGACCGGTTTTAAGGACTCTATTATCCAACCGGATAATGGGCTTATTGCATCTTGTTGGTGTGGCAATAAGAGTACCCCTGTTGAGAAGTTCTTGAATACATGTGGTCCTCTTTCGAACCCTCCATTTTTCACTAGGTTGCCTCCTGTATTGTTCAGAATCGGGATTTGAAGTTAAGAACGTTTATGGAAACGAAATTAATTTACTCGTAATACAATAAGTTAACAAAATAAAAAATATTTTATCTAAATTGTAATTTTATCCACAAGGCCGGTCCTAAAGAGTGTCTGGGTTGGCAAATGACAAGGGTCCAAATTTAAAAGGGATTCGGTAGTGTAAGATTAAAATTATTACATATTAAAACTAAACTAAGTTAAGCCGTTTAGTGGTTTTGTATCTTACTAAAGGTTAAGAAGGGTTGTGTTCTATTCATTGTGACTACATTTTTATTTTTTTATTTTTTTATTTTCAATTTTCAATTTATTACAAGGTCCTTTTTCTATATATATTTTTTTTAATTTACTGCGTTGATAGTTTCATTCATTTAATTCTTTACGTATTTGGGGACACTCGAATTATAAAATATTTTAATTCTTTTGAAATTTTATGCGTGTGTTTGTGGTAGTAAAATTTGTCTAAATTATACATTCAATAGACACGTCTAATAAAGCTAATATCTAAACTTCGAAAAAATTTCAGTCTATTGCGATTTTTTAACGATAAAATGGTTGTATTATAAGGTACCCTTTCTCCAATTGTCCAAATCCAAAATTATTTTTTTCTAAATTTTTTAAGATTTTTTCAGAATCAACTTCCTCTGATTCAAAAGGTTTTCTGCGTCCGTTTTATTAAATTGTACGGAGTATTAGATAATTACACATGAATTACTTGAATAATTGTTTTAAAAAAATTAAGGCCCCATTTTACAGTTTTGCCTAGGGCCTCGAAATCTTTAGAACCGGGCCTGGTTATCCACGTATTGTTAATGGGTAATCGGTATTATCTCTATACTATAAAAGGAATAGAGTTTAAAAATATTTGATTGTTTCTTAATTTATTAAAATGAAAAAAATAATTTTTCTTTTTCTTTTGTGGTAGGGACCTCCACCTTCCTGTTTATTGATTTAATTAGAGTCTCTCCCATTAATTAGCTAGGTCTAAATTTAATAAAACTATACAACAAAATGTATTTAATTCATTATTATTACATTTAATTTAATTCAAAGTCGGTTCAATTATCTCATTTAGTTTTAGCTCATATATCTTTTAATTTAATTGCCGATAAAATAAAATTATGTTATAAGCTCGTTATATCATAATTATAAAACCGACCCGTGCATTTTTCTTGCACGGGAGTAAAACTAGTAGTGTAATAAAGAGGAAGTTATCAAGTTTGTGAAAATACCTTTTGGTTTAGAAAGTGGTAGTATCTCCTTGATAGCAACTGCATCCAAAAGTGGGCCACAAGCCGGGTCTTCTTGTACACCCGGGTTATGGAAAGTGATCTTAACAATCTTCGAAGTGGGCTTAAAGGCCCAAGCATAAGTGTCGCCGCCATTGCTGCTATACACCGTTTGTATGGGCAAATCGGCCCATACCCCTGAGGATTCGACCCTTAAAACCTCGTCTTGTGCACAAGTCCTTGTTGTGCTGAAGGTGAGTGAGTAGTAAGAGCTCTCATTTACTCTCACGTATTGTGAGATCGAAGCCTCGTTCCCTAGCCTTGCGGCGTGGACGCCACGTGGTACCTCCCAGTAGAAACCTCCGTCTTGCGGTCCGCTAGTAATGTACTCGACCAACCCGTCGATTTCCCATTTGGGAAGGGAGTATTTTCCGACTATTATTACCTTGTTTTTAAGGTTTGATCGCTTCGGTCCCTCTTCAAAGTTTCCGTTTGGTAGGAGCCCTGTTAAGACGGAAATTTATACCTTAGTGTTATAAGAACGGAAATATAAATGAGATGGAGAATGTATTTCTTATTATAGATGAACCTGTGACCTTGGGTCACATTGACACACTGGCTCTGATACCATGATAGATGAATCATTTCAACCAAAATTTTAAGGTGATGGTTGAAACCCGACTATTATTAACATTCATATTAGTGAATACTCACCGTCGAGATGCGGATGGAGAGCGGACGCAATGTAAGTGTTGGCATTAATCATCAAAACAAGAAGCACAAAGCAAAGAAAATGTGAAGAACACATTATGAAATGTTGTATGAATAAAAAGAATCACGAATTACGAGAGTATATTAGAAGTGTAATTATAATAAGGTACCCTAAAACTAAGAGTATATATATAGAAGATTAAGTACATGTATAAGATAATGTTGGCATTGAATGAAAGAAGACATATCGTATTTCAATAACGTTATTGAGAGACTTTTCACGTAAGGAAGAGAAAAAATTATTTAATTTTTATTTTTCATATTATATGTGCAACTAATTAGTGGAAGACGGTATTTCAAGAGACCTACGGAAGGAATCATAGTTCAATTACATCGCACTCTTTTGTGTTGTGAGTTTAAGCACTATGTAAGGCGCAAGATGTGTTGGATTGTCTCCATGGTTTAATTAAGAACAACCCCAAGCCAACTTGATCCAATCGCCAAACCATGCATAAATTGTACTTTAATTTCATTGAAATTTTAGCAATAAAATTGTGGGTCTCTGTTGGGTCGGGTTTGTGTCGGAGTTGGGTTAAATACGGTCATATTTAATTAGGGTTCGGGACATTGTATGTTATACAGGTCTGGTTTAATCAAGTTCGATTGAGGCATCATTGTTTTCGTTTGAGTTAATATGGCCTTATGGGTGAAGTTTATCGCACTTATGTCATTGGATCATCGTATATTTTGAACTTATGGTAGTTTATTCTCTCTCCAATTTTCTATGTTGTTTCCTTTCCTTTTTGACACAAAAAATAAGAGAATTAATTTGGACCACACAATATACATGACCCCACTCCAAATTGATTTTATACCATATAAAGTTGTACAAAAAAATGGAAAGAGGAAATAACATTAATATTGATCAAAAAGAGAAAGGGGAACAATATAGAAAATTGGAGGGAGTATATTGTTTGAATCATGTTCAGAGTAGGATAAAGTCCATTTATATTGAAATAATCACTATAAAGCGAATTTGTTATCATGTACCCGTAATCTCATATTCGTTTCAAATAGGTCAATTGAATAATATAGAATTACGAATTAGTTCAAGTTGAATGTCATATACAGTGGCGGACCCACATGGGGTCCTGCGGGGGCACGTGACCCCTGAGGAAAAAAAAAAAAAAAAAAAAAAAAAAAAAAAAAAAAAATTTAAAAATCTCAGAAAAGTGAAAGCAAACAACGACATTCATACCCATCTCCATATCTCCTATTCTCCATTTCTCCTCCTTGTCTTTCCTTCAACTTCAACTTCATACCCATCTCCATACTCACCTGCCGTCCTGCCGACGCGGCGACGCCGTCCTGCCGACGCGGCGACGCCGTCCTGCCGCCAGCCACCCGCGACCCGCCGGCAACCACCAGTATTCCAGTAACTATCGAAGAGGTATGCCCAATTTATAGAATCTATAACCCTAATTTGTAATTTTGTAAACCCCTATTCCCAAAATCGTTTTTGTTTGTGTAAATCCCTATTCCCTATTTCACTAATTTCAGTGTTCTTTATTTGATTTATAAATCCCCAATTTATAGAATATAATAAAACCCTAATTGGCTAATTTCTTGAGTTAATACAAAAGCTTCTTTGTTCTTAGAAGGATAAAAAAGAAAAGCTAGGGGTAAGATCAGTTTAGAGTGGAATTAGGTTATTGTAGAAAAAACGTTATTTTTGAAAAAAAATATTATCTATAAGTCTAAATTTTTCCCATCCTTTTACTTAAATATTAATTAAAATAGGAAAAAAATTGAAAATATAAAAATATTTCCTTAGACACGCGTAAATAACGCGTCAAAAAATTTTTGTGCCCCCCTTGCACAAAAAGTCTGGGTCCGCCACTGGTCATATATGTAGAGCCTTAGGTCAATATTGTCGTATATTTTGAAATTACGGTAGTTTGATTCGTGTTTAAAGTACGATAATAAAGTCCATTTATGATTCATATAAAATTCACTATAAAGCTAATTTGCTATCGTCTCCAAATAAGTCAATCGAGCCGGATCAATCGGTTTAAGTTGAATTGTTATACGGGATAAGTTATCATCTTCCATGGACTATGGACTATGGTCGATCGAGTTTCAGACAATTTGAGTCGGTTGACTTTTAGGCCAAGTGGGAAAAAGTCAAAAGATAGATAATTTAAATGAGATTAAAGAAATGAGATTCATAATTAAAGCTTGCACATTATAATTAAGGTTCGATGATCAAGTTCATGTGCATCGACTGCTAGATTGGCATCTAATGGAAACAAAAACCATTAGTTTGTTGAAGCTTCAAACAAGTTTTGATCTGCAGATTCGCCTTTAATCAGCTAATCTTGTTTAAGACGATAATATTTATTTTAAACTTAAAACGGATTAAATATGAATTCACATTGATATACGGATTATATAACGAATCTTATTCATCTGATATGATATATTTTACCCCATTTTAAGCATAAACGTATAATACCCGTTTAATTGTTTTCCTTTTATTTTTGCGACGAGGAAACCGTAGCCGCTACCTTTGGTGTGCACTGGGTAAACCTCGATATATATGTGATAGCCTGTAAACCACATACATCAAGTAAGCCACCCGGAGATGACAGATTTAAAGTCTATTTAGGCATGCACTCGAGCCAAGAATGAATATTATCGCATGTTGTACGAAAGTACACCTCCGTAGTACGTACGGAAGAAGCTGCCGGTTTAATGATTCGGCCACCCTCAAGCAATTAGCACGTGGATGCATGTCAATGATGCCATTGGCCCATTGTATACTAAAACCATGTTTGAGCCAAAATTTGTTTGAGCTGTGTTTATACATAAATTCTTATTTATAGCGGGTAATATCTTTAACAATCTTGTGACGTGTCAAATAAAATTTATTTGTGAAGAAAAGGGCAAACCTTTTGTAATTATCTAGGCACTTTTATTTTTTTTGTTTCTATTCGTATTAATCGTATAGGTGATACTTAATCCGTCACAAGCTACTTGTGACAGAAAGAAAGACTTGTTGATCTACACATTCTTAATTAAAACCGTCTTAAGTTAAAGATGTTACAATCAATTATAAAGCTAAAATAAAACAATTGTTACGGGATAATTAATTTTAACCCAAATTCTCATTTTAAACTGTTACCAAATCAACTTACTTGTCACCTAAAAAATGACAAGTTTTTGGCTTTAGTACCCTCACTTGATGCTATTTGATCCGTCTTAAACTTAAAACGGATAATACCCGTCTTAAACAAGACTTACCGTGACTTTAAAACGATTTTAAGCGAGGCCCATACATGTATACAACCCAAATCTTCTTGTAAAATAGTCTTGACGATCGGTCCATATGGCGTATGCAATTTTATTTTGAGGATCGCCTACTCACAATCTTTTCATTTTCAGTACGAATTAAAATTACTTAAGCCCACCAACGGGCATACTTGGCCCAAATCAAATACTTTGGATTAGACAAGATATCATCTTCTGATTCCTTGTGCAGTTGTGCTAATGTGCATAACGCAAACGAGCCGATCTAAGCTTGAGTGCAGTTGAGTTTAGACTCGTCGAGTCTAAAAAAATTAAAGCTGGAAATAGTTTGAGTAAGAATTATGTTTATTTTGTCATTTTATTATTTATGTATTCTCAAATTTTCCATCTAAATAATTTTAAAAAACAAATTAGATTATAAAATATTAAAGAAATGCTCAAATAACATGTAACTTGAAATAAAATTAATATTATTGTATAAAAATAAACACAAAAATTATAAAAGAGTTGCTAAGCCAAGCCTTGTTAAACTCGGGCTCGGCTCGTATTAACCAAGCTCAACTTAAGCGCCTTTTGAATGATCTCAAACCGAGCCAATTCTGAGGGCTCGATGAACCGACTCATATCATTTGCAGTCTTATATGTTAGTAATCAGCCACTTAACCGGGTCTAGAACACCTCATTGGAAGCTCGAATTTTAAGACTAGATATGATTATAAGAAATTATTTTGCACTATGGTGATATAAACTTATTTTGTACGGAGTATTAATTTGTATAAGATAAAACAATTGAGCGCGTATAAAAAGACATTTTTTGGTACTTTTTACCATTTGAATAATTTCATGCATTAATTTTAAAATTGTTACAATAGGTTCGCATATTACTTTATTTCTTTGAAATTGTTGTAGGACAATGTTATGACTTATAATAGTAAAATCATAACGTATACACCTACGTTATTCCAACATTTCACATTGGTAGCATCATTGCCATGTCACGTATCAGACACTTCGTTGCTTCATTTTAACCAAAAAATAATAATATTTTGCGAAAAATAAATATATCTGATACTCTAACACCGTGTTGTATCCAACACTAGAAAGTAGAAACCATGGTAATTGGTAAGAGTAACATAGGTATACCACATTGCATCCCTTGTCTATATTTTACAAATAGTAAGTCTTCTTCAAGACTTATTCATTTTAAATTTAAAACGGGTCAAGTACATACCACTTGTATATAGAAGATTTTAAGAATGTATAGAGAAAACATTATATGTCTTAAATTCACAAGTGATATATTATTTGATCCGTGTTAAACTTAAGACAGATAGGATCGTTTTATATAAAAAGTTGTGTGTTTACAAAAACTGCGTTTACTTTTATAGTAAGTCTTGCTTGTGACAGTCACCATTTGTGACGTATATTTTGTGAGATAAAATGGATACAAAATGAGTTAGTGGATAAAGGGGACCACATGAATAGTATCAGAGAGAGAGAAAAGGTGGGTATTTTGTGAGAGGAAACAGTATCCGTCACAAGCTAGTGACGACGATCGCCGTCACAAACGAGAATTTGTGTTATTTTTATCCCTTGTCCACCTTAATTTGAGCCCACATCCGTACCACCCTACCTTTACTTCATTCTCATAATTATATGCAAAAAGGGTTGAAGTCTTTGCTTTGAAGAAACAAAGGGAGAGTAGAGTATTGCCACACACTCCAGAAAAGCCATTTAATTCAAAAGTTAGCTGAATTTCCCAACAGTAAATGCAACATCATTAATCCACAAATAATGAGACCTCAAGAGTGCAGTTGACCGTTGTGTATGTAATGCATTCAACAATATATATATATATATGACGACGATACATATGTCAACTAGTTTAGTTGGTAAAGTAATGAGATCAGCCTGTGGCGATCTCATATAGATTAGCGTGATAGCGTCTCGAAAGTAATTGCGTAGAGTACAAACTATAACCACAATGAAGTGGGCAGTGGGCACACCCATTGTGTGTTGGCCATGAAACACATCACTTATAGATCACATGCCAGATTGGACCTACCTCACATGCTAAACCCATTTTATCTGGGTTTTCAACTCTAAATCTGTCATCATCTATTCAGTAATCAGTACTCACATCAACTATCCTTGGTTACAGACTAACATGGTGAACCAGTTGGATCCATTAATTGTGTTACGACCCCACGCGATAGGACGGTTGTGCTTTCGTGTCAATCTGATAGAGATGGACAACCAATTTTGCTCTATTGCTAAACTCTAGTGTAAATATGGTAAGTTTTCAGTACTGGAATTCATTGTCATGGATCAATGTCGATCATTCTGCCATAAAACACGGTAATAATGCAGTCGGAACTTTTATAAAGTGATGCTGCAGGCTGCAGCCTAGATTTTGTTATCAGAACAATGGAAATTACGCAATACAGTAACTGAAATAATTCAAAAAGTCTATATATATATATTGCTGATAAATCCGGAACAACACGCCAATCTTTAGAATTCTGGACAATAATACACATTCTAATGCCTAATACTTGTATGACGAACGACACACTATCAGGGAAGGAAACAAGTGAAAGAAAATGCAGCACACAAAACAAACCCACTCATTTCCGATGACAAACCAAAATAAGGACTCGTTTAAAGCTGAACACTTGGGGATAAAGGCAATCGTGTTAGAAATTTTTGAATTTGGTTGAAATGATTTGTGAAAGACCAAAATGAAAGAAGAAGAAGAAAAAAAACAACGCTTCAGACCGTGCTGTTGTCATAACAAAAGAAGTTTTCCTCAGGAATGACGCAGGCAGGCCGAGGTTGGGAAAACAAAATATAACACAGCTTTGGATAAACAATCGGAGGATGAGGTTCAATTGAGTCATATTATGACAATGTGTAAAAAAAAGTACACTTTGCCATGATATGAAGAATGGACTGTGGGAGTTTTGAAGGCAAAAAAGATGAATGATGATGATCAATCGATGAATGACGTATTACGTATAATGGTAAATCATAAAGAGGAAAAAAAAAGTAAAGAAAAGACCAGTAGAAGGGAGAAAAAAAAGACCCTTTTTTTTCCTATGAACAGATTGGAAAGGCTAGCACCTGTTACCCCTGCGACAGGAAAGAGGTCCCGCATTGGCTGTGATTGATCCGACCATGGAAGATGACTTGGCACCCAAGCTTGAGGCTCTTGCGTAGCTTGCTCCAGCTCCGGCTCCAGAGTTTGTGAAGTAGGCCCCGTTGAGCATGAGGTCTCCCTCAGATCTCCAGTTCCAACCCTTCCACTGACCTTCAGCTGTGTCTACCCTCTTTGTCACCTGAATTTTTCACCAAGTCAAGTCCTAATCAGTTTTATGTAGCTAGCTCCTATTATGTGACGTGCTCATGTCGGACTGTCCCATGCTGAATTTCACAATCATCAGAGTACAAATACCGTCATTTTTTTCTCTTTGTGGGTGTGGCTAGATCCCAGTTTTGCGGAATTTCACAGTTAGTGAGATATCTCAATATCATCGGTTTTTGATTCGTAATTTTTATCATTATCGGGCGAGTAATCTTGGGTCAAAAGTTAAATCCTCAGTAAATCTAATCCAAATCCAATGTAGCATCATGTATGTATTCAGCATAGTACAGACAGAGAGAGGACTTTTTGTTGAGAAGAGCATATACCTCTTTAGCAAAAGGATTGGTTGGGGCTGCGTATCTGTTACCCTGACTGTTGATAGTGGGGCTTGCACTTCCACCAATGGCATACATTTCCCAGTGCGTGTAGTCGTTGTTCACCACATGGAAATAGCCGTGGCGACACCTGCATATTTATGGTAGTCCCTCTCAGTTTCCAGTTTATAACAAACCACATGATTCATCAAAATTAGAAAGCATCAAGTTATATTATTCAAAATTAAATTATTTACACTGACTACAGTGACTAGTGTACTTGCGAGCGAAAATTAGGCTGCAAACAGTCAAATACAGCTGTGATTCTATGAAGTACCTTGGCATTCTCTGGATGAGGCCTGAACCAAAATGATTGAATGCAATAGTAACTTGCATCTGTTTGTCCCTCACATAGGAATCACTGTGACCCAACAGCATTACCTGTAACATTGAAAATAACTTAATCCTGCTCAACTACAAATAATCCATTTGAAGTTTTGAACAGCACAAATTCCGGTCTAGTGATAAATACTATCTAGCGATTAACCCATACTAGAGTTAAATGGGATAGTTGTTCCTTTATATTAACATGAGATCATCTTTCAAGAGGAAATTAATACAGAACTAATACCTCATTATGGTGCGCGAAGTGGTTGTTAGATATGGTGATGGCAGTTGAGCCCATCACAGCATCAACAAGGCCATCAGCACAATGAGAGAGTGAATTATGATCCACCCAAATCTGACTAGCACCAAATATTGAGACACCATCTCCGTCGGCCATTGTCCTCCATCCAAAATGAGAAGGGGAACTCCTGACCATAGCATTACCAGTAGGTTTGCAGTCATGGATGTGGATGCCATGGATAATGATGTTTGTCACATACTGGATTGTGATGCAGGCTCCATTGGCTATGTGGATATTTGACCCACGGCCGTCAATTGTCTTGAAGCTGTTCATTATAAGCTCCTCCTTCAATTGAATCACCATATCACGCTGGAATACGATCCACAAAGGCTCTTGTTGGATGACTGCATGCCTCAGAGTTCCAGGCCTGGGGTTGACCGCATCATCATCACGTGGGTCTGTCACGACATAAAATCTCCCATCCCTTCCTCCAACTGCGTTTCTACCAAAGCCAATGCCACAGTCAGCAAGGCGCTTGCGGTTCTTGTGCCAGTTTGGGTCACACCGCCAGCAATCATCGATGGGATTTCCTGTACCACATGAAAAATAACCCAGATTCCTCCTCTGAGTGCTGTTCTGGATGCTCCTGCAGAATTGAAATTGATATTTATCATGATTTTGCAGCACTGGTAGCAGCTAGCAAGAGTATCTTTGGGATTCAGATACTATAAATTCCTTCAGTCCTTGATTTGGTGACAGTTTAGTTCTAATAAGAAGTATGTAAGATATATCATGCTCACAAACTTATGGCTCATGAGACTGTCCAAAATACAAGAGTTTATTATTATAAAGTTTAAATATCTACACCAAGAGACAGATTACAGTTTCTCAAACTAGGTCATCGGCAAAGAACAACTCGGTTTAAAAACATAGGTAAGAGTGTAAGACAGTGCAATCGAAGTTATACAGTTCGCCTTAATTGCATCTGACTAAGGTTGTTGTTGAGCCAAGTAACAATTTTTCGTTACCACACTAGCAAATGCTACCAACCATAACCAGAAACAGACTAGTTGATCCTCTAACATCAATTTTAAAAGTTCAGGACGGAAATTTTCAGCTGTTCTACAAGATTGGCCTCACACTTGCATACAATTAACCCAGTTACCCAGCTTAGTTTTCCTGTAAGGAGGTTTTTGCAAACATTGGGTAAAAAATCACATCCGCATTTTTGTTCAAAGTAATCATCAAATTTTTCCGATTTACAGTACACTTGTGTAATATCGTCTCACTTCAACCTAATGAACTGATGTATTACTTGAGTTTTTATGATTCAGCATGAAAGTAAAAGAGTATTGTTAAGTCTAGCTAAAGTAGATCCTAACCTCCAACATTAATGCTCTACAATTCATGAAGATGTGACTCAAAGACCTAACACACATGACATTAAAAATCCGTCGGTGAAAAAGAGTCACAACAGAATCAATAATTATTCTCATAGCTCACCACCAAATTACCAACACATCATAATGATTTATGGGTCCAAACTTTATTCAATATTGACATTAACAAAAAGGGTGAATAATAAAGCCTTTAACCTAAAGGATGAATCATTAATATACTCTCTTTTATGTCACCGACCCCAATAATTTATGTAAATTAAATGTAATAACTTGAACAGTAATTTAATTTTTTAACCTTAAATCTGGTGCGGGACTAGTATCCAGTCAATCAATCAGATTGACATGATAAATCGGTGAAACATTATCACCAATCATATAAATAGTTAGACAAAAATAGAATAAAGAAAGCAAACCCACATGTGAACCATGGCAACAACTTCTTCAGGGTTTTCCACTGCATGCTCATTTACTTCATCACCTTTTTCCATCACCACCTCCCTGCAAAGTTACCAACGTTAAAAAAATTTGTCCTGATATGATTGTACAAGACCGTCTTATATTCCAAGACGGATTTATTCTATAATTTACGTCCAAAAAAGTAAGCAAACATGAAAAAATTCTCAATTACCCAGCAACATTTAATGCTACAACAGTTGCTTTAAAACAACGGTACATACCCTGATAACGTTACCTATTTTGGTACATATAAGACGAATTTACGATAAACTAGCATTACAAAAAATAACAAATGCTTCGTCTTTATCTCCCTAAATGGGTTTTATAACTTTTATTGATCCGTCATAAATTTGCGACGAATATTATCGTCACAAATGAGAATTTGTATTTATAATACGTAAATTATAAGCAAAATGTGAATTCCAAAAGTAGACAAACAAGAAAGAATTCCCAATTACTTAACATTTAATGCTACAACAGGATCACCACCCAACATTTATTGTTACATGAAGCCTTTATTCTGAAACCTAAATAGTAGCCCTACATGCTACTATTGCTACATACAATCTCAATTGAATGACTTGTTTGTGGACGTGGGTGGCATCTTACAAAATTGAGGTCACCATCTACCATTGTCCATTTATATATCCAACGAAAATAACACTCAGTATCTCTTTTATAAAACCGTATTACATCAAATCATCGTAAAAACCGTCACTTTATAAATTAGACTAATAACAAAACCCATGCATATTAACTATGACAATGTTATATACCTACAACGATGTTATACAAGTAAAACTACACTTATACTCCCTCCATTTTTATCCAAGTGATACATAAGGTTTTTGTACACTATTCACAAGTTAACCTTCAATTTCAATTTTCTCTCAATACGTATGAAAAAACATATTCATGTGGGATCTTGTTTAATTCGTCTTTACGAGTACATTGAAAATATATAATTTTTATAATTTTTACAAATACGTAGCTAAAGATATTAAGCACGTAAAACGTGCGTTGGCAAACGTGCAAAAAGAAATGTATCACTTGGATAAAAATGGAGGGAGTAATACGTAAGGGTAAAACTGTAATTCAATCGAGATGAACAGACATTTATCGATTTTATTTTATAATAATAAATAAATCAAAAGCAGGTAGAAAATGTTGTGCACTGCTCAATGTGCGAAAACACGTCGTCGGCGGGAAGTACAAATTCTTCTGTTTTCAATTTGATCGTATAGAAGGACGAAAGTACCCTCACATGTGAGCAGAATAAATGAGTTAACGTGAAGGAAATGAAGGGGTAAATTAGGAACAAAGAGGAGAGAGAAAAGAAGTAAAAAAGATACTTTAACGGAATCCAATGAGAACAAGTGTAACCGTAAACGGAATAAACGGAGGAAGTTAAGGAAGTTACATCTCAACGGTCAATTATCCTTTCTACTGTTAGATCTAACGGTGGTTAATATTTAAGAATATCTTTCACTTTCAAGATATTGTAACTGAAAAAATAAAGTAAAAATAAAAAAAGGAGAATTGTACTGTACTTACATTTTGTCCGCCATTGTTGTGTTCTTCAAGCTCTGCTCCAACTTCACTGTTTCACTTGACCTACATTCCACCGACATAACATTATATCAATTGTTCGTAGTAAAAATGTAGAAAATTCAGTATAACAATTAATCTAAACAAATTTTTCGAGTTTTTCGTCGCTAAAAATTTTGTAAAAAAAGGAAAATTCGAGGTTTTTTCTTGTTTTTCAAATTAAGCATTTTTTTAAGCTTTTCGTAGCTAATAATTTCAAATTTTGGTAAAATAAATGAAAATGTAGTTAAATTAGGCTAAACAGTTTTTCGTAACTAGTAATTTCGAAAATGGAAAAAAAAAAAGGAAAACTCGAGGTTGTTCCTTTTTTTTTAAATCAAGCATTTTTAGGTTTTCGTAGCTAATAATTTCAAAAATTGATGAAAAGAAAGAATGCAGGTAAATTAGGCGGTGAAAAAATGGAATTGTGGTGTAAAATTAGGGGAAAAGAGATTGATTTTACCGAGGGGAAGAGCGGAGAGCGGAGGCAACAATGGCGACGGAGAAGAGAAGCAGGAGGAGGAGAAGGAGAGAAGTGAAACGAGAAGTGAAGGAAGAAGACGCCATTGTTAAGGTTTCGGTTTAAGTGTGAAGTTTTTCAAGTGTTTTAGTTGGGAGAGAAAACAGAGAAAAGAGGAGAGAAGGAGAGACAGAGGAAAGGTGAGGACTGGAAGGAAGGTTTTTATAGAAGGGAAGGAGGGAAGAAAGTTTTGGGGTTTTGAGTTTTGAGCTGAGGTTGATAGAGTAAAACCAAAATCCGTCGTAAATTGAAGACGGATAATGCTCTTTTACGATAGGCGTGACACTATTCATGATATGTTCTATTTACCTTCATTTGTCGTTCCACTTTTTTTTTTTTTTTTTTTTGACGAGAGGTTTAATCCCTGGGCCCATACATTTCCGCACCACTATATGGACCATTTAAGCCACCCTTCGGGGGCTGCAGTGGCCAAGTGGTTATCGTCCTAGCTGGTAATCGAACTTCTACATTTCTGCAAGGTTCAAGTTTTAACTCAGTTAACACTGGACTAACACCACTTAGTTTCCACTTATCTTATTACGAGAGATATTTTATCGATTTTTAAATTATAATGGTAAGTATCCGTCACAAACAAGTCGGTTTGGAGGCGTTCCACTTATCTTATTATGAGAGATATTTTATCGATTTTTAACTTATAATGGTAAGTATCCGTCACAAGCAAGACGGTTTGAAGGCGCTTTACAGCTTTACTTATCTTATTATGAGAACTATTTTATCGGTTTTTAAATTATAATGGTAAGTATATCCGTCACAAATAAGACCGCTAGGAGATTATATTGTGTTGTTGTTGGGGTCCACCACCTCTATAAGTAACAACCACTCTTCTACTCCGTATAAAGATGAATGACCCTGTGCATTGGCCTTCATTGCTTCCTTTTGCTATACCTTTTAACTTTTTCACTTTTTGTCTAGTTTTTACTTTGAAGGGATGGTTTGGGCTATTGCTAATTGGTATACTCTCATTTGGACATTTTCTTTGGTTGCTTTTTTATTAAATGAATATAAATGGTTTGAATAATATTTCACACACAAATTCTCATCTATAACGGACCAAATTCGTCACAATCTTGTAACGTGAGACAAATTTATAACTTATAAGTGAGAAGGTAGGTGAGGATGACAAGTGTGAGGGGTGGTGAGTAGGGATGGCAGTGGGTCGGATACCCAACCCAGACCCTTAAGGTCAGACCCTAACGGGTCGGGTATGGGTCTGAATTTTTGAGACCCACTCGGGTATGAATCGGGTATGGGTTTTATATAAAAACTTCGGATCCGGGTCCGGGTCTGGGTCCGGGTCTTGGTCTTGGGACCCTACCCGACCCTTAGACCCTTATATTTATTAAAAAAAAAAAAAACACACATACGAACGTCAATAACCCAAATAATACACACAAACAGATGACCCTTGTTAGTTATCATTAATATACTATACGCATATACAAATAACCATTAAGAATAACGAGGAATTTGATTAAAATAATGAGTTTGGGTATGGTAAACGATATAATTAAGGGTCGTATAGTACGGGTAATGATCCAAATAACCAAGACTTTATAATACTTTAATCAAAACTTTGTAATTTAATTCGAACTTTGGTACATTTTATTGAATTACTCGTTAAGAAAAATTGGTCCCTAGGATAGACCCTACCCGGACCCGGACCCAGACCCATTAAGGTCGGGTATGGGTCCATTAATTTCAGACCCTTTAGGGTCTGGGTCGGGTACGGGTCTAAGGTTTTTTACTTCGGGTCGGGTCGGGTCTTGCCGAACCCTACCCAGACCCTACCCATTGCCATCCCTAGTTGTGAGAGATCACGAATTTGTGGCCGTCACTTGTAAGACGGATTATATTTCTTATGGCTAGGTAGTAATATTGTTTTGGTAGTTTGAAAGATATACTCCCTCCTACGGTCCTACCCAACTTAAATGTCTCATTGTACATTTCTGTCTATTCAGGATATTGTCCCATTGTTTATTTTTGGTAAGTTTTTTACCAAGTTTTTACCATTCTACCCTTATTAATTTTCATTTATTACTCACCCACCCACTCATTACCCCACTTACTTTATACAAATCATAACACCCTATCTCCCATCTACATACCCTACTCAACCAAAATATTAAACAACTAATATCTCATAAATTTTGTCATTTCGTCACAATGAGACATTATAAACGGGTAGGAGGGAGTATGATTTTATCATATTCATTTTATTTGACTTGTCTTAAATTTAAGCGACTTAGTTAATATTAAGTATTTTTGAACAATTCGATGATCTTAATTACAATCCATGGATGTTGAGATAGAGTAATTAAAATAGTATTATGTCTCCTTATTTTTGACATAAAAATAAGGTAATGAATATGGATCAAATTATTAGAGAAAATGGAGAGGCCCTTGACTTAGTTTTAAGTGAAATTGTTACAAGAGGTATGATGACTTTATTGTTACTTATTTGTTCCATTTATGATTGTTTTAAGATCGTTGTAGCTTGTTACAATTCTATTATCATGTTGTCATTTATTTAATGTTGCTTACTTTTTAACATAAGTTTTCCAAAATAACCCGTCTTCTGTTTTCTTTACACTTTTACTCATCAAAATCATTTTTTCATGTTGAATAATGAACAACGATAATTAACAACAAACACTTTTGTAGGATTGTTGGAATGAGTCACTACACAATAGTAAGATAATAAGAATCGGAAAAAAAAAAAAAAAAAAAACAAGGACACCATATTTACGAGGTTCATCAACTTGGCTACATCTTTACTATAGTCGCACTCAAAATTTTACTGAGCACTCAAATAAATATAATAATGAGAATATGAGGATACATTGATCAATGTAAAAGTAAGTTTTTGTGAGTTAAAAACTCTTCTTCATTATGTCTCAAATAGAAACATTATTTAACTTCACAAGGCGGCAACTTAATTCTAACAATCTCCCACCTCCCGACAATTACGGAGATAACACTAGCTTTACTTTTCCACCTAATACGACCATGTTTTTGTTCATGCTAAATGCAAGATAGCCAAGGTACTACACAACCTTGACTCGTCACCATTCAAGTCTATTCCCACCGGCAACCATACTTGTTGGGTTTCATTCACCGTTTTCTGGGACGTGCAGTCCCACGTAAACGAAATACCCTTATTACATGCCTTGTTACTTTGTTAGAGGTTCTTGGATTTTCGCACACATCTAAGCATGCCAGATTCACCTTGTGCGTTATCGGACCACCTACGGCATTCAAGCCACCGACTTTATTTCCACGGTTCTTAGTGTGCATAGTTTCGTATATATCCTGCAACAAGTCTCATGAAACAATTTCATTCTTCAGATCTCTTATAATCACACAACTCTCATCTCTACACAATACAATGGTGTACAAAGTTCCACTCTTACTCTCACGCGCGAGCTAACACCATTAGTTCCTTGATTATTTTCCATGAATTTTCTCCGAGACAACCTTGTAGCCTACTTTATCGAGCTTTCCAATAGATATCAATTTCTTTTTCAAGTTTGGGATGAACATAATATTTGTTAGCTCCCACCTACCCTCAGTCGGAGTACGGATTTCAACACCACATTTTTCCATAATGGGTATTGTCTTACCATTTGCCAAGTAAGCAGTACCACACCTTCCACCAACAAATTTACGTAAGAAATTTATATCTGGAGAAAAGTGAAATGATAAACCAAAGTCTAAATATCCAAGACTCAATCGGAATTTCAACACTCAATGTTTGATCACCTTGACCATCCTGTTGATTACGTCGTCGTTCGGTTTTCTTCGGATTCGACAATTCCACAATTCCAACACGGCGCACCTCCTCTAATTATTGAGTTTGAACTCCCACGATATCCACCTCTATAATTTTTATTTCCTCTACCGTCGGCAATTAATCCACTCCCATTGATTTCTGATGTCTCACCTAGCTAATACATTCTTGTGAATGCTCTTGCTAAGAATTAGATCACAAACATTATCAAATTTGAGCGTCTTTTGTCCTTATGAACTACTTATTGCAGCCACCATTGTATCCGCCTATTAGGTAACAAGGATAACAAAATCAATGTTTTTATCTTGTCAGCAAAATCAATTATTGCGGAGCTAAGTTGTCTTGTGATCATATTAAAATCATTAATATGACCATCTTCCATTGTGGTTCCTTCTTACATTTGTAAATCGAACAATCTATGCATGAGGAAAACCTTATTTGTAACTGAAGGTTTCTCCTACATATTTCTAGGACATCTATCAGGTCCAATATAATGTTGTCTCAGCACTCATCGCATTGAATGCAACATTCTGAGCCGACGTTAATCTCACCACACCTAAGGCTTGTCTGTCCAAATTTTCCCATTCTTTCTTTTTCCGTGGAATCCGGTTTAGTGATTTCCAAAGGAAGATGTAAATTCTTTGAATACAAATAAACAGTTATTTGCATATTCCAAAATGCAAAATCTTTCCTATCGAATTTATCGAACAAAATTTACCTTCTTCCATTATTGTGAATTTTAGTGGATCGTTCTTCGCTCAACAGCCCAACTGAGCTCGAATACCAGTTTGTAGGGATTGTTGGTATGAGTCACTCACACAATAATCAACGACCCTCACTCTCCTCCTCCACCATTCGCACCACTCCCTAATCCCCCTCAAAATCCCCACACACTTAGATGTCGTGAGACTTGTGGATGAACATCTAAAGCGTGGATATCAGTGTTGAGGGATGAAAATTTTGACCGAGTATATAAAGACAAGCTAGGCAGCTAGATTGTTAGCGACTAGACCAAAATAGACGGCGGCAGTGGTGGTAGATTCGAGGCGGTGGTTGTTTTACATATATATTCATTGGCATGGGACAATTTATAATTTACCCATTCCTTGAGGACTTGATGACCCTCAAGGCCTCAATTGCTACTTCATAGACCTTGTACTTACGGTAGTGTTAAAAAGTAAGAGGGATTTAAAATCGTATCATGAATATCACCTCTCATAACTTTACTAACTAGACTAATTGACATCTACATTCTATTACATAAACGGTTAATCCTCCTTATAAGTTTATAACCCATTCTTGATTTCATTGCACGTCAAATGTCATACTACCATAACTCTACGTATAACCATAGCCTTCAATTGTCTTCTCCATTTTCCACATTGTAAGGAGCACCCACGTTCAAATGTTCATATTACCATAGTGTTGCCTACGCCCTATTCCCTAAGAACACCTATGGCTATTGTTATAATCATGTTCCCAAAGTTTCACATGACATAGTATGTTTTATGAAACTCATCTTAAAAGCCATCTTAAAGACGAGACAAGTAGTGTACATACTACATATTCATGACTCACATAATTAAGGAAAAATAATTACTTTGATTTATAGTAATTTACTCTATCCATCCCGCTTATTTGTTTACCTCCGTAAATTGAGATGACTACTTCACTTAATTCCTTTGGTTACCATTTAAACTTTACTAAGAAAAAGTAAGTAGAGGTTGTGGCCTAGTCTAGCCCAGCAATAGCTACGCCCAAGGGTGATAATGAGATGAGATATCTCGCGAGGAACTCGAGCTCGGTTCGGTCAAAGTTTGGCTCGTGTGAGCATGACTCGAGAGTTTAACGGGTCAAGCGGAGCTAACGTTGGCTCGACTCGAACTTCTGTAATTAGATAAGATATTACTCATATTTTTTAAAAACTAGGTTGTCGTGATTTATATTTGTATCACGCATATCAAAATATCTCAATGATTTTCGAATATATGTATATAAACTCTCGAGCCTTAGCTTGTTATTGAAAATATCGAAAGAAAAAATAACGGAAGTTCAACATTTATATAGATTTGAGCTCGCGTTAAAACTCATAAGTTTGGTAACGAGCACAAATTTTTTAATCTAATTAAAGACCGAGCTTGAACTTTAGTTTATGAGCACAAGCTGAGCAAAGACAAGTTCGGGCTCGACTCGACTCGTTAACACTCATATTTACTACGCCTTTGGACACTAGGATCAATGAAAAATGAAAAGACCAATTATTAGATTTCAAATGGACCAAATTGGATATGGAACATTAAATTGTTTGACAAAAACAAATTTAAAATAAAAAAGTAAACAATTAATTGAAACAACTTATATTAAAATATAATAGACCACCAAATTACCGAGTCGGAGAGAGTAAAAAACATAACCTCTGTCAAATTGTTTTCTATCCTACTCAATTCATAAAATCACATCCCATTCTAACTCATTCTTTCCTAAAGATATAACTAAAATGTAATACTACATCATTCCCGATCAATATTTATATACCGTTCATTTTTACACTACCATTCTAAAACAGAATGGATCGACCATCCTTCTACCGTCCTGGTTTATTTTGATGTTAGTATAATAAACACTCCTCGGTTGTTAATTATTATATAAATTAAATAGATTGACTTTAATCACATTATACACCAAAATAACCGTCGTTTTGTTTGCGACGGTCATAAACTTGTGAAATCTCACAATCTCTTTCACTTGTCCACCTTATTTATCCTCCCACTTACAAATTTATCTCACATCACAAATTTGAATTTATGGCATCACAAATTCACATTTGTGCCGAAATAATACACTCCATATACAAAATTACAAAATACATAAAATAAGGAGTAGTTTATACTGTTATTGAAAAACATAACGAGAATGAGGCTCAAAAGTCAATCCCTTAATTGATGAAAGCCACGTGGAAGGAGAATCTGACAAAATCCTAACGAACTTTCTCACTCTATATGTGGGTCCCACACAACGACGGTAATTACGGAGAGTAGACGAAGATTGCCATGTCAGCGATCCGTTACAGAATTCAGGCCGTTTGAGTGTATTTGTCTCTTTGGATAACACATTATTTATTCGTTAATTTTGTTTGTTTTCCATTTAATATATTTTGGCTTTTTTTAATGCATTAAGATAAAATAGAACGTTATATGAGGGCCTATTAACAAATACTCCCTCCGTTTTTTTTATATCACCCAAATTTTGTTTTGACACTATTCACAATCGACTATTCAACGTCGGTTTTCTCTCAATCCGTTCACGGAAATATATTCATGTGAGATCTTTTTTGGATTGTCTTGATAAGAGGATTAAGAATATCAAACTTTTATAATTTTTAGTAGTATGTAGCTAAAGATATAATCAAAACAAAATGAATCTCGGCAAACGTGAATAATGAAATGGGGTGATATAAAAAGAATGGAGGGAGTATGACTTATTGGTAAAACGCAATTTTTTAATTCAGACCTGTTATTTTTCGTCTGAAATAAGACGTATTAATTGTAACAATTTTACGATAAAATGCTAGTATTATTTTTTGGTAAAATATTACTTTCTCCACAAAATAATGTTTTTCCCATTTGTCTATTATACGTGAGTATTTTAATGAAATGTGGAGAGTATTGTTTTCAGGGTAGAAACTGATAACTTTAATTATAATATTTTGTCATTAAATAGTTACATTCTATTAAAAAAATATTGACATTTAATCTGTCTCAATTCAACTGTCTGTAGTGAAATTTATTGTATGTTAAAACTAAAATACGTAAGATTATCTTTTGTTGTAAATAAAAGAGTAAAAACTCAGTGTATTTAAGATTATCTCGCTCAAAAATTGTTCGTAGCTATACCATTATTCCTTTGTTTTGAATTTTTTGGATCTTAATTTGTTGCTCGATGTTCTCAAAAATATAACCGTCTTTTTTCGAGAAAAAAATATCAACGTGTTTTAAAAACGTTCATCTATTGCATTGAAAATCCTAAATATACTATATTTATATTGCTCATTTTTTCTTTACCGTTAATATATAACTCGGTTTTCATTTCATTTGTTGAACTTGTGTTTGGCCTCCAATTTAATTTATTGCTTCAATAATTCAATCACATTTATGTATGAATTATACTCTGAATAAACCGTATGTATTTTTCGTATATCGGAATGAGGGAAGTGAATATAATTACTCATAAAAAGATAATAAAATATGAAAAAATATTATAACATACTTATAAATGCCTTAATAAAATATAATTTGAAATAAATTAAAATTATAATTTAAAAGTGATGTAAAAAAAAATTATAAACGAGCTTTCGAGTCGAGCCTTGCTGAGCACAAGCTTGGCTTGACCCATATTTAGTCACGTTCAACTCGATCTCAATTTGACCGAACACTAGCCAACCTTTAATCAAGCCAATTCCAAAACACAAAAAATTCAGACAGACGATCTCTTAATATCATTATTGAGAGATCTCTCACATGATGGAGATTGAGGTGAGAGATTCACTATTTCTCTATTATGTCATATACATAATTAGTGAGAGAGATCTCTCATGAGACCTACTGATTCCATAAACTTAACGAGTTGGCTCGGTTCACTTGCGCTCCTAGTTATAAGACATATACGTGATATACCATTGTCCTATGCTCCTTTTTTTAACGTAATAACTCCGGTAATATGGGGAACGTGAGCTCGGAAGAGTGGAGTAAAAAGAGTAAAAGTGAGAGTTGTTAGTAATAATTTAACATCTTTAGCGCGTATTTCACTGAGATTTTCAGTCTAACCCATCAGTATTTTTTACCTTTTTGGAGGCAAGATAATGTATGCTCCCACATGTATCCATTTATGCATGTTACTTCCATCATTAACACTCTTTCATGCGTTTATTCAATTCCTTAACCTTAATGCATCACATTTTTTACTCCATAGTCTTAATTAGTGATCAAATCTACTTTACATATTTGTTCTATCATTCTAAGAAACCTAAAATTTGCACAAACATGATTATATATCCAGTTATATATAAATATTGTATAACTAACTAATACGGAGTACTTTATAATAAAGTTTATATTTTTTAAAATAAAACTCGGATACTTTATTATAAAACTCGGATTATACATCGTACAACTGGTGGTATAGTCCATGAACGGTAAAACTTGTCACTTATATACGTAAAATTATACGCGGGATAGACACAGATAAAATGTGAATAAAAATAATTAAAATGGATAAAATAGGGTGTTAGTTTTTAAGACAATTTTGTATTATAAAATGGATTTAAGAACTACACTATCTATAGGTAAAAATGATTATGATTTTTTTTATTTTACAATAAATTGGTATAAAATCGCTTTATAAAAGTATTTATGTTGCAAATGAATATTACTACATAGGAGAACTGTTAATACTAATTTTGAATATGATATACGAACTAGGGAAGTAACAAATTACTTCTCATCATCCTCCCATTTATTCCAAAACTGATACAAACTTTAACATCTCATAAATCTTCTATTTAATTTACGAACATATATATTTTATAATCACGAGAGTGGAAGATTGTCATATATAATTTCAATTGATAGTTTTGATAATAATTTGAATTTTTTTTCTAAGTAGCTGAGTTGGATGGAGTTCATTTAACATCGCTGATAACAAAGTAATTGTAATTTAAAATAAAATTAGTACACTCGTATATGCATATTGCTGGGGAAACTAAAATTAACGACATTATTCATCCTCTCATCTCGAAATTTTCATTTATTCTAGCATAACACTACTATATATTCAAATTACAAAAAATACAAAATGAACAATAATGTCTCAAGTTCTCCAATCATACTCCATAGATCATACTATGTGAATATTATAAGCAAATGGTAATTGAAATTTACTTAGAAAATTGATTTTATAGATACAACTACCTAACCACTTTGTAATCAAAATTCAACAAACACATCAATATCCTCACCAATTCTTCTACAAGTCCATATGATCAATAGTAATTTCATGTGGTTAGACATAATTAGCATAATATTAATGATGATAATGATGGGGTTATCCTTTGAGTTAAATCTACCAACAATATCATTTTATCTTCTTGATCATTCTATTTACTATCATTCTATCAATTTATTTACACTCCATCTTATAAGATGATAAAATATTTACACAACTAATAAAACCCGTTCACAAAATTGTCCTTAACTAAAAAAAAGCAGCGTAATCCCTATACTATAAATACTATAAAAGGAAAAGAATTCCTTGCAATTCTATTGGTCCATGACTTTTGGATAGAGAAAATGCTTTTATTTTAGTAGGACCCACCATGTTCTTTGTGGAATTAATTACTTGCTTCCTTCATTTCAATTTAATTAATCTTTCCTAAATTTAAATTCAGAAAAAAAAACAAGAGACTTCTTTTTTAAGATTTATGCTAAGTTGTCAAGTACTATTAAATCAACCTTCATACAAAACAAGATGTATGTATTTAAAAAAATCGTAGATAAAACCATTATTAAACTAAGAAATCAAAATATAATAATATCATCAATTAACTAAAGAAATCTTTAATAAATTCACATCAACTACATGTATACATTATTATAATACAACTGGAGAGTCGTCGTGTGAGAATGATTCTTCTGTTAATGTGACTAAATTTCAAACTTAAGGAGCTAATTAGCACTCGAACGGTAAATAAATTTACACCAACATGGGGTATCGTTTAAAATTTTTGTTATATAAGAAACGATAATTATCCAATAAAAGCAACGTGAAACATCGTTTAAAATTTTTACTAATAAATAATTAATGAATAAATCCGTGCAATTATGCACGGGTGTAAAACTAGTATGTCATAAATTACGGTCCAAGCACGACGTAATTCCGTAAAAAATCAAATAGGAATCAATATAATTAGTCTTTTATAAAGCCGTTTATACTAAATATTTATTATGTAAAACAAAATCAGTAACAAAAAATACATTAATTAAACAAGAAGTAAATTAATGAACAAAGGAATACAAAAATTTGTTTTATACAAACCTTTATTTGTGAATGACCTTACACAAGAATTTATATATAAAAATATTAGCAAAAACAACGGATGACTAGTAATTAAGTAAATATATTTTTTTTTCAGACTATTCAGTTTAGTCTGGATTCAAGCTAAAATAGGACAACTAAGATGATAAATAAGTAAAAAAACTCCGTATAAGATAAACAATCACTTAACGGTTGGTCTAAGTATGTATTATCGGTATTATTAGTACAACGGGTTGTTATTCAACGAGTCTCCTTTTTTACGGGTCAATTATCAACAACGTGGGTAAATAAAACAAAAATTAAAAAACGTAGAAAGTTACAAATAATTTATTTTATTTAGCCATATGACTTTTACCTAGTTTGTCCGTCACAAAATTGTAACAGATATGAACGGTTACAAATGAGAATTTATATTACGTTATTAGAAACTAAACGTACACTCACTAGCTTGATTGGTAATTTGGTACGATATAGTGTCCCACATAACCACTAAGTACTACGGAGTAACTAATACTAGTATCAACCAACAAAATGAATAGGTTAACTTGAGATACACGCGAAAATGGCACAAAATAGTGTAGACAAAAGGAGACATGTAGTAATTGTTCTTCTTTTCACTTAATTGCTTATTTTACACATTCAAAGTTAAAAGCGCAAAGATTTCATTGCTGCAATTTCTGTACTATTTGTTATTTCGAATCTTATTTCCCATCGTACAAACAAAGTAAAAACAATATCAAACATCACAAATTCTCACTAAAGACGGACAGTGCACTATCCGTCACAGGCTGAGGACGGATAATGCCCCTTTCACATAATGCAAGTTGTATTATCCATGTGATGCTCCACTTTCTGCCACTCGCATATCCACTTGCATCTTTGTGAGAGTAAAATATTCGTCTTCAGCTTGTGACGGATATTATTCGTCACGAGCAAGATTCTTTGATCAAAGATCTACAAAGATATAGTCTATATCATATGATATGCTCCTCAGATCATATTTTGACTCCAATTTATAAGTCTCACTTTATATGATGTAAGCTTGTATCTATATGTTCTAAGATCTTTGACTAGCTATCTAGCTATAACATTTATTGATGATGATATTGATTGTATTTTTGAGTAATTGACAAATCCGTCACCATTATTCGAATTAAAGACGTGGGTAGTATCCTTCTTATCAAGTAATTGACTTCGAGTTAATTTGTTGAAAATAGATCAGGTGTCGTCGAGTTTTGTTTCACTTTGAGTCGACTAGAGTGTTTCATTAAATGATTCCTGGCGCAATCAGCGGCGTATATGATTTTTGTTTCAAAGTTCAGAGCAGGGCGTCTCAAATAGGTCGAAGACCCCGTGTAAAAATAAAACGGAGGCTCTTAAAATATGTTGAAAAAAATTTAAAAGAAAATGATTATAATGGGAGTGGGAGTCAAACTCAAGCTCCTTAGCTAATATGCAAAATTGGAATCACTACCCTATCCTTGGTATTGTTGATATAACTATAGATTTTATTGTATTTATTGTGTAAAAATAGATTTTTGAGGCCCAAAAAAACTTGAGGCCCAGTTCCTTTGCTCAGATAAACCTGACCCAAGCCGTCCCTGTTCAGGAGTCATATTAGTAGGATAAATATATTATTAATTGGGTCTCAATTATCATTTTAGGATTTTGATTGAGAGGGTTTCTAACATGGTATAGAGCCATTGTGACTAAGAGCAACTCCAATGGTGATTTATGTTTAGGGACTTGCTTGTAATATTTGCTAAATTATAAGCATGTAATTTACCATTGGAGATGAAAAATTCAAGAGTAGCTTGCAAGCATGTAGCTTTGTCAAGGTACATGACTTGGCGGATGAAAGTAAGAATGTGGACCCATGCAAGCAACAAGATGTTGTAGTCTGTCATTGAAGCGGTGAATAGCTATAAGGCAGCGTAGCTTGAAAAATCGTTGTGACAAGTCAAACTACACCATATTGTAATTGTCCATTAGAGTTGCTCTAAAATCTAAATGTCTTTGTTTTAATTTCTCGCGGCCTTTACTATCTCACAAATTAAAGCTGAATTTCAACACATGATAAGTGGAGTAAAAGCTTTAAAGTTTTGTCTTAGGGTTTCTAACACATATTTCTAAAGGTCATCGAAACTTGACCTTCCAATGCTTAAAATTTGATCTTTGAGCTAGAGTTAGGACATCTTTTTGAATATAATTAGTGACCCACAGTTTTGACTAAGAATGATTTTATATTAACTATGATAACTGCAATGGAGCAGAAATCTTAATGTTTTGTTTGAGATGGTTTCTAATACATATTTTTAGGGTTAACGAAACTTTGAAGTCCCGATACTTGAAGTTTGATCTTTGACCTCGAGTTAAGACATCTTTTCGAATTTAGTGATCTAAAGTTTTAGGTATGATTTCATATTAACTTAAGGACAAAAAATAGTTTAAACTCAAAACATTAAACCAGAAGTAATCAAAATATGAAAACGCAGGTAAAATCGTAGAAATATAATTCGACTTTTTCGAAAAGGTAACTAAGAAATGTTGAGTCAAGGGGCTCTCATCATTAAAAAGGAGAAGCAAGTGATTTTCCCTTAGCTTTTCTCCAATACTCCAATTTTACGTAGCTTCCTTAATTGTCTCGCTGCAAAAAAGCACAAATTACTTCAATAGTTCAACACAAATTCTTATTTGCAACGGCACTATCCGTCGCAAGCTTGTGACGGATACCGTTTTCGCTCACAAAATACCCACTTTTTCTCTCTCTCTGACACTATTCATGTGGTCCCCTTTCTCCACTAACTCATTTTATATCCATTTTATCTCACAAAATATCCGTCACAAATGGTGACCCGTCTTAAGAAAAACGGACCGATAGTTCAATAGCGCCAAAGTAACAAAGTTCACCTTCATTCACACTTGATTTTGTATTTTGATATTTTCGCGTCGGTCATTACCCGAAATTTTGATAAAAACTACTCTTCGATTCATTAAAATATGCCCATATTTTAGTTTTGTTCTATTCTCGCCGTTCCACCTATAACCAGTAAAACACTTTACTTTATTAGTAAAACTCACTGTTCTACTCATAACATTAATCCTTATGCAAACAGTAAATAAAACATTTGTAAAAAATTTAAGAGAATATATACGAGTACAGTGTGCCTACTCTAAAGGCAATTTCTAAATTTTGGATTTTACATGTACTTTGTCCAACCCGTATAATATGGGTGAAACTTTCATTAATCAAATTTCATACCATGGAACAAAAAATATTTAGATGCCTCGAGTATATAATTAAGTTATCGCACAACTTCATCATTGACAACGTCATTTCCTATTTTCTTTAAATTCTTCTCCATTATTTATATTAATTTGTGTTAATTATTCTATTCTTTTTATTGATGATTGTGTACGATAACATTATATACCTGATGGACCAGGGTGGTAGTTTGCATGTATGTCGCCCGACAACAAATGCACTTTCAAATTTCTACTTCACTTGATTTTTATCCGCGCATTTTATGTGGTAACAAGCGGGGGTTAAATAGGTAGCTTTCTCCATTAAATATCAATTGAAATTCATGAAAAATCTCGAATTATGTAATAAATAGTGACAACAACAAATTTACCGTTATTAATATATATACGAGTAATATATTATATTGTGTTATATTGCATGAATTATTTAAAGTAATACTCCGTATATAATCTATAATATATTACAACGGTCTGTCTTGTTTGTGACCTCTTACAACGCTTTACACTTGCCCTTTCTACACGCACACTCACTTGTAAATTTATCTCACGTCACAAGCCTGTAACCGATGTAATCGGTACAAATGCGAATTTGTTATATTACAAATTGAGACATGTGAATTAACATAATGATTGACATTCGTTTTTTAATTGTTGGGATTGAATTGAATTGAATTGAATCCAATCCGTGGATTAGAAAGCTCCATTTATCCGTTATTCAAATTCTTATCATTTTCAACTTAATTTTCTCCACATGCTCCGAATTTCAGAGTGATTGACGTTCATATTATATGCTTTGACTTCTAGCTAGTACTACCCTTTTTCTTACTTCTATACAACAACTCCACGGAATATATTATTTCTTTTAATTAATTATGAATTTATGATGTGAAAATGATACTTATCCACTTTGAAACAAAGGGAACAAGGAGACTCCATTTCCATATATTTTCATTAAAATCCTTATTATTCGTGACAGAATTAAGATTTACCGCTATAGATCTTGTGAAAAATTTAACAAAAATGAACGAGTAATAATATAAAGTAAACTTTAAAAATTGTTTAAAATGACCAAAATTTTTAGAAGCTTTTAATATTCAGTGGAAGTAAATACCTCTCCTAGCTCTCTCGAACCAAGAGTGTTATGTTTATTGTATATAAAAATTTTGTGTGAAATGAGTTCTCTTTAAGTGTTTAATTATTTCTTTAATTGGCTTTTGATCATATGTCCAATAGACACTGGATGGAAAAACCCTTTAACGTAATTATGAGTATTTTATTTGTAAAATGTTTTACCTAATACTCTGTATTTATTACATATAAATTGGTAGTTATCACAAATAACATTTTACCTCTAGTGGCATAATAACATCGTATAACTAAGTTATATTTAACTACAATTAGTAGATTATACAACCAACAGTATACAGATAGTAAGGATTTGGAGCATTATACCAAAAGATTTAAAATTATATGTACATTTTATGAGTTTTATTGAAAAAAGATCTAAGCGATTATAAAAAGTTTGACTCAAAAATAATACTTATGAACTCAATAAATTTTTAATTTTAACCCCTAAAAAATTAAAATATAAGTCAAAATCTTAAAAAGCTCAAAAAAAAATTGCATATAAAATTCATTCAATTTGTATTGGTGGTATGATGCAAATATACATTTGGATTTTTCTGAATTTTCTGAATTTCTTTTTTTAGTGTTTAAGTGAATGAATTTAAAAACTTTATACTGTACCTCGAATTTTTGAGAATAAAACTTAAAATTTTTATTATATAACTCGGATTTTAAATTAGCGGTTATATTACAATTGAATATATAATCTATTCCCAAATTCTCATTTGTGCCGGACATATCCACAGGTTAAATATTACCCATTTGGGTGGAAAAATAAAAATATCTGAAATTTCATATGCTTTGTCTTATATACTTAAGTGATATATCTTAACCCGTTAGAAATTTGCGACGGATATATCCGTTGAGACTTACTGTAATCTATTAAGTGGTTACGATAATATGTATGATTGGAATGAAAGAAAGAAAGCAAGTTAGTGGGTAGATGATGTACTCCGTATTAAAGAGAATTAGTAGGCAGAATCACGTACTAATGTGGTATATATGGTACATATGTCGTTATTGTGGGTAGGGATTAATATCACATGGAAAACTATCAATTGTTTTGTTACGAATTATTCACTTGTGCATTGCTATATCACACACTCCACTTTTAATGCTTAAGTACTCTAATTTCCAATGTTGAGTGATCAAAACAGATGTATCAATGCTGGACTTGTTGATACTCACTGCTCTTCTAAACCGACGTGTTAAGAAGTCGATTTGAGCAGATTCCGATTTGGGGAGTAGGGTCTTGAAACCCCGCATGTTTCAATTTGTCGGTCATTTTATCGTATAAATTGCATTGGTACGTTAAAATTTTCAACTAAAGTAATTTTATTGTGAATGATGGTTGAATGGGAGATTATACTGGGTCGTGTTAATTCTTCATGCTAAAGCCGCAGAAATTCACTTGCCGAGTCAGGATTTGATGGTACGGTGGTAAAAGTTAATGCTGCAAAAAAAAAATGAATTATTATATATATAAAAGCAAAATGTAAAACTGCTGATGTGCGCAACACGGTTTCAGAATTAGGTTAATGAGACTCTTTCATTCAACCTCATAATTTCAGTTTTTTTCGGCCAATAACGTGAATAATAACAGCCATGTCAGCTTCCATTAAATATCAACTTATTAATTAATATTTCAACCATATAATTACTTAAATTTCTCTTTTTTACCTTATTTATCTCTTATTCTTTCTATTTCCTAAATCTTATTTTATCTCACTTAATTTTTTTTACCCCTTATATCTTTTTCTATTCTATTACTAAAACTCCATTTATTGAAAAGTTATAAGTTTACATTTTTTAATTATATTTTACACTTTTCAAGTTATACGTCAAACTTTTAATGTCAACATGTTCTTATATATCTTATGTTATAGATATACTTTTTTATTTTTCTTTAAAGTATTTAGATATACACTATATATATTATTAGTATATCTAACAACTTTAATTGATCATTTCCCGTCAAAACTAAAATTGAACAACCCGTGAATTTTCACGGGTGTTACGCTAATATTTTCTGAAAAATGAAGTACGGAAAATGTACACGAAAATCAACCCAACGGGCCATACATGTTGTCCATTAAAGAGAAGATGAGCCAATTTATGTAAAGCCCATTTACTGACTACGGCTGCCAGCATGAGAATTAGGCCCAGAATTTTAACTCCGGCAAGAGTTCAAATATCAATTATGAATCAATGAGACAATGACATTGTTTTTTTTTTTTTTTTTTTTTTTTTTTTTTTTCGTGTTTTTTTACGGGGAGACAATGACATTGTTTATTGGATCATTTGTTAGTCGATTGATTAGTAGATAATTAGGTAACTCGTTAACTTGCTAACGATCTGAGGCATACGATTTTTAGTCTTATATGGTTTCGAAGCGGAGAAGGTTGCTGTGAGATTTTAGGTCGATTGTCAATTGATACATATCTAAGGTCTAAAGATTCTTAGAAAAGGGTGTGTTAATATGCGTAAATCCCATGTTTATCATTATCAAAGGAGTTACAATATATACAGCTTTACATTCCTAGATTCCAGGAAGTTAATCCTAGGAATTGATAGCTAATTTAATAACTAATAAATAGTTACAATGAATAAGCAAAGTGCATGGAATATAGACGAATGAATATAGACAAAAACTATACAACAGAATATCAACTAACACGCCCCCGCAGTTGGAGCGGTAGGAGACCGGACGCCCAAACTGGATCGAAAACGGTCGAAGAGATGTCGAGGCAGACCTTTAGTAAAAATGTCGGCATATTGGTACTCGGAAGGGACGTGAAGGACACGAACCTCGCCGAGCTTTACTTTATCACGCACGAAATGGATATCTAGCTCGACATGTTTGGTTCGTTGATGTTGAACCGGGTTTCCGGATAAATAAACCGCGGAAATATTGTCACAAAAAACGAGAGTACTGCGTGGAAGTGGGACATGAAGCTCAAGAAGTAAGTTACGGAGCCAACTCGTTTCGGCAACGGCATTAGCAACCCCGCGATATTCGGCTTCGGCACTGGACCGAGAAATAGTAGCTTGACGTTTGGAGGACCAGGAGACCAAGTTGTCACCCAAGAAAACACAATATCCGGAGGTGGAACGGCGTGAATCTGGACATCCGGCCCAATCAGCGTCAGAATAAGCAGTCAAGGCCAGGGACTGATTTGGACGAATAGTAAGACCACGAGTGTGAGTACCCTGAATATAGCGTAAAATACGCTTCAAAAATTGGAAGTGGGAAGCTCGTGGATCATGCATAAATAAGCACACCTGCTGAACCGCATAAGAAATGTCGGGACGGGTAATGGTAAGGTACTGTAGCGCACCAGCAAGGCTACGGTAAAGAGCGGGGTCATCAACTCGGGGTCCCGAATCTGCACTCAATTTTGCACCGGTTTCCGCTGGAGTATGACATGGCTTACAAGTAGCCATTTTCGCTCGAAGTAAAATAGTTTTGGCATATTGACTCTGAGATAAAAATAAGCCATCTTTGGAGCGACTAACCGAAATGCCTAAGAAATGATGTAAAAGACCAAGATCAGTCATAGCAAATTCTTGGGAAAGTCGAGAAATAATAGACCGAAGTAGGGTGGTACTCGAGGCCGTAAGCACAATATCATCAACATAAAGGAGCAAATAGGCAGTGTCTCTGTCCGATTTATAGATAAATAAAGAAGAGTCACACCGGCTACTTGTTAAACCTTGCGAGAGAATAAATGTGGCAAAGCGATGATACCAGGCGCGAGGCGCTTGTTTGAGCCCATAGAGTGACTTACGAAGCTTGCACACATGATGAGGAGCGGAGGAGTCAACAAAGCCCGGGGGTTGATGCATATAGACTGTTTCTTCTAAATTTCCGTGTAAAAATGCATTCTTAACATCAAGTTGGTGTATGGGCCATGACTTAGACACCGCAAGGCTTAGGACGGTTCTGATAGAAGCCGGCTTGACAACCGGGCTAAATGTTTCGTCGCAATCAATCCCGAGTTGCTGAGTTTTGCCATTGACCACAAGGCGTGCCTTATAGCGCTGAAGGGAGCCATCTGCATGAAATTTATGACGAAACAACCACATACAACGAATAACCGACGCATTAGCAGGTCTCGGGACCAACTCCCAAGTATGATTGTCCATTAACGCGGAAAACTCGTCCTGCATAGCATGTTTCCAATTCGGGTCCTGGAGGGCAAGGGTAAGTGATTTTGGAAGAGGAGATATAGGAGGCGAAGTGATGAGGGCTTTAGGTTTGAATATTCCATTCATGGCGCGGGTGGACATGGCATGAGTGGGGCGTGGTGGTGGGGGTGGGGGCGGAGGAGGAGGGGGAGAGGGAGTGGGGGTGCGAGTGGCAGAGGCTGCTTGGGTGGGGGTGGTGTTAGGCGGGGCAGGGGACTGTGGGGAGGCAGGGGACTGTTGGGAGGCAGTCAGCGGGTTGGGTGATACAGAGGTGCGGGGAGGAGTGCGAGGTGGTGGGTCAGAGGTACGAAGAATGGGGCTGTTTTCAGGGATATTTTCAGGTGGGGGCTCATTTGGCGTAGGGGAAGGGGTGATAATGGTGTCAAAAAGGAGAGGGTTATGTGTGTCAGTTGTGGGGTTTAGAAAATCATAGGTCCGAGAGGTAGGCTGTGAGGGACAAGCGAACGGGAAAATGCTTTCATCGAAAGTGACATGACGGGACACATAAATTTTTCCGGTGGTGATGTCAAGACAACGATAGCCGCGTTGATTGGGAGGATAACCGAGGAAGACACATTTAGTGGAGCGAGGGGCTAGCTTATGAGGACGTGTGGCGGACATGTTTGGGTAGCAAGCACAACCAAAAATACGAAGGTGATCATAGGAAGGGTGTTTGAGATAGAGAGCGGAAGTGGGTGTATGAAATTTGAGAGTCGAGGTGGGGAGGATGTTGTGTAGGTGAGTGGCTACGTGTAAGGCATCGACCCAATAGGAGGGTGGAATGGACCCGTGTTGAAGAAGCACATGGGTAATGTTGTTAAGACGCCTAATCATGCGTTCGGACTTTCCATTTTGTGGGGATGTTTGTGGACACGAGAAACGGAAGACAAGACCGTGTTTGTGGGCAAAGGTAGTAAATGAATTGTTATCAAATTCTCGACCCATATCACATTGAAAAGTCTTTATTTTGGTGTTAAATTGAGTGTGCACAAAATTATAAAACTGTAGGAATTTTTCAAAAGTTTGGGATTTATATTTGAGAGGATAGACCCATACAAATTGGGTAAAATTATCGACAAGTACCATATAATATTTATAACCGGTATTGCTTAAAATTGGTGAAGTCCACAAGTCACAATGTACTATGTCGAATGGAGCAAGGGAATGCGAAAACGAATGAGAAAAAGGCAAACGAGTATTATTACTTATTTGACAGGAGGAACAAACACTAGATAAAGTTGTCTTATTACAAGAAATACGACTAGTTGACCTTAAAAGACCTAGGATGTTGGCCCCGGGATGACCGAGACGCGAGTGCCAAATATCATGACCATGGACCAAGAGAGCAGTGGGAGGACTATTTTTGTGAGGAAGACGACTCGAATTGGGGATGTTGGACACGGGGTAGAGCTCGCCGTCACTGTCACTCCGCAAAATCATTTTCCCAGTCGGAATATCCTTCACAGAAAAACCAAAAGGATCAAACTTAACACTGACGTTATTATCTTTCGTAAATTGTCGAACGGAGATTAAATTTTTAATGATATGAGGTGTGTGAAGGACATGGCGTAAGTGGAGGGTGCGGTCGGTGGCATTTATCGTGGATGTGCCCGAACCCAAAACAGAAATGCTATTGCCGTTACCGACATAGATAGAACGAATTTTACTCGTATTAAATGGACTAGTAATCATACCTTGGTCGGAGGTGAGATGTGATGACGCGCCGGTATCCATGTACCATGGTTCCATCTGATGTTGAACCGATAAAGCTTGGAAAGCCTGAGTTAAATCAGTGGGTTGGGGTGCTTCATTTTCCATAACATAAGCTTGGCCATGATGACGAGAACCCGAGGGAGCACGCATAAGTGAAGGGCGTGAAGATTGATGAGCGGGCCATGGCTGAGTCCAGCCAGGGTATGTCGGGTAAGGGCACGGTGGGGGGTCCAGGGCATGGGCCAGGCAGGCTGTTGTGGCCACGGGGAAACAGGGACTGCCTGATTTGGTGTGGGTTGTTGTTGACGAGAAGACCCCTGGGAAGTGCCCTTATTTTTGTTATTATTATTGCGACGATAATAACGATTATTATTATTGCTATTACCTGACTGTCGAAGTGCCTGGTTTGGTGTAGCAGACGGGTTGCTATCAACCCAGTTTTCATTCGGAGCAGGGGAGGCCGGGACTGCCAAGGCAGTGGCCGGCTCATCGGTCGCATTTTTGCGATGTAATTCCAATTCGAGCATACTACGAGCGGTTTCAAAATTAGGTGATGATTGATTAATATATGAAGCAACTGTATCATACTCACTCGGAAGGCCACGCACCAGTTGAATGACGAGACGACGTTCGTTGACCGGAGCATCGACGGCCTTGAGCATACCAGCGAGTTCTTTTAGGCGTTGACAATATGCCTCGAGAGATGACATATTGGCGAGACGAAGAGTGTTAAATTCGTGCTCAAGGGCAGCAGCGCGAGCCCCTTTATTATTGTTGAAAATGTTTTCAACCCGGACCCAAGCTTCACGGGCTGTAGATTCGTCTTCAAGAACACGCGGTAAGAGATCGTCACTGAGTGTACCGTATATCCACTGGAGGACATGAGCATCCACTTCGACCCAGGAATCATAAGACTCGTGAGTCTTGGCCGGGGCAGCGGTTCCGTCGATGTGCGACAGAACCTTGTATCCACGAGCATGAAGTTTGAATAGGCGAACCCAAGATGCATATGTGACTTTCGTGCCGTCGAGAACACGAACCTTGTGTTGGATATTTGTGACGGTATACACGGGATGCAGTGGTTGTTTGGGAGGAATAGAATCGTTTGTCATTGCGTGAGGCAGGAACTAAATTTTCGAAAAAAAAAAAATAGAGGACAAAACGAGACAGGGAAGCAAGATCGAGGAAAAAATCGAAATTTATTCCTTAGCTCGATACCATGTTAATATGCGTAAATCCCATGCTTATCATTATCAAAGGAGTTACAATATATACAGCTTTACATTCCTAGATTCCAGGAAGTTAATCCTAGGAATTGATAGCTAATTTAATAACTAATAAATAGTTACAATGAATAAGCAAAGTGCATGGAATATAGACGAATGAATATAGACAAAAACTATACAACAGAATATCAACTAACAGGGTGTTCGGTTATAGCCTTATAGGTCGATTGTCAATCACTCTGATAACTATTCCCTAACTCTACCACTTAATTCGAACTTTAGGGTAAGATCTACTCTCTAGGATGGGTTTAGTTTAGGTCTTGAACCGGTCAATGTCGTATCCAACAAACATGACTCAATTTATTGCACAAATTAGTAAAGTAATTTCGTAGAAAATTCCATCATATTCCAATATTTTTTTTAGGTTTATATTAGTTATAATCAATTGAATAAATCTAATCTTAATTAGAATCCAACAAACCTAGAATGATTAACTTCAACGGAAAAGGCTACAGATACACATTGTGTATGAAAAACTCCATACACGACCAATCACGTCGCGCCACATAGATACAACAACAACAACAACAACATCAGAGCCTTAGTCCCAAAATGTTTTGGGGTCGGCTGAAATGAATCATCCCTTGGAACCGTCATGAGTGAACTCTCATCTCAACAAGAGAAAAAAGAAGGAAAAGAAAAAAACGGAAGTGGAGTGAAACAAAAAAATGGAAGGCAAAGGGGTTTTATAAATTTTAAATCGAACTTATCACATGTACAAAAACCCAAAAAAATAAATCAAGAATAAAGTTTAAAGTGATTTTGAGAAACGAAGTAAAAATTAAAATAAGAGTTTTGGAGGAAAAAGTGTAACAAATCCAAACATAAATTTTTTTTACTTAGAAAACTTAATAAAAACATTAAAGGCTAGAAGTCCACATGTATCATATCCCTCCATAGTGCACTCTCCATCACCATCCCCTCCTAAAGCCCGAGAAATCTCATATCGTGCTCAATCACTCTTTTCCAAGTTTGTTTAGGTCTCCCTCTACCCCTAGCAACCGTTTCGGCACCCCAGGTCTCCAACCTCCTAACCGGTGCGTCCATAGGTCTCCTTCTCACATGGTCAAACCATTTTAGTCGATTTTCCATCATCTTGTCCTCTATTGGGGCCACTTTTACCTTCTCTCTAATCACCTCATTCCTTAACCGGTCTTTCCTTGTATGGCCGCACATCCACCTCAACATACGCATCTCTGCCACACTCATCTTATGAATGTGACACTGCTTCACGGCCCAACACTCCGAGCCATAAAGTAAGGCCGGTCTAATTGCCGTACGATAAAATTTCCCCTTTAATCTTTGGGGCATACCCTTATCACACAAAAACCCCGTAGCACTTTTCCATTTCATCCATCCCGCTTTAATTCTGTGGGCCACATCTCCGTCTACATCTCCATCTTTTTGGATAATAGATCCGAGATATCTAAAGGAATCTGACCGCTCAACAACCTTTCCATCGAAAATAATGCTCCCCACCGCCGTCGATCTCGGCCCCGCAAATTGACACCTCACATACTCGGTCTTACTCCTACTTAGCCTAAACCCACGAGTCTCCAACGTATGCCTCCATAATTCCAACTTTCTCTCAACCCCCTCTTTCGTCTCATCAATCAACACAATATCATCCGCAAACATCAAGGATACTCCCTTGACCAAGTCCAACAATCAAATGCCAATTTGGATCTTAAACCACATTAGTTAGTTTTAGGATATTTTAGTAATTTTACAAGTCTAGTTAACACGTAGTTAGCATTAATTTAGGAAATTTTGTTATTTTGTTTAAATTTTATTCTCTTAACAAAATTGAATGATTTTATTTGTAAAATAAATATTTTTGTAATATGTAGTAGAATCAATTAATATTTTTGGAATTTATTTTTAAAATCTTTGTTTTAGTTAGTAATTAATCAATAATAATAATTTTTTTAGTAATAATAATTTTTATTTTCGACTTTTTTAAAAATAAAATCGGTATTGTTATTAATAAAAATTAATATTCTGGATTTTATTATTTTAGAAAAATCATTTTAGTTAGTTATAAAATGTGTTTTTCGAATTAATTAAATTACATGGAATATTTTTATCTTGTATTTTATTAAATTTTGTTTTAGTTAGTAGAATACAAAAAAAGAGTGTAAATTAATTAAATACAAAAAAGTGTATAAATTAATTAAATACAAAAAAAATATTTTCTAGAATATTGTAATTTACAAAAAAAAATTCCAACAATATTACTAACTAATATTTCCGAAAATTTAACTAAATACAAAAAATAAGAAAATATTTTTTAAAAATATTAACTTAGTAAAATATAATAAAATCTTAACAAAATAACAAATATTCCTAAATTATGCTAACTACATGTAGTTAAAAACTTAACTACATTTGTATAATCACCAATTTACCCTACCACTAACTCATGTAAATTAACTATGGTTATACACGTGGCGAGATGTGATTTGTCGTGTATGAGTTTTTCCATACACAATGTGTATCTCTATCGCCCGCTAAAACATGTTTTCTACTTTCTAGACCTAAACAGAGAAATAGACAATCTTAACTTTGAATTTTTGCTTAAATGAGTTTGAAACCCAAATTATTTAACAAAATAGGACGAGTTTCAAACTATTACCAAAAATAGGACCACGTCATCATTTCTAGATTTTTTTTTCGGAAATTAAGAACTTGTTGCTGTCCCGGAAAACGACAAGTTACTTGCATAAAACCACTTGACATGATTTTCATTCTCCTTGTTCCGACCACCAAATAACGTAATAACACCACTATTATCTTCTTCTCACTCCTCTTCATCCTATAAACATTTCTATTTACATTATTAACTCCATAGTATAATTTATTCAAAACTCGACCCGTAAATCCTTAATATCGTTATTCGCTAACCTTATGGATGTAAACTTGATCAATTCAACAACAACAATAACATGCATGCACGTTTTATCACGAGTCAACGAACGTGAGATCGAGTATTTATCATTTTAAAATTGTGATAATAGGAGCAGGTAAAGATTCAACTCACAGAAATTATTAATTATTGTATATGGAACATCTACCATCTTTATAACAACTAACTCTTACAAAAAAAGAATGAATGAAGAATTACTACAAAATTAGATCAAAATTAAAATGGGTTTTTTAAATCAAAAAAGAACGTTAATACTAACTTTCTTACTCTTTGCCACAATTCTTCTCCTTCATCTGCTGGTTGACGGATATCCGAAATATAATCTACAATCAGCAACCAGAAGAAGCGTCGTCCCAAATATCCGTCGACCTTCTCTAAACCGCCGTGGCATGAAAGCGACCACCATACCCAGGAACACTAAAAAAGTCCAAAGTTCAAACACATACAAAAGCACTACCGGCTATGCCTCTACCATTTCTCCACCTTCTATCTTCATCCTTTCGGTTCTACTCTTCTTATCTTCACTTATTATTCGGCTTTAGTCCATTACTATCCAAATCTAAACATATCGCTGGAACAGAGGGAGTAATTGATTATCGCGTGTAATTTTTTTCATGTCGTCGGATATATATGTCTTTCTTATTTTAATTTTTCATATTTATGTATGTAAATATTACCATGTATTCGAGATTGACTATTGTTACCGTATATCCTCTCTATTTTTCAAATATATGTAAATATGTCGGTGTTTTTTTTTTTACTAATGATTTGTAAAATTGTATGTATAATTTAATTTTTATTACATTTGTTTTTAGATTTTTCATTTTCGAGCGGGAGAGGGCAAACCAAAGAAACCAAAGTTTTTTTAAATTCTACGCTTTTTCTTAAACCTAAACAAAACAACTCTCTTTCTTCCTAAACATAATAAACAAAACAACTCTTATATATTCATATTTGCCCTAATATTGAATCTAACTACTCTAAAAACTTTAACTGGATTCTAATTCTCCAATTACGGAAGTATGTTGTTTATTAGCAATTATTAGGACATGTTGTCGAAATTATTAAATTTAATACATTTTCTGAAATTATATGTTTAGACAATATTATTAGGGTTTATGAGGGGTGGATGACACGGTGGTCGACGTTGGACAAGGTCAGGTGCTGATGGTGGTGGTCAGTGTTGAAGACTTGGAGTTGTTGATTGTGTTTTGACGTTTTATAATTGTTGTTGTTGTTTGTGTTTTATTGTTTATCTTTGGTTGTAGGGTTGTGTCGCTTGTATTCATCTTTTTTTTTTGTTAATATTAATTAGTTTGTTTTCTTTAAATTATAATAATTACTTTGGTGATTCGAATTTTTACTGATTTATTTGTGTTCTGTCTTATTTTTTGGGTATTTTAATTTGATTTTTTGTTGTTAAGGGAGGTGATCGATTGGCCAGTGGGTGACGGTGATTTAGTGGTGAAAGGGGGTTAGGTAAGGGAGAAGAAAAATGATTTGGCAAAGGATGAAGATATGACAATTCAAGGACAGTCTGATAAAAAAAATATATGTGAAAAAGTAAACGGAATTACTTTTTCACATGCGAATTTTATTCTTTCACATACATTTTTTTCATAAAATTTCCAAATACTACCCTTTGCCCTAAACATAAATCCCTTTTCCTAAACCTAGACAAAATTATTCTTATTTATACAATTTTACCCTAAAATTAAATGTTTATTAACGATTATTAATACGTTTTATTGCAATTATTAATTTTATATTTTACTGAATATATATACATAGCCAGATGTTAATTACGGGTTGTGGGTGGCGGTGGACACGGTGGTCGACATCCGTTTTGAGTTTGTTTGCACAACGGCTAGCTATGGTGATCCACGTATCGGGTTTCTGGATTGTCGGCATCCAACGGGTTTATGGGTGATCGACGTCCGTCGGTGTTATTGTTGGTTGTGTTTGTGTGTATAGAGTTAAGGCTGTAAATGATCTGAGCCGGCTCGTAGAGCCCTCAGAATCAGCTCGGTCAAAGCTCGACTCGAAATCGGTCAAAACTAATTCCGAGCCGATCTCGAGTCAGGGTGGACCAAATCCGAGCCGATTCTGAGCTTAGTAGAGCTCGAAATCGGAAGTTCGATGAGACTCATTTTATCTATTATTTTCAGTTATTTTATCATTTTGTAATTTTTATAGTTCCTAATAAAATGTCATTTTAACATTTATAATCATATGTTTCTTATGTATGATAAGTATTTTATATTTGCATTTGTATTAAAATATATTTATTTTTATTTTGACTTACAAGTTTAAAAAAGTAAAGAAAAAAAATTATTTAATTAAGCTCGAATAGAGCTCGAGCCTAATCTGAACTGATTCAGAGCTTTGATTTTTTAAGCTTGTCTCTAACCAAAAATATGTACTAAAGAGAACATGGGCCAATTTATATAAAGCCCATTCATTGACCACTACTATAGTGCGATCAGCACGAGAATTAGGCCGAGCAAGAGTCCAAATGTTCAACTATGAATTGAAGATTTTGTTAAGATAATCTAATACCCAAAAATACAAAAGAAAGTTGATATTTTGGTCTTTGTCCTTGTTATTTGTTGTTTTATTTTATTTTTTTTATCTCGATTAATTGTTGTCCTTTCTATTTTACTAATTCATTTGTCGAACATTTGGTTATTCACATTGAATTTGATCCACATGTCATTTAGTAATTGACCCCTCTTTTTTGTTGGTTTTTGTGTTAAAACCAAATAACAATAAATAACCGAGAAAAAGTGAATAGTAAATGATGTAACTCATAAACTTTCAAACGACACGGGACAAGAGGAGGCTACTATGACATTTTAGGTCGATTGTCAATTGATACATTTCTAATGTCTCTTAGGGTAAGATCTAACTCCTCCAATTAATTCAAGCCTTTCTCATATTATTAGAAGTCCTTGTTCTTTACTATTAGGGTAAGAATTAAGATCTACTCTTTAGGATCGTTTCATTTTAGGTTTTAATCGAAGATGTCGTATTAAACAAACATGACTCAATTTATCGCACAAATGAGTTGAATTAACAAACCTAGCATAATTTACTTTAACACCTAAAGCGTGTTTTCTACTTAGGCCTGTTCTTTCTAGATTAATTTAAGCTCCTTTCAATTATTCTTGGACATTTTCCGTTAGTTTTTATTTGCGTTCAATCAATTATGATCAAATAATCTTTTCACAAAATTAACTTTTTATTCAACAAAATTTATATTGGCCGTTTTCTTTGTAATGTGTATTTCTTGTCTATTAATTGTCTCGTTTTTTTGTAATGTGTAATTTCCAGTCTATTAATTTTCTCGATTTTTAAAATAGGTTTTTTTTTACATGGGTACTATAATGAGTAATTGTCTCGATTATTTAATAGGGTAGAGTATTGGTCTGTTGTGCATTGTGATGTCTCGGTTTCTCTGGAAATTGTACTGCAATGAGTAATTGCTCGGTTATTTAATAGGGTAGAGTATTGGTTTGTTGGGTATTGTGATGTCTCGGTTTCTCTGGAATGGATAATTATAATTATGGTGAAGAGTGCAGCCATGTACTGACTTGTTTATTGGGTTGAAAAGGCAATAGGATTACACGGATGACATGGCAAAAAAATTTAGTTGTGATTGGCTTAAAAAGACTGATTTTTTTTGAGAGTAAATGAGAAGTTTTGAGGATCTTGTTGCGCCACGTCAGTAAAAATACAAGATTCTTTTATATATATATAATAATTTAGTAAATGATACTGTATATAATTAACCCGTTTTTTATTATCTATTTTATATCGGTTTTAAATAAAAATGAGTGCTCCAGCTCTAGATCCATCTAGTAGTGAGTAGTGACAATGTGAGTGCATTTTATATGAAATAATATGACTAAATAAGGAAATGAATATGTGGGTAAGGAAATAAGTTGATTAAATAAGAAAATTACGTCGACGTAAATACGTAATAGTTAGGGGAGTTGTCTATGTTCTCTCTTTTGCTGATCATGGCTTTCTTGTTTCTTTGCCTTGTACTTATCCTTAACTACAACGTTAAAGACTTTTTAAAATAATAGTTAGGGATTGAGAACTAAGATTTGCTCTCTTAAATATTAATCAATATGCGGATTACGTAGTATATATAGACTTAATGATTAATGAGAGTCGTAGTAATATAAGGTTTTTTATTGGATGCGAATGTAGTCCTAGAAAAATCAACTCGACATGAAAAGGCTGGCTTAAAATCTGAAATTGAACCGAACGGTCGTCCTTGAATAACACTCGAAGTCCGAATTGCCCCGACTCAACCCAAAATGACTTGAGTATTCATGGACCTGTAACATACCCGACGAAACCACTCAACCCGAAAATGATCTGTCAAAATATAATTTTAATTGACCCTTGAGGTCTTGAATTTTTTTTTCTCTTAATCATTAAAAATGATCTGGCCCGAAAAAACCCAACCTTATCAGCTCGAACCAGACCAGACTAACAAACCCAAAACATACCCATAAAACAAGTTTGGAGAGCAAGTGTAGGAAAATGGATAACCTCATAGATAATGTCACTTTTATAATCTGAAAGGGGCACTATCCGTATTCACTATTAAGCTAGTAATAGATACTATTCTTCTTTAATGAGAATTTGTGATATCGGTAATAAATACTCCGTCCATTCTTTTTATATCACCACATTTCTTTATACACGTTTGTCAATACTCATTATGTTTCGATTATATCTTTAGCTACATACTACTAAAAATTATAAAATTTTGATATTCTTAATCCTCTTATCATGACAAATTAAAAAATATCTCACATGAATATATTTCCGTGAACGAATTGAGAGAAAATTGACGTTGAATACTCGATTGTGACTAGTGTTCAAAAGGAGAATGTGGTGATATAAAAAGAATGGAGGGAGCAATAAAATAAAATTGATATGGGCCTTATGCTCCCATAGTGGGCTTATGGGTATATGACTATATGGAACGTGTGGCCGTGTGGGTCATTGAAGAAATGACGTAGGGAATAAGAAGAATGAATACCGACATGAACACCACAAAAGCGCGGCACGCACCTTCTCATTTAACGGGAACGATACATGCTACTATGCTAGTCGGTGGCCGACTCTATTCTTGTCATTGGATATCGAACTCGCTCTAAGATATCACAAATTTATTGCTTAGATATTTAAGTTTATGATGGATATATCTGTCATAAAAAAATTATTGCTAAGATATTTAAGTTTAAATCTTAAGTTTACATCTGAATTTGTTTGCGCCTATCAAAGACGGGATAATGTCCGCTTTATAAATTTAAATACAGAAAATTGATAGATAATGTGTGGAGTATCTCTTATTTTATTTCCCCTCTGAATTATTATATTTCTCCTATTTATTTATTCGGTTTATTCGGGATTTGTTTAACTATTTTATTTTTTAGATTGATTTTGTGGTTTAAATTCAAATTGTACGTGGAGTATATTTTATAGTTTAAAATTACTTTCTTATTTCCTATGTAAAAATAAATGATAAAGGATTATGTTAGACAACCCACTTTTTTATCGATGTGAGATCTCACACATGATACGTTTCCAAAGATGAAATCTTTGTCTTCACACTAAAAAACTACGGAGTATTATTCTTCTCTCAATCATTTATATATCTATTTTTATTCTTTAGGATATTGTTCCTATAAATTTAGTAATCATTGATAACTAAAAGTCGATTTTTTCGTATGATCTTTATACATAAGAAGATAAGAAATAATAAGACATAAAATGGATACAAAAATATCATAGAAAGTTCACTAATTGTTGTCTTAAAGAGACAGGTTTCTCTTAACCTTAAAACGTGTCAAATAAGTTAGATAAGACAATAGCACGATGTAATGAGATTAGTAAAAACTTGTCTCATCTAGAGATGACAACCGGCCGTATCTAGATAGAGTCCAATAAGATCTAGACCCAGATCCGTGATGTGAAAGCGGCATTCAGACCCGATCCAGATCCGTAGGGTCCAAAATATAAAGATCCATATCATATCCATTAGGGTAGGGTCTAACAAATCTGGACCGGATCCAGAATTCGTTGTCATTCCTAGTTAAAGAGGGTTGGTTTAAGAAGGGATTTAGATTTTGAAAAAGGTATGTATAAGGATTGGAGGATATTTGTTTTAGAGTGTACTAATTTTAGGTTTTGAACAAGTTGTAAGTCTTGTTAATTGTACGCATAACTTACTCTTTTTTTTTTGTTCTTTTTTAATATTGAAAAACGGGTCTTAGGGTCGGATTAGGGTCTTGTCGACCAGATTCAAATCCAGATCCGTTTTTAAACTCGTGGATACAGATCTGATCTATATCCATAGGGCCCGGAATATAAGAATTCATATCTTATCTATCAGGGTAGGGTCCATCCCTAGTCCATTTATATATGGTGTGCTACTTGGGTCGGGCCATAAATATGTATAGGTCGTTTCAACCGCTTATAAAACTGATTAGTCTTCTCAACTCTTAGCCGGGGAAACGGGTCTTGGGGTCGGATTAGGTTCTTGTCGACCAGATCAATATCCAGATCCGTTTTTAAACTCGTGGAACAATCTGATCTATATCCATAGGGTCTAAAATATAAGGATTCATATCTTATCCATCAGGGTAGGGTCCATCCCTAGTCCATATATATATGGTGTGCTATTTGGGTCGGGCCATAAATATGTATCGGTCGGGTTTCAGCCGCTTATAAAACTGATTGGGGTCATGTTCGGGCAATTGTCGGGTCATGTCATTTAGATAGATTTACCGGTTTGGGTTATTGTTGGGCCGAGTCACTACCAGATTTGTTTCTAGGTTGGGTCATTATTGGGTTTAAGTTGAGTTTTGCGTAGATTGACACTCAATTTATTATTTGGACGATTTTTTCAATTATTTGAGTAGTTTAAGTTGAGTTATGATTATTATTTCACGAAGTTGTGCTGTTAATTACTTTCAAATACTTATAAAAGTCATTCATAATGTTTACTTATTTTGGCCATTTATCATCTTCACTTTTCGTTTACGTTAGGGTTATATTTTGAGTTAATGTCGTGTTAGCTTTTGAGTCAATTTCGAGTTATCTTTCGGATTTGATTTGTCGGGTCGTATCGGGTCGAGTGAAAGCATGTATTGGACCGATTCAACTTACAGATCACATGCATCGGGTTTGGTACGGTGTGATTTCAGGCGACCTTAATCTAATTTTGTTGCGTTACTATTCATCATCTAAGTCCGCTGATTAAAATATTTTCGAATTATGTCGGATTGAATTTTCTCGGGTTGAAGTATGAAAAGACTTACTAGCTCTTGTACTGCGGCTACCATGAGTACCATCTATTTAGATGAGGTATATTTACCAATTTTAAGGCCCTGTTCTTTTGGACTTCAAGTCATTTAACTTAAGTTCACTTCAGATCCTATAAGTTCAGTTCAGTTCAGTTCAGTTCCTATAAGTTCAGTTCAGTTCCTATAAGTTCAGTTCAGTTCAGATCCTATAAGTTTAGTTCAGTTCAGTTCCTATAAGTTCAGTTCAGTTCCTATAAGTTCAGTTCCTATAAGTCCAGTTCATTTCAGTTCAGTTCTTATAAGTTCAGTTCAGTTCAATTCATATAAACTCAATTAAGCAAAGTTATATACGGAGTATTATTTTTAACAACCGATACAAACATTTCGCTTTAATTATTCGATACACGTCATCTATAAAAAAAACTCATTAATAATTTACCCGTCTTTTACTCTCTAATTAATGTCAAACTATCATCCTCATTAATGCCAAAAAACAACAACTCATCATACGACGCCCTCACCCTCACCAATTGTCACTCTCCCATTAGTCAGTTTCTTCATCACCATTGTTAGAGAAAATAAATGGTTAGAGAAAATTGTAATAGTGAATTTTTTTTATCGTAATGTAATTGTAGTATAATGTATGAACTGTGAACAAACCATTATATATAAAGTTGAAAATATTTTAAACTACATTGTATTTTAGACTAATTTTTATCAATGTCATCTATTGGATAATAATAATAATAATAATAATAACAACAACAACAACAACAATAATAACAATAATAATAATAATAATAATAATAATAATAATAGTTAACTTAAATTAAAATAAAGTTAATTAAGTTCGTATTTTATAAGTTCAGTTCAGATCCTATAAGTTAAGTTAAGTTCAGTTCCTATAAGTTCAGTTCAGTTCAGTTCCTATAAGTTCAGTTCAGTTCAGTTCCTATAAGTTCAGTTCAGTTCCTATAAGTTCAGTTCAGTTCAGTTCCTATAAGTTCAGTTAAGTTCAGTTCCTATAAGTTCAGTTCAGTTCCAATAAGTTCAGTTCAGTTCAGTTCAGATCCTATAAGTTCAGTTCAGTTCAGTTCAGTTAAGTTTCAGTCCAAAAGAACAGGGCCTAAGTCTTATTATTTTGAACTTATTTTCAGCTCATTTCAGTTCAGTTTAACTTTATTAAATTCAGTTAAACGCTTTTATCTACAAATTAACTCTTACTTAAGTTTAGTTTAGTTCAACTCAATTTTATTAAATTCAGTTCAATTTAATTCAGGTTCAATAAGTTATTTCCAGTTCAGTTCAACCCTATTCAATTCAAATTAAATTAGACAATTCCAATTGCAATGGTTATAACTTAATCTTAAAAACAGATTTAACCGTCTCACTAAATACGTACTTCGGAATTCGATCAACGAAAGGAGCTTCAACTACACACATTAAACTTGGGAAATTGCTAATCTCTTCCACCTTTCGTCTCACCTTTTTGACCCTATCTATCTCCATCCCACCCCAATTCCAATCCAACACACAAAACACAAAAAGATGATGTACTTTTTTTTATTTAAACACTTCCTTCCTTCCTTCCATCCACTAATTCAAACCACAAAAATCTAACCAAAATTCCTAGCCGTTGCACTCTGCCCCTTCAAATTAACGAATCATTCCATTTTCAAATCATAATCCACACTTTAACCCACAAAATTAACCAACAAATCTACATTTATATGCTAGTCTTCCTTATAACGGATTTATTAGTTACAATCTTGCGACGGGTTAGATATTATCCATATGAATAAATAAGACAAATTAGTTTGCTACTTACCCATACCCTGTGTTTTTGTCTTATCTGTCCACATGAGTATTATTTGACCCGTCGTAACCGTGCGACCTAGAAACCAACACTTTTTCACACATCCACAAGTCACATCACATCTCCCCCTCTTCATAAATACTCTTTCCTTCCTTTATACACAACTCCTTCTTCCCTTCACTTGCACATATAAATCACACTTTTATTTCTCTTAAATTTTCTTCATTTGGTTTCCTTGTCTTTATTTACTTTCTACTTTTGATATATTGATTCATTTTCGGGTTTTCTTAAACGTCGTCGACAAATTACTTTAAACCGGTTTTTCCCCACAATCCCACCATTTTAGTTACCTCACCTATATACATAAAGAAACCACCTTTTTACCTCAAACACATATATTCCTCATCTGGGCACCATTTTCCAATCAAATTAAACCCAAAAAAAAATTATAAAATGGAATTTATTTATTTAATTATTCTTATTGGGGTGTTAATAAGCAATAAAGTTGAAGGATTAGGGGTAAATTGGGGAACACAAGCAAATCATAAATTAGCACCAGATACAGTAGTGCAAATGTTGAAAGATAATGGAATTAAAAAAGTGAAGTTATTTGATGCAGATGAAAATACTTTGAGTGCATTTCATGGTAGTGATATTGAAGTTATGGTTGCAATTCCTAATGCTGATTTAGCTGCTATGACTGATTATAATCGTGCTAAGAAATGGGTTGCTAATAATATTACTCGCTATAATTTTAATGGTGGTGTTAATATCAAGTAAGTTCTTTTACTAATCTATTCTACTTTCCGTTATTTGTTTATCTTTTATATTCAGTTTAACCGTATTTTAATCAAAGATAAACAAAAGATTCTGACGGAGCGGTATTAAGTTATTGATTGTGATATTCAAGTAGCCCTTTAGCTTTTTCAATCAAATGTAAACAAATGATTCGGCGGTGTATTAAGTTATTGATTGTATTCTATTTGTTTTGTTATATTGGTTAAGCCGTGTTTAAATATAGTAACTGTTTTTCTAATGGGTTTATGAGGTTGTTTGAGAGTATGGTAAGAAGGGTGCACATTAAAAAAAACCGATATATAATAGTGTAAGTAGTCGGTTCATTATTTTGTTTAAGCATGTTTATTTGTTATTATGGAATGTGGATTTTTTGGGGAAAGTTGGATGAATTGATGGATATGTGGTGATGCATTAACGCGTTTTCTGTGATCTAAAAAGAACGAAAAAGACAATTGCTAACTGTTTTGTTCTCCCCACCTATCCCATCTGGATTGTTATTTTAATCGCCAAATTCTCATTTGTGACGGGCTAAATCCGTCACGTTTGCAAGTAGGAAGACAAGGGAGGAAGGCAAGTGGGAGGGGTTGTGTGAGGTCACGAGCAAGACAGACTGATTCTAATTAGCATTAGGCTCTAGATTCGGGTTATGTTACGAGTACTTTGCGTTGGTTGCTAGTGGTGGGATCGACTTGTTTACGTTTTTGGACTAAAATGAAGTGCCGAAGTGTATCTCGTGCTAGGAGGTTAGAGTGTAAGGCAAGTGTGTGAGGTCATAAGCTTGTGACGGTACAGACTGTAATTTTAGTCAGCATTTGGCTCTAGATTCGAGTTTTGTTACGAGCTATGTTACTCTGACTCGGCTTGAAGGGTAGGACACGGGTACGTATCCAAGTGTCGGACACAGCTATTTTATGAAAAAGTTTTAAGTTTTTGGTCTAAAATGAAGTGTCCAAGTGTCATACCAATGTCCAAGGATCAAGTGTCGGACACGGGTACAGGAGGTCATACGAAGTGTCGAAGTAACATAGGTTACGAGTACTTTGCGTTGGTTGCTAGTGTTGGGCTCGACTTGTTTACGTTTTTGGACTCAAATGAAGTGCTGAGGTGTCATGTCGCATTGTCGCGCTAGGTTAGAGTGTAAGGCTAGAACATTGCTCCTCTTAATATTGATTTACTCTTTACTTAAATCCATCCTGTGTTACATAATTGGATTTGTGATATTATGGGAAGTGTCCAAAAAGAGAAAAATTCTATCTTTTTTTTTTCGATTTTTTTGTTCGGTTTAATTATTCGATGACCCACTAGCCATGTGACTGTGTTCATGTAGTTGAAGTTTCTGGTGATGCAATGCTCTGTATTAATTCATTACCCTTTTCCTCAAGTTCAGAATTGCTGAAATCAATTGAGTAGTCACACTCTTCCATGTGGTGCAATATTGAGTACTCGTATCAGTTCTCATTTGACACGTTTTAAGCTTAAGATATTTCTTGATACGTAAAATGGCCATCTTGTAAGCTTAAGACGGTGTTAAGCAAGACTACTTGTTAGTAAACTTGTTAATGAGATGTAGGATTACTTAAGTGATTGACTTATGAAATCGAATTTCGGGTTAGTATTAGTTTATAAGTTAATGATTGAACTAGCTAGATTGCTTTGAGTTCAATATTAGTATTAAATTTGATCAATTGTGCACATGATTAGAATTATTTCCCAGTCGTTTGTCTCCATGTTCCAACTAATGCAGATGCGGTTTTTGCTGAACACGGAATGGAAATAATATTCCGAGTGACTAGACTAGGGGATAGTGATAGATGAACCATCTCAACCGAAACCTTAAGGTTATAGTTGAGATCCAACTATTATTAATATTCCTAATACGCTCCCTCACTCAAATGTCAGTTGGGCTTGAAGAGTGGTTAGTTTGCATAGGCTCCCCATACCGTGTGCTGGTTCCACTTCGTGTTTTTGAGGGGTTTTGAGGTTGTCAGGATTCGAACCCGTGACCTTTGGTCACACTGGCTCTGATACCATGATTGATGAACCATCTCAACCAAAACGTTAAGGTTATAGTTGAGATCCAACTATTATGAATATTCCTAATAGATAGTTTACAGAATAATTACTTAGCGTTGGGTCTATCTCGTGGTGTTCAGCTGAAGAACTGTGGCAAGTTCTGTTTGCCATTATCGTTCTTGCCAAAAATTGAAATGTTGTTCTGATTGCAGATATGTGGCGGTTGGGAATGAACCTTTCTTGACGGCGTACAATGGTACATTTCAGAATATCACGTTCCCAGCGCTTAGGAATATCCAAACGGCTCTCAACGAAGCTGGTTCAGGAAACACGATTAAGGCAACTGTCCCGCTAAATGCTGATGTTTACCAGTCACCGACTTCTAACCCTGTCCCGTCTGCTGGAATCTTCAGACCTGATATCACCGGCCTCATGACGGAAATTGTCCAGTTCCTAAGTCAAAACAATGCTCCCTTTTCAGTGAACATCTATCCTTTTCTTAGTCTTTATGGAAATCCTGATTTCCCAGTCAACTATGCATTTTTTGATGGAGGATCTGATCCCATTGTCGATAACGGGGTACAGTATACGAATGTATTTGATGCCAACTATGATACATTGGTTTCCGCTTTGAAAGCGATAGGGTACGGAAACTTGCCAATAATGATCGGAGAGGTTGGTTGGCCAACTAACGGGGACATTAATGCGAATATCAACAATGCTGTTCGGTTCTACAAAGGCCTTTTACCAAGGATTGCAGGTAGCATTGGCACTCCCCTTCGGCCGGGTGCCATAGAGATGTACCTATTCGGTCTCATTGATGAGGACGCCAAAAGTGTCGCTCCAGGAAGCTTCGAGAGGCACTGGGGTATTTTCCGGTATGACGGACAACCCAAATTCCCGATGGATCTTACTGGTCAAAACCGTGATATCTACCTCGTTGGTGCAAAAGATGTGCAATACCTAGAAAATCAATGGTGCACATTCAACACAGAGGCCAAAGATGTCAGCAAGCTAGCAGAAAACATCAACTTTGCATGCACATTTGCTGATTGTACCGCCCTTGGCTATGGCTCATCGTGTAACGGACTGGATGCTAATAGTAACGCGTCTTATGCTTTCAACGTGTATTTTCAGACCCAGAATCAGAATCCTGAAGCCTGTGACTTTGAAGGATTGGCAAGGTTGTCGACTCAAAATATCTCTTCCGGGAACTGCAATTTCACCATCCAGATTGCTTCGTCTGGTTTGAAGACCACGGTATCTGTGGCCTTTTCTTTGATCATTATGCTTGTGTATCTATTCTTGTAAGTTTGGCCTTGTTTTCCTTGTTAGGCTGTTTTGATTGATTAATTTACATTTCTGAAATTTACAACCAGGCTTCATTTTCACTATGGCTATATATATATATATATATATAACATCACAGTTTTGCATTGTTTATAAGTGCGGAAATACATAGGGTGACTGAACCAAACGACCCCTTAGTAATACGGAGTTAGCTCCTGTTTGGTAAACTAACATATTTGCCAAATTTCAGCATATTGGGGAGATTTAGCATTTTTGACTTATCAATATTCTATTTGGAGTGTTTGGTCAATCACATATTAAAATAGTAATTATAATATATTCGGGTCCAATATGCTATTTTACAACATGCTACTCCTCCCAGCATATTGGAGATTTAACAAGTTATTTATGTCCTTATATGTCATTTTACAAAGATACCAAACAATCTGCTAATCTAAACTGTCAATTACCAAACACTCCTAAATAATTCTACTAAATAAATCTGGCAGTTAAATCTACTAAACCATTCTGCTAGTCAAATCGACTTTCTAAATGTGCTTCTGCCAATATTAATCCGTTGTTTACCAAACAGCGCCTTAACGAAAACACGAACTTTCATCCGAATCCGGGTTTTTTTAAACAGGAGTAGATAGTTTCAACAAGCGTTAGCAGTGACATCAGAAATTGATCAAAACTGGTAAACTTTATCTAATAAACTAATGCAAGTAATAAGAATTAAGAAACCTATATAAAGCATAAATTAATACCAGGTGATCAGTACTTTCAGATCATCATCAACAAAACCCAGATTCCTATCTCTAACAAATGGCAGCAGAAAGCAGTGAACCATCCACAGCCCTCCCGCTACGAGACCGGGTGGCCATAGTCACCGGCGCCTCCCGTGGGATTGGCAAAGCTATAGCTCTCCACCTGGCATCCCTTGGTGCCAAAATAGTTGTGAATTATTCTTCAAATACATCACAGGCAGAAGAAGTGGTGTCTGAAATCAACTCTCTTGGAAATGATAGTCGTGGAATCGCTTTCCAAGCTGATGTGTCCGGTCCAGACCAGGTGGAAGCGCTGTTCAACGCTGCGGAAGAAGGGTTCAATGCTAAAGTTGACATTTTGGTGGCGACAGCGGGAGTTCTTGACCCTAAGTACCCGTCCATTGTGGACACAACAGTTGAAGATTTTGACAAAGCGTTTAATGTCAACACAAAGGGCACGTTCCTGTGTTGTCGTGAGGCGGCTAAGAGAGTCAAGCGTGGTGGTGGAGGGCGGATTATTACGTTTTCCTCCTCGCTGGCAGCGGCATTTAGGCCGGGATATGGAGCATACACGGCATCCAAGGCGGCTGTCGAGGCGATGACCAAGATTCTAGCTAAGGAGCTCAAGGGGACTCACATTACAGCCAATTGCATTGCACCAGGACCTGTTGCTACTGAACTGTTCTTTGCTGGTGCAACAGAGGAGCGTATCCAGGGCCTCATCAATGCTTCGCCTATGAACCGTCTTGGTGAACCTAAGGACATTGCTCCGGTTGTCGGGTTCTTGGCTGGTGACGGTGGTGAATGGGTCAATGGGCAGATCATACGAGTCAATGGCGGCTTCATTTAAGTTAGATCTAAATCCCAAGTCTAAGCTTCAGATTTTGTAATGTTTTAAAACGATCTAACGAGTACAAGCGAAAGATTGAAAAATATATTATATCTGATTCAAGTTTTCTGAGTCTTGAGGATAAAAGAGGTCTTAGCCTGGTCGCTAAGGCCCTGTTTGGTAATTAAACAGCGGATTGTAAAAGCAGATTTGAAGAGCAGAATTTGTTGACAGTTTTGACAAGTATATTCAATTAGCAGAATTTGTCAGAGGTGTTTTCGAGTGTTGAGGATAAAAGACGTCTTAGTCTGCTCGCTAAGTCAAAGGTCTTTTGAACGGTAACCTCGTTTGTTGTACCAACCCACGTGTTTCGTCTATTATCTCGAAAAACTTTTGACAATTACACAATTTGAAGAAACATGATGTTGATGCTCAAATCAATTAAGTTCATACACTGAAAAAAGTTCATCTGGACTGTACTGTACCTCTACACAACGTGGCCCTTCTATATCCTTTCAGTTGACAGATTCAACAGCGTCGCGTATGTCGGCAATGACATCAGAAAATGATCAAAATTTAGTCTTTTTAAAGCAGCAGTTGCAGTAGCACTTACTAAGTTACTCGAGTAAACATACAGATAAACTGATAATGGATACAGAAGCCAGTGGATCGGTAGCAACCTTTCCGCTGCAGGACAAAGTGGCAATTGTTACTGGTGCATCTCGTGGAATTGGCAAGGCGATAGCGCTCCATCTGGCCTCTCTTGGTGCCAAACTTATAGTAAACTACGCTTCAAATTCGTCAGCAGCGGAACAGGTGGTGTCCCAAGTCAACAATCACGGGACTGAAACCCGGGCTATAGCAGTCCAAGCAGATGTGTCTGATCCGGCTCAAGTAGAAGCCTTGTTCAACGCCGCAGAGGAAGCCTTCCAGACGAAAGTTCATATCTTTGTGGCTAACGCGGGTGTTCAAGACCCGAAGCACCAGCTTATTGCAGAAACCAGTGTAGAGGATTTCGACAGGGTGTTTAACATTAACGCGAAGGGCACTTTCCTCTGCTGTCGTGAGGCGGCCAAGAGACTCAAGCGCGGTGGTGGAGGGCGGATTATTACCTTATCATCATCATTAGCAGCAGCATTTCGGCCCAGGGATGCAGCGTATACTGCATCCAAGGCCGCCATTGAGGCAATGACCAAGATTTTAGCTAAGGAGCTTAAGGGGACCTACATAACAGCAAACTGTATTGCACCTGGACCGGTCGCTACTGAGCTGTTCTTTGCTGGATTGTCACAGGAGCAAATCCAAGGTGCTACTAATGCCTCCCCGATGAATCGCCTAGGCGAAGCTGATGACATTGCCCCTGTTGTTGCATTCCTGGCCGGCGATGGTGGCGAATGGGTCAATGGACAAATCATTAGAGTTAATGGAGGGTTCATATAAGTGTGATCTTGAGAATAAAAGCATGTCTAGTAATCACAGTATTATAAACTCATCACCATATTGTAGTAGATTACTGTTCTAGTAATTGGCAAATGCGCAAGGCTAAGCAGGGGCGGAGCTAGGAATTTATGAGTCTAATTTTTTTTACCTTGGTGATTTGTTTGTTTAATTATGAATCCAATTTAAATCATTTGCATACGTAGTTTGAGTACAATATTTGGGAAAAATGTACCGAAGATATTTCAAGTTAGCTCCTATTCTTTTCGGCTGAAATGAGTTGAATTGAATTAATTGGAGTAAAGCTTAATTGAATAAATTGAGTGGAACTGAGGTGAAGTGAATTTTGTTGAATTAAAAGTTAATTTCGTGAAGAGATTAACTGAACATAATTGATTGAACGTAAATAAAACTTAATGAAAAAATCGAAAGGATTTGAAATTAAGCCAAAAATAGCAGAGTATTTTAAATAAAATATAATGGACAAAAAGTTTAAGTTTGCATCCTCTCACCCTTGGATATTAAATTAGGATAAGGTAATAGTGTATCATGATGAAAAATTCGATACTCTATTAAAAAACGGTGGGTAGATATTAATAAGTTAATTAGAAAAAAATTGTTGAAAATATATCACTAATTATGATAAATACGAGTTGTATATCTATTTGTCTTTATTCTAAGCAAATCTTCTCTCATTAGCTCATTAAGGCCCTCTTCTTTTGGACTTCAAGTCACTAAACTTAAGTTCACTTCAGATCCTATAAGTTCAGTTCAGTTCAGTTCAGTTCCTATAAGTTCAGTTCAGTTCCTATAAGTTCAGTTCAGTTCAGATCCTATAAGTTCAGTTCAGTTCAGTTCCTATAAGTTCAGTTCAGTTCCTATAAGTTCAGTTCAGTTCCTATAAGTTCAGTTCAGTTCAGTTCCTATAAGTTCAGTTCAGTTCAGTTCAGTTCCTATAAGTTCAGTTCAGTTCAGTTCAGTTCCTATAAGTTTAGTTCATATAAACTCAATTAAGAAAAGTTATATACGGAGTATTATTTTTAACAACCGATACAAACATTTCCTCTAATTATTCGATACACGTCATCTATAAAAAAACAACTCATTAATAATTTACCCATCTTTTACTCTCTAATTAATGTCAAACTATTATCCTCATTAATGCCAAAAAACAACAACTCATCATACGACGCCCTCACCCTCACCAATTGTCACTCTCCCATTAATCAATTTCTTTATCACCATTGTTAGAGAAAATAAATGATTAGAGAAAATTGTAATAGTGAATTATTTTTTATCTAATGTAATTGTAGTATAATGTATGAACTATGAACAAACCATTATATATAAAATTAAAAATATTTTAAACTACCTTGTGTTTTAGACTAGCTGGGTTCGGATGTTGTAGCCTTGCTCAAGCGGATTCAGCAATACTCGGTATCTCAGGATGCAGGGGCGCGGATGGCTGCGTACATTTTTACTAGGCTTAGTTTTGCTGTAGCTAAGGGGGTGGGAGCTCAGATTGTATCTCGGCTGCCCACCAATTTTATGTAAACTCTTATTTTGTTCTTTATTATATGATAGCTGCGCGCATCCTTCCCAAAAAAAAAAAAAAAAAAAAAAAAAAAAAATAATAATAATAATAATAATAGTTAACTTAAATTAAAATAAAGTTAATTAAGTTCGGATTTTATAAGTTCAGTTCAGATTCTATAAGTTAAGTTAAGTTCAATTCAGATTCTATAAGTTCAGTTCAGTTCAGTTCAGTTCCTATAAGTTCAGTTCAGTTCAGTTCAGTTCCTATAAGTTAAGTTCAGTTCCTATAAGTTCAGTTCAGTTCAGTTCCTATAAGTTCAGTTCAGTTCAGTTCCTATAAGTTCAGTTCAGTTCAGTTCAGATCGTATAAGTTCAGTTCAGTTCAGTTCAATTAAGTTTCAGTCCAAAAGAACAGGGCCTAACATGCAAATATTAGAAAAATCGGAAAAAAAAAAAATTTGAAATACAATTTATAGCTCTAAATGAATTTTGAGTAAAAAAATAAAATAAAACACGGTTCAGCCTTCCGAACGGCTCAAATTGAAGTATATAATACACGATTATTCAGATTCTAGAGTTTCAGAATAAAAACTAAAATTTCCATAAATCACATAGACAATTTTTCGTGTCATGCAAATTACAAAGCGGCCTCACAATTTTAGGGGCAAAACAGAGGAGATTTGAGGCTGTTACTGTGCGATGATTCAGTTTTGGGAAAAAATCGAATACTCATGAAGTAACCTTAGATACGTGGTAGAAAAATCGAGATTTGAGGCTGTTACCGGTTATTTGGCGTTCAAATCGAATATGATAACTCATGAAGTAACCTTAGACACGTGGTAAAAAAATCAGGAGAGCATTACCTGATACTGACTCCTGAACAACTCAAATTGATGTGTATAAAAATACACGGTTTTGGAATTCGAAGGTCCCGGTACAAAAATGTTTGTAAATGAGATGGATGATTTCTCTTCTCAATCAAAGAGACCTAACACTTTTTTAGGAGCAACAGAGGACATTTAAGGTTGTTGGTTTGTGATAAATGTAACACCCCAAGAGTATGAGAGGAAAGTTGTCGCACATCGGTAGAATGTAAGGCTTGTTGATATGTTTATACACAAATTCTCATTGTAGACGGAGGATATCCGTCACAAGGAGAAGACGGATACCATTTTATCTCACAAAATGACCATTTAGAGGAGAGAGGAAAGCACATGGGGGTGCCCCACCTTGTCCCCCTATTCGTTTTGTGAGTGTCATTACCCGTCTCTCCACCCGACCCGTCACAAGCAAGACAAATTGATGTTTATAATAGCTTCCACCCACCACTTAGTAACAAGGCCTTGTGCTTTTGGGCTTAAGTGATGACAAATAATGGGCCCAAAGGCATACCTCCCATCTTATTGGGATGTGTTACGACCGTGGTGGGTCGAGTTCTTACAATAAACTAGTCTGGGGCGAAAATCAGATATTCGTTAAAAATGGTTTAATTTTAGTTTTTTGGACTGAAATCAAATAGGGTAACTCCGGAAGCGACCCATGACACGTGGTAAAAAACCGAGGGAAAAAAACACAACCTAGTACGGCCTCTAGAACTTCTCAAATTAAAATGTTGTATAATACACGTTTTTTTTTTTAGATTTTAGGATCCTCAAACAAAAATGTCCAATAATGACAAACGTGTTTGGGTTTGGGTCAAAAATCATATACTTGTTAAAAATGGTGTAATAATAACACTTCTTATTGGTGACTGAAATTTAATAAGGTAACTCCTGAAATGACTCGTGATGTGGTAAAAAAATCAGGAGAAAAAGAAACACGTCCAGGTACGAGTGTACGACGTCCCAAACTGCTCAAATTGAAGTACATAATACATGATTTTAGGAATTCCAGGGTCCTAAAATAAAAATGTTCGCAAATTACACGGACACTTTCTCGGGACAATGAAAGTGGTCTTACCAATTCTGAGGAGTAACAAAGGATGTTCAAGGTTGTTATTGTGCAACAAACCAATTTAGCGAAAATTAGATACTCGCAAGAAATGTTAGGTTGATTGAAATCGAATAAGATAACTATTGAAACAACTCCTGACACATGGTAAAAAGAGGAAGAAAAAAGAAACACATGCTAGTACAGCCTCTCAAACTGCTCAAATTGAAGTGTAAATAATACACGGCTTTTGGAAATTTTGTGGTCTAGGAGCTAAAACACCTATAAATCACAAGGACTTCTCAATTCAGACAAAGTGGCCTCACAACTTTGGAGGAGCAACATATACATTTGGGGCTGTCGGGGTGCAATAAATCACTTTGGGTTGAAAATTAAATACTCGTTAAAAATGGTTTAATACATCTTATTGAGGTTGAAATCAAATAGGGTAACTATTTAGACGATCGGTTATGGTAAACTTTAATTAATTTTGGTTTAGTTGTGGCATATGAGATTATTTTGTGGACGGGTTATTCTTGTTCAATCTTTTGGTTGACACTTTGCTTATTTTATGTTTTCAAATATTTTTCTAAACTACTAGCAGTGATCCTTTTTATATTTTCAGTTAATTGGTGTGCTTGGATGTTGGCTGAAGGGCTGATTGACTTTAATTATTAGTGTTTTTAGTTGTGTAATAAACACTTACTTATTCAATCCTTAAATGATTTTGTTATTTAGGTTTTACCTCTCTGGAATCGTGATGGTAATATCGTTAATTAGTTGAGAATGTTTTGTTAAATATTTCTAAATAAATTTGGGTGTTATAAAGCCTCACTATAAGGTAGATAAGACAATGACCCAACCCAAATAACATGGCTCACAACCAGATTTGACCTCAAACCAAATTGACTTGATCCTATTCAACCCGGCCTAAATATTTATTATCGCAAATTGATTGTTATCCCCAAATAACTTAAAAGCAATCCTAGAAAATAATCTAAATAAAACGACCTGGCCTGTCCTGAATTCTTGCAAACCTGGGCTTGAATTAATCCGACCTAAACCCAACATAATTGACCCATTTGCAAGATATAACTAACTCAATCTAATCGACCCGTTTACACGATCTAACTATAACTATAAGTAAGTCAAGAATCAGTCTCATCTTATGATTCTTATCTCTTTATTCAATAAAAATTACATATTGAGGAAACTATAGGATTATCATTCGGTTTACAATTTAACTATAGCCCAATTATTTTAAGATTAATATCTCACATCTTAATATGTTTTACCACAAGTTTTGCCACAAGAAGTAACACATCCTTCCAATTCCGCTAGCCCTGACACAAAAACAAAAATGTATTAAACAATATCAATTAATTTTTCTATTAGTCAAAATCACTATTATTGCCCAAATAATAATTTCTTCACATTCTTGAAATTATAAATAATATTCTTACCATTTCAATCATGAATTTACCTTTAGTTAATAGTTGCTAAAAAAATAAAAAAGGTAACTTGTAAGATAGAGTATATTGGGTAAAAGTTGGGTGAAAATTTTCAAGTACTAGAGTTTAACTGTTCAAGTCTCTCTGAGAGCAATCCTGTGGATAGGGATGACAATAGGTAGGGTCTGGGTAGGGTGCGGCAAGACCCGACCCGACCCGAAGTAAAAAACCGTAGACCCATACCCAACCCATACCCTAAAGGGTCTGAAATTAATGGACCCTTACCCGACCCTAATTGGTCTGGGTCCGGGTAGGGTCTACCCTAGGGTCCAATTTTTCTGAACGAGTCATTCAATAAAATGTACCAAGGTTCGAATTAATTACAAAGTTTTGATTAAAGTGTTACAAAGTTTTGGTTATTTGGATCATTACCCGTACCCAACCCTAAATTATACGGAGTATCATTTACCGTACCCAAACTCATCATTTTCATCAATTTCCTCGTTATTCTTAATGATTATTTGGATATGCGTATATTATATTAATAATAACTAATAAGGGTCATCTGTTTGTGTGTATTATTTGGGTTATTGACGTTCGTATGTGTGGTTTTTTTTTTTAATAAATATAAGGGTCTAAGGGTCGGGTAGGGTCCCAAGACCCGACCCGGACCCGACCCGGACCCGACCCGAAGTTTTTATATAAGACCCATACCCGACCCATACCCGAGTGGGTCTCAAAAATTCAGATCCATACCCGACCCATTAGGGTCCGACCCTTAGGGTTTGGGTTGGGTACCCGACCCACTGCCATTCCTACCTGTGGAGTGTTTACAGCTCGAGACCATATCTAATAGACTTCGAATATGTCACTCTCAGGTGGCAGGTTTTCTCGTATATCTGAGGATTTACCCAGTATATACCGAAAGTAGTGACTGAGAGTTACCTCATCCATAAAAAAAAAAAAAGTTGGTCTATGGAGAAGTGTAAATGAAATTTACCTTTATGTCCTTCATTAGAAAGTGATTTGCAAATAGAAGTAGCACAACCAAGTTGACAAAAATTGCGAGGATTATTATTCCAATTTTCCATAGCCACCATAGGTTCGTTGATACATTTGTTAAAGCACTGACTGAAGTGCTTAGAAAACATACATCTTATTAAACATGCATCATAAGCCGCCCCTTCTATTTGCGTAATTAGTGCACAATTTGAAATAAAAATTAACATTATCATGAATAAATAACCTTTGTTTACTTTTACTCCATCCATGATTTGTAAGACTATAAGTTATTGATTAATATTTGGGTTTAAAATGTTGGTTTGAATGAATGTTATGCCCACTAATTTATGATGGATGGATTAGTAATTAGTATAGCCTTAAATAGCCCTTTAAATTCATCATTTTAGTAAGAGATCAAACATTTTAGGAAAAAAAGTTTATTTCTAAATTAATATAGTAGGATAATATCCATAAATAAAATATAGTAGAAAACCTATTATCCTACTATATTAATTTAGAAATAAATTTTTTTGAGATAAAGAAGTCACAAAAATACGTAGGATTTCAAGGGTATAAAAAAGTCACACAAATTTTGAGAAGAAATATAAGACATTTTTATTTAAGTGTTGCCAATTTGTGATAAACTAGCGTAGGAGGAAAATTGATTACTCCTCAAAAATAGATAATAACTTGTTATTTAAACTAAAATCGAATACATTAACTCATGAAACGACCCAAGCACGTGGTGGAAAGTGATGCGTGCATATTATATACACTTTTCAGCATCTTATGGCACGCATTTTCTGTTGGGGCTGGTGTCCTTGACAATTAAGTACAATGACTTATTAAATCTCTTTAAGGATCACAAGGGCATACTTCAGTATTATTATCAGTTGATCCACGTTTATCAATAACGGTTGGCTTGCTAGATAAGTTTGACGTTATTGTCATACGGATGGCGGTGATCAACTGGTCCCTATACGTCACACCTATAGGACACGTTTGAGAGATGTGAAGGTATGAAAATACAGTCACACTTATGCCGAATACGACTAAACAGTTAGTCAGAGGTATTGACTATTAAATTAGTCAATAAGATGTTGAGATTATTATTTAATACGGATTAAATAATTTTAGCTAACACGGATTACATGATTAATTCGTAAATTAAATATAAACGGTTATATTTAATTAAATATTGTATTCGCGTATTAATATAAACAGTTATATTAATTTGGGTAATTATACAATATCGTAATTTTATCAGACCATTATTAATACATCGACTGCATTAATATCTGATAACACGTGTACGATTTATAAATAAAACCCGCGAATAATATTTAGCTAATCGGGTCGAATCACGCAAAGGTATAAGGTAAGAGTGGGAAAAGCCCACTCTCACCTCAACCCGTTCGGCCGACCCAATCACTACATAAGGAGAGTCCTTCTCCTTTTGTCAGGTTACTGCTTCTTTGATTGTTTTACTGATAAAACACATCTCAAGGAAATTAGGGTTTTGAGAACTGCCTTTTCCCAAAACCCAGATCTCACATCTAAAACCTCACAAAACTCTCCCCATATTGCAAGGCAATTGGAGAGCCTTTCTAGCACACGCGGCATCATCTTAAACAAAGTCTTGGGTGCAAGTTATAGGAGGGAATTTACTTTAATTCATGTTCTTAGGCCTATTCAAGCAAGGACCCAAGGTTGTATTCTTTTCATGTTTTTATTTAACTTATGACTATAATCTCAACTGTTTCGTTATAATCCTTCATGTTTAGGGCGAATACATGCTATATTCCCCACAAGTGGTATCAGAGCCAAGGCCACGAGATTTTACTTTTGTGTTTTTCATAAGTTTTGGTTAAAAATTTTGAAAATCGATTTCTGTCGGCGTGTAGGTCGGTCGACCCATTATTGTGGTCGGTCGACCAACACCCGCGTAGGGTTTCTGTTTTTCGGCAGTTTCTCTTTTGCGTTTTCAGAAACTCGGTTTCTTGTTTTGTGGTCGGTCGACCTGGTTAATAGGTCGGTCGACCATTCTACTGTTACAAAAAAATTTTTTTTTTTCGTCAGGAGGTCGGTCGACCTGTTTTATGGGCCGGTAGACCTCTCTGCTGATACAGGAAATTTTTTTTTTCGTCAGTAGGTCGGTCGACCCCATGTTGAGGTCGGTAGACCACTTCCCTGTAACAGTCGTGTTTTATTTTTCCGAAAATAACTTGTTTTTATTTTCACTTGGCCAAAAGTAATATGCTGTATACGGAAATAGTATATTATTTTTGTGAAACGGTTCACTCTCGTTTGATACATATTATTTTAAAACGGTTTAAGATAATGAATTATAAACTTATTAAAATTAAAGTGGTTAAAACGGTATAATCACATAATTTTAATCCCGTAAAGGTGGTTTGGTAAAATTTGTTAATCATAATAACAGTATTATGTCATGTATGAATTTTAATTTTAGTTGATGCATTTTATTTATCGTCTTGTTGAATGCCTTTTGAATGCTTTCTATAACGTATTTAATTTTGCAAGCTGTTGTAACTTAGTGTGGCCTTAGTAGATTGTGTCACCGTAATGATGGGACTCAATCTTGCTTGTAATTTTGAGATCTTGAATCTCCGTTTTGGGTTTTTACCATGTAATTACTTTTGTATTTAAATTAGAATGTAAATAGGGTTATATTTGTAATTTAAATTAGTAATTTTGTGAAGACCAAAGACGGAGACCGGATGCTCACTCCCGCTGCAAGGACCAAGATGGAACATCAAGACAAGCTTCGAGGGTCCAACGGTGGATTCCAAAGTTGTTTTTATGTTTATTTTGGTAGGATAGGCCACACTAGGACTTTTATTTACGTTTATTGCATTTATTTTTATGCTTTCATTGATAATAGCTTACATCATATTCCGCCTAAAACCAAACCACCTATAACATGCCTGAAAACTGACTCATGTAGAGGTTACGCGTTAGTTTTCTGTGACAATACAGGTGTCACATGTCAATTGCTAAGTCATCACTTTATTTCATTCATTCACGCATATGCTAGATATTAGTTCACTTAAAATGGATAAATAAAAGTAGATGGGGTCTTCCTCGTATAACCAAAAATTGAGAATAGTCTTTATAAATCAGACTCCCATGAATCCCTTCTTCGTCGGTAGGCATAATATGACCCCTTCTACGTCGGGTAAGTGGGAACAGATGATTTATTTTATCTCAACATCATGGTCACTCGATACTATCTAGCGACTGAGATGGACTAATAGATAGGATTTACAGAAATCTATCGACCAAGAGTTCCAACGGTGGAATTAGCCAAGCTGTGGGCTTATCAATATACGGAAATTGAGTCTTGGGATCATTTATATAATTCTTGAGGGAGATCAATTATATAAATGCATGAGTCTACGAGTTTAAATACACTTTAATATAGACTTAAATCACAACAATGAGTTGCTTATATGGTTCTGTTTTATCTTCTTTTCAGTGTAGAACACGTTCAAATTAAACTGCTGTATAACTAATGGCTGGTGAAGACCCAATGCCAAGTGCCAAGCTAGCACGTGAATCCTGGCTAAAAGCCTTCATGGACTCCATGAATCAGTCTACTAGACTGAGGAATGATTGATCAAACTTCTCTGACTGGGAGGCAGCACTACGGAATGCTGCCATTGCTGACGGAAAGTTTAAGTACTTAACAAAGCCAATTCCGGCACACCGAGGAACTGGAGCTAGAGCTAACGAAGTTCGCGCTCATAGCGACTTCGTCATGGAAGCGGGTGCGATAAAGAACGTACTCATCTATGCAATGGAATCCAATTTGCAAAGACGCTTCATAACCCATGGTGCAAACAAGATTTTCACCACACTCACTAACGAATTCTCAAAAGCTCCGAGAATCGTTTCTTATGAGCATACCTGTCGCTTCTTTGAGGCGAAACTCCAGAAGGGCCAAGCGGTTAGCCCACATATTCTCAACATGATTGAGAATATCGAGAAACTGGAGGCCCTAAACTGCAAGATCAGTGAGAACATAATCGTTGATCGAATGCTTCATTCGCTTCATGATGGGTTCACCCTCTTTAGGGCCAACTATTACATGAACGACATGAAGAAGTCTCCTCATGAGCTCCACTCCCTTCTCGTACAGACCGAGAAGGATCTGAAATTAAGTGGGAGCGTGAAGCAGGATGTTCTCATGATCTCCAGTAAGGGTAAGGGTAAGGGAAAAGCTAAAGCTCAGGGCGACCTAATAGTAGGCAAGCCCAAGTTTAAGAAGTCAGGATTTACCAAGAGTGGGCCAGGTGAGTCAAGCAACTCACTGGGCAAAACAAAGAGCAAGGATACTAGCATGGAATGCCATCATTGCCACAAGACTGGGCATTGGAGGCGCTCATGCCCCGTGTATCGTGAGGACATTAAGGCAGGCCGTGTTACTCCTGTTGGTATGTCTTCTTCTTCTTTTATTCACATGATTGAGATTAACCATGCAAGTTACGGAACTTGGGTACTAGATACTGGTTGTGGTTCTCATCTTTGTAATCATGTGCAGGGCCTCCGAAACCAAAAACCCCTAATCAAGGGTGAGGTTGACCTGCGTGTCGGGAATGGAGCACGTGTTGCTGCAGTCTCGAGGGGAACATACGTGATCCAGCTTCCAAGTGGATTCGAGTTATCTTTATATAACTGTTATTATGTTCCTTGTTTATCCAAAAACATTATTTCAGTTTCTGCTCTTGACAAACTTGGTTTTTCATTTGTAATAGAAAATAACAGTTGTATTTTCTCATTACACAATATGATTTATGGCAAGGCAGTTTCCATGAATGGAACTTATGTTTTAGATCAAACCACCGAAATATTACATGTGAATAACAAGATATTAAAGGTAGATGACAAAGATCAAACTTACATATGGCATTGTCGTATGGGACATATAAATGAGAAACGCGTAAAACAGCTCATACAGAATGGAGCTATCTTGGCCTTTGATTTCGAATCATATGGCACGTGTGAATCATGTCTCATCGGTAAGATGACTCGTATTTCCTTCAAAGGTGTTGGAATGCGCGCTGCCGACCTATTAGGACTCATACATACGGACGTATGTGGCCCTATGTCGATCAACGCACGAGAAGGCTATAGGTGTTTCATCACTTTCACGGATGGTTTGAGTAGATATGGCTATGTCTACTTAATGAAGCATAAAAGTGAATCCTTTGACAAGTTCAAAGAATACCAGAATCGGGTACAGAACCAGCTGGGAAGAAAGATTAAAGCACTACGTTCTGATCGTGGTGGTGAGTATCTTTCACACGAGTTTGATCAACACCTTAAAGACTGTGGCATCGTGCTATAGTTGACTCCACCTGGAACACCACAATTAAATGGTGTATCCGAACGGAGAAATCGAACTCTACTTGATATGGTTCGATCCATGATGAGTCACACCGTTGTGCCTGATTCATTGTGGGGCTATGCTCTTTTGTCAGCCGCTCTAATACTTAACCGAAGTCCGTCTAAAGCTGTTGACAAGACTTCATACGAATTATGGAAGGGAACGGTCCCTAACTTGTCCTTTATTCGGGTTTGGGGCTGCGAGGCTTATGTCAAGTGGAGACACGAGGATAAGCTCGGCCCGCGATCGGTCAAGACATACTTTATAGGTTATCCAAAGGGAACTTTTGGTCATTACTTCTACTCGCCAACCGAACAACGTGTTTTTGTTGCGGCTAGTGCGACGTTCTTAGAGAAAGAATTTCTCGAGAACAAGTCGAGTAATAGAACCTTCGATTTATCGGAGGTTCAAGAACCAACTACCGAGCAACCATTGGAGGAAACAGTTCCTTCAACCGAGGCTGCGGTAGAGATTCCTGAGGAACCTAGGAGGTCGGGAAGAGTCTCTATTCCTCCGGACAGATACATTGGTATGGTCGAGGAACATGATATAGATGATGTCTTACTCCTAGAGGGTAATGAACCCACAACCTATAAAGGTGCCATGACCAGTTCTGACTCAAAGCTATGGCTAGAAGCCATGCAATCCGAGATGGACTCCATGTATGAGAACAACGTGTGGGATCTTGTGGACCTACCTGCAAAGGTACGTCCCCTTCAATGCAAATGGCTTTACAAAATAAAGCATGCCGTGGAAGGTAAACAAGATATCCATAAGGCAAGACTAGTTGCTAAAGGTTTCACCCAAGTGCCAGGCTTGCACTACGATGAGATCTTTGCACCCGTAGTCATGCTACGTTCCATTCGGATTATCTTAGCGATCGCCGCATTTCATGACTATGAAATATGGCAGATGGACGTTAAAACCGCCTTCTTAAACGGTTATTTGGAGGAAGAGTTTTACATGGTACAACCCGAGGGTTTAATTGATCCAGAATATCGTAAGAAGGTTTGCAAGCTTAAGCGTTCCATCTATGGACTTAAGCAAGCATCACGGAGTTTGAATCATCGCTTCGACCAAGTGATAAAAGAGAATGGTTTCATTCGATCAGTCGAGGTACCATGTCTCTATATCAAGTCGAGTGGGAGCAAGATTGTATTCCTAGTACTGTATATCGACGACATACTCTTGATTGGGAATGACATACCTCTCTTATCTTCAGTTAAAGCATGGTTGAAAAACCATTTCCAGATGAAAGATCTGGGAGAGGCACAAAGAATTTTGGGCATCCGTATCTACAGGGATAGATCACGACGGATGTTGTCTATCAGTCAGGAGTCTTACATAGATAAGATTCTAGAGAGATTCAGCATGACGAACTCTAAGAAAGGGTTCCTTCCTATGACTACTGGGCTTCACTTGAGCAAGACTCAAGAAGCTAAGACATTGGAAGAGAAGGAGCGCATAAGTCGGATTCCTTATGCTTCGGCAATAGGATCGATCATGTATGCCATGATATGCACACGTCCAGACGTTGCATATGCATTGAGTATGACAAGTCGATTCCAGGCTCATCCAGGTGAACAACACTGGATGGCCGTGAAAAACATTCTTAAGTACCTACTAAAGATTGAGGATTGACTTACGGAGGCGACTCGACGCTCTGCGCCACGGGTTACGCAGATGCTAGCTTCCAAACGGATCGAGACGACTCGAAATCTCAGTCTGGATTCGTTTTTTACTCTTAATGGCGCTGCTGTCAGCTGGAAAAGTTCTAAACAGAGTGTTACAGCATATTCTACAACTGAGTCCACGTAAAAGGAGATATTTATTGATAAGATCGCTACGGATGACAACATAGCTGATCCTTTCACAAAAGCATTACCACGTGACAAGCATGAAGGGCACATCAATTCCATGAGAATCAGATGTGTTCCTAAGTTGTAGTACTCTTTTATGAATTCATGTACTAATTCATTTTCTCGTGTACTCTATTCAACCTCATTGTTATGATATATAATGTTTTGTTTTTCATGTGGAATTGTACGCCAATTTTGAACACCACAAAGTGAACTGATTAACATTACATCGTTTTGGTCCTTGATTACACACTTGAACTGATAACTCAGGTAATCATTTTGTGACGTTGGTTGATGGTGGGTTCAACGAGCCATAAGTCAATCGGATGATTGACCAATCACAAAGGCGAGTTATACGGATATCTCGTAGGACACCCCGTGACAACGTTATGGAGTCCTAAATGTTTTATAACATTGGGTGTCAGGTCGTGGATAGGACCTCCATAGTGTTCCTTAGAGTCGAGTCTTTTGAATTTCAACTGTCTCTTGAGATTAAGGCAGATTTTGGGTAACTTTGGTTTCTTTCCCACGGTCATCGTAACAGGGGCCAAGAGGATTTTTTCTGGGTTATTTCATGCTGCGCGATATCGGCAGGATTCGAGTTGAGGGAAATATCCAAACCCTTATCAGGATTTTATCATTTCTCAGGGCCACTCGAGGAGTAGTAACTGAAATGCATGGCCATGCTCGAATACAGATTCGTTTTATCAGTTAAGTTACTCTCTAGTCGGGGAAACCACTCTTGATACAGATCGCTTGTGAGATACGACCTTTGCGAATGCGGATTTGCAAATTGTCTTACATTGAGTGGGAGAAATTTTAAAAGGATATGAGAATCGGTTATTGCACCTACACTTGTACGGACAAGTGGGAGTTTGTTGGAGCTTGTGTCCTCCACATGTAGTGTGATAACGTCATTGCACATACCCTTGTACGGACAAGTGGGAGATTGTTGGGGCTGGTGTCCTTGACAATTAAGTATAATGACTTATTAAATCTCTTTAAGGATCACAAGGGCATACTTCGGTATTATTATCAGTTGATCCACGTTTATCAATAACGGTTGGCTTGCTAGATAAGTTTGACGTTATTGTCATACGGATGGTGGTGATCAACTGGTCCCTATACGTCACACCTATAGGACACGTTTGAGAGATGTGAAGGTATGAAAATACAGTCACATTTATGCCGAATACGACTAAACAGTTAGTCAGAGGTATTGACTATTAAATTAGTCAATAAGATGTTGAGATTATTATTTAATACGGATTAAATAATTTTAGCTAACACGAATTACATGATTAATTCGTAAATTAAATATAAACGGTTATATTTAATTAAATATTGTATTCGCGTATTAATATAAACAGTTATATTAATTTGGGTAATTATACAATATCGTAATTTTATCAGACCATTATTAATACATCGACTGCATTAATATCTGATAACACGTGTACGATTTATAAATAAAACCCGCGAATAATATTTAGCTAATCGGGTCGAATCACGCAAAGGTATAAGGTAAGAGTGGGAAAAGCCCACTCTCACCTCAACCCGTTCGGCCGACCCAATCACTACATAAGGAGAGTCCTTCTCCTTTTGTCAGGTTACTGCTTCTTTGATTGTTTTACTGATAAAACACATCTCAAGGAAATTAGGGTTTTGAAAACTGCCTTTTCCCAAAACCCAGATCTCACATCTAAAACCTCACAAAACTCTCCCCATATTGCAAGGCAATTGGAGAGCCTTTCTAGCACACGCGACATCATCTTAAACAAAGTCTTGGGTGCAAGTTATAGGAGGGAATTTACTTTAATTCCTGTTCTTAGGCCTATTCAAGCAAGGACTTAAGGTTGTATTTTTTTCATGTTTTTATTTAACTTATGACAATAATCTCAACTGTAAAATTCGTTATAATCCTTCATGTTTAGGGCGAATACATGCTATATTCCCCACATTTCCAAGCATTCACGCATGTTTTATGCACTGTTTTGCCCCGAATTCGCTTCTTTGTGTCTTTCTTCTTATTTTGCAGGAAAGTATGCAAAAGCTGCAAAAACCATGCCAATCTGTCACAAGTGAGTTATTTTTAGAAGATGGAACTTGAGTAAGGAAAACTTACGAGCTTGGAAGCACAAACATCAAAGGAAGAGGGCCTAAATCAGAAGAAAAACCGAGCACAAGAACAACTGGGACAGCAACGATCAACCAACAGCTAATAAACCATCGATCGAGTGAATCTCAAAACTCGAACGAAGTGATTTGTATAGGGAAGCCTCATACCCGATCGAGGGGAGCACATATGCAGGCAGCAGGATCGAAGGATTGGAGTCTTCGATCGGGAGCTTTGGAAGGCAGAACAACTCGATCGAGTAAAATTAGAGCTCGATCGAGCAACTCACTTATGGACTTTGGATGCCGCAATCTGGTTTAGGTTAAGATTAGCGTTGTAATCTAATTTCTCTATATAAGGGACTAGGTTAAGCACTAATTCAGCATTAATTATTCATCACTTTACATACTTTTACCTTTTACACTTACCAACTTTAATCATTTTTTAGGTTTTACTTTTCTCTTAAGCATTCATTCGCCGTAATTCTTTCCGGTTCATCCATCGTTCATCTTTCTCTGCCTTTATTCAATATTAGTGTAACTTTTCTTCTCCCTTAATCTTTATTTACTTTCTAGTTTGTTTCTTTTATTGTTATTAGTTTATATTCATGTTCATTATGTCGTATTTGTTTTATATTTTAATGGTTAGTGTAGATCCCGAAACTATGCGTAAGTAATTCCCTTAATATGTTAGGATGGGGAAAATCGCGGTAGTAATGTTGTAGGATTCACATGTTAGTCGTTTCTGCGACGAGGTTGTTTATAAACAATTTAATCAGAAAACCTTTAATTGATTGCACGCATGAGACTGATTTAATTAGTAAAACTCCGCCTGGATCGAAAGATTGGTAGAGTAAGCTTGCTTAGAACAATCGATATAACCTACCTAGATCGAGAGATTATTAGGGGAGTCTAGGGCGATTTGAGATCGAGAGGAGATAATCACTACCCACCTTATCAGAGATTTGACTGACCTAGTATTTTCACATTGCATGAACTACCGCAGTGACCCAATTCCTGACATATTCCCCTTTTAATCGTTTAAACACAATTTTCTAATCCTTCTTGTTCTTTTATTTCTTGTTTTCAGTAGTTAAGTTAATCAAATAAACAAAACCCCCCAAATTTGTGAACAATGAACTGACCTTAATTTAAAACTCTGCCTCCTTGTGGGATTCGACCCTACTACCACTAGCTTCTGTTAGTTGTACCTAGGTTTGTCATTGACCGTGTTACGACCCGCGTGTCAGAAAGCTTGAAGGAAGAAAAACATGACTCAATGCAGCATATCAAACGGCTCAAATCTAAGTGTATAATACACGGTTTTCGTGATTTTAGGGTTACGGAACAAAAACGTCATTTACAGATGTTTTTCGGATCATATGCAGCAGTCACACAAATTTTGAGGAAAAAAACAGATTGAGTGTGTCGGTATGCGATGAACGAGTCTAAGATAAAAAAAATCGAATACTACTTAAAAATAGATAACTTGTTATTTAAGGCCGAAGTCGAATACGATAACTCTCGAAACAACACATACAAGTGGTGGAAAAATTGGCGGGTAAAGAAACATGTCTTCGTACAACCTCCGAAGATACACAAAATTTAATTGTATAATACTCAGTTTTTAAGATTTCAGGTCTCGAGAGTCGAGACAAAAACGTCCATAAATTATACAGATGGTTTCTCGAGTCAAATAAAACAGTCATACAAAATTTGAGAAGAAATATAGGACATTTGTGAGTTTTAGTATACGATAAGCTAGTCCCTGACCAAGATCGGATCCGTAAAAATAGATGATAACATGTTGGGCTAAAATCGAATTAAGTACCTCATGAAACAACCCCAGACACGTGGTGGAAAAACTGGGAGTAAAAGAATCATGACCTGATACGAGCTCCCAAACGACTCAAATTTATGTGTATAATGCACGGTTTCAGGATTTCAGGGTCTCGGGAAAATAATTATATAAATCATACGATTGGTTCTTCTGGTTAGATAAAGCATCCACACAAATTTTGTGAAATAACAAAGAAAATTTGAGGGAACCTATACGCGATAAACCAGTCTCAAATCTAAATGAGGTAGTCCTTTAAAATAGATGATTAATTTTGTTTTAAGACTATAAGTTGAACACGACAACTCATAAAATGACCTTAGACATAGAAAATAAGGAGGAAAAGAAATCTGACTTAGTACGACCTCGTTATCGACTCAAATTAAAATGTATAATTCCCGATTCTCGTGATTTCACAGTCTCGGAACGTAAATTCCTGTGAATTCATATGAACGGTTGCTCATGTCAGATAAAGCATCCACGAAAATTTGTCTGAATCTTCTTTCGCGCGGACATCTCTTGTCGCCCACGAAGTGGCAGCGTTGTTCGACTTTGTCGAGAGCTATTCAGCCGCCGCACATTGTGGTCACCAATGCCGACATCTTGACGTGAAATACCCAATTGCGGCAAATATGTTATATGATGATGGTGTGGATGAGATAGTTAAGAAGATTGCTGAGAAAATTATAGTTCATTAAGAAGGTTGCGATTAGTTGTTGGGTTTTTAGTTGAGGATTCTAGTGAGTGGATTAATAGTCAGATTATTCAGGTTTTCATTAAGACAGTCTTGAATTAAAAGTTTTGTTATATTGCAACTTGCGAGGTAGATGTTGTTTTGTCTTGAGATTGTCTCATATTCTCGCATTAACCTTGGTATCAGTCGATAGTTCTCATTATTTGAAATTCTCATTGTAATGCCTAAGAGATTGAGATTTGAGAGAAAATTTATCACACATCGAGAAAATAAGAGGATTATGATATAATTAAAATAAATCTACTCGTCAATTAATAATTTGACATTGTGCTTTAGATTCTATGTGAGGAAGAAATAAAGGGTCTTGAATTTTTACCGCAAAGGCAAAACCATTGGTACAGCAAAAATGGTGAGACCTAAGTTAAAACAGACAGACTCGCCTAAGCTATGACCGCAAAGGATGGGCCATGTTAAAGCGACTTTGACTTAGCTCGAACGGTAATACCTACGCCATGGCTAAGTCGGTCATGCCGAGGTCACAATAGAGAGGACCCACAAGAAGTGGGCATTTATATATAAAGAACGAGCAAGAACTTATTATTGAATAAATATTACTTATTGAAAACTTAATTAGAGGATTATCATCCAATTTACAATAACTTTAGCTCAATTGTTTTAAGATCTATATCTCTCAAATTAATAAGTTTTGCTACAAGTTCTGCCACAAGAAGTAACGCATCCTTCCATCTTTGCTAACCCTGGCACAAATGAAAAATGTAATGAACATTATTTTTTGAAATAGATATGATGAACAATATTATAAATGTCAAATAATCAATTCTTTAAGTAGCTCATAATTTCTTCATAAAATCTTTCAAATATAATAATTTAAATAATATTCTAACCCCTTGGTTATTTATAAGTAACCTTTAAATAGAACTTAAAAAATAAAACAGCTTTTTCTAACCCACGATAATATTCTACATCTGGTAAGAGTTATGCCCAATTTTTTTAAACTTAATTTCAACTTATTTTAGTTCAGTACAACAATTAAGTTCAGTTAAATTCAGCTCTTATCTTCACAAATTAACTTTTACTTCCGTTTAGTTAAGCTAAATTCAGACATTTGTAATCCAAAAAAACAAGACTTTACATTGTTTTTCACATTAATTATAGTTAACATGAGTTTAAATAGTTAGACTTATATATATCATGAGAAATTTTGTGAATATTACCAAATTTATGACTTTTTGAAGTACATATTAGAAAAACCGAAAATTAAAAAAAAGTAAATGATTAAAATAGGGGGAGTTAAACGGTCAATCGAGAATTTTCTTTATCAGTATAATTAAATAAACGAGAAGCGTATATAAAATTTACCTTCATGCCCTTCATCCAAAAATGGTTTGCAAATAGAAGTAGCACAACCAAGTTGACAAAAATTGCGAGGATTATTCCAAGGTTCCTTACCTCCACAGTGGTAATAACAGTCCTTGAAGTGCTTAGAAAATAAACATTTTAATAAACATGAATGATAACCTTCTATTTGCGTTATTAGTGCACAATTTGAAATAAAAATAAACATTATCATGAATAAATAACCTTTGTTTACTTTTACTCCATCCATGATTTGTAAGAATATAAATTATTGATTAAGATTTAGGTTTAAAATGTTGGTTTGAATGAATGTTATGATCACTAATTTATGATGGATGGATTAGTATATCCTTAAATAACCTTTTAATTTCATCATTTTAGTAAGAGAGCAAACATTTTAGGAATAAAAGATTTATTTCTAAATTAATATAGTAGGATAATATCCATAAATAAAATATAGTAGGAAATATATTATCCAACTATAATAATTTAGAAATAAATCAGTTTGAGATAAAGAAATGCCACAAATACTTACAATTTCTTGGGTCAGATAAAGAAATCACACAAATTTTGAGAAGTAGAAGACATTTATTTAAGGCTCTATTTGGTAAACAGCATATTGACCAAATTTCAGCATATTTGAGACATTTAGCATGTTTGACTTACCAATATGATATTTAGGGTGTTTGGTTAATGACATATTGAAGTAGTACATTGGGGTCCAATATGCTATTTTACAATATGCTGCTCCTACCAGCATATTGAATTAGCATATTAGAAATAAAAAAATTGTCTTATTTATCCTCTTAATAAAATACTAACATTACTTTTATATATATTTAATAAATAATTTTTTCATGTCCTTATATGTCATTTTACAAAGATTCTAGACAATCTGCTTATCTAAATTGTCAATTACCAAACACCTTTAAAATAATTCTGCTAAATAAATCAGTCTCACAATTTTGAGAAAAAAAAAAAGATTGAGTGTGTCGGTATGCGATAAACGAGTCTAAGATAAAAATCGAATACTACTTAAAACTAGATATAATAACTTGTTATTTAAGGCCGAAATCGAATAGGATAACTCTCGAAACGACACAGACAAGTGATGAAAAAATTGGCAGGAAAAGAAACATGTCTTTGCACGACCTCCGAAGATACACAATATTTAATTGTATAATAGTATTCAATTTTTAAAATTTCAGGGTCTCGAGAGTCGAGACAAAAACGTCCATAAATTATACAGATGGTTTCTCGGGTCAGATAAAACAACCATATAAAATTTGAGAAGAAATAGAGGCATTTGTGAGTTTAAGTATAAGATATATGGAAAGATATTATACGATATTATGCGGTATCGTCATAATATCGTATCTTAGCTATATAATATCGTATCTTAGCTATTATGGTAGAAGGTATATACGTTTGCCTTATATACATTATGTGTAATTAGGAAAAAGATTGCAGGAGTACACAGTAATGTATGTATATATACTCTGTCTTCTTGCTTGCTGATTAATGAATATAAGATACAAATCTTTCATCTGTCCGTTCTTCTTGTTCTTCATGGTATTAGAGCGCAAGTAGATTCTGAGCACATCTTCCGCAAACAACATAAAATTCGTACACAAAATCATGGTGGGAGAAGCAGGAAAAGGCGTTGAAGGAAAGAAGGGAGGCGGAAGCAAGATAATTGAACAGATTGCTCCGTCTTCGCCACTGTATTTGTACCCATCTGATAGTCCAAATTTGTCATTAACAAATCTGATTTTCAATGGGGAAAATTATGACCTTTGGGCAGACGCAGTCCGGAACGGTCTCGACGCCAAGAATAAATTGGGGTTCGTCGAGGGAATTGTGAAAAAACCGGAAGTCACCGAAGGAGAAGAGGAGACTATTCAATCAGTTGCGTGGCGTCAATGTAACGCCATGGTAAAAGCATGGTTGAGGAATGTGATTGAACCTAGGCTTCATCCAAGCATTACGTTTTCAGGAACCGTAATGGAGATTTGGAAAGAACTAAAAGAGCGTTATTCGACTGGTAATGCACCTCGTGTACATCAGTTGAAAGGCGAATTAAATGAGTGTAAAAAAATGAAAAATCAGTCAGTTGTAGAGTATTACACTCGATTAAAGGCAATTTGGGACGAACTCGGAAATTACAGCCATGTTCCTCAATGCACCTGTGGGGCTGCAACAGCACTGAACAAAGAACGAGAGGAGGAAAAAGTGCATCAGTTTCTATTAGACTATTATTGATAAGATTGGATTAAGTGCTTGTATTAAGTGTCATTCACTGCTTGTCTCTTCTACTTTCCTAGTCGGTTACCTCTTTGTAGTATAAAAAGAGGTTGAATATGAATAAAGAATAACACACATAATTCTATCCTTCTTCTTCTCTGTATCACGTTTCCATTTCCAACATGGTATCGAGCCAAGTCTAAAAACTTAATTCACATCTCAATTTTTTTTTCCTCCTTGCCATGACTGGCGGAGGTATCCCTATTTCGGATAATAATTCCGTCTCAAAAATCGATCCTACTTCCTCTTTCTATCTCGGGTCAGGGGATCTACCAAGTCTCAAATTGTCTACTATCCTCCTCAACAATCGAAATTACGATGATTGGAGTCGTTCAATGCGGATGTCCTTAAAGTCGCGTCGGAAATTTGGTTTCTGTGATGGCACGGTTCAGAAGCCCACTACTGAGTTTTTACTCGGACAATGGGAAGTCGTTAATTGTACTGTTGTTTCCTGGCTTCGCGCAACTATCGATCCCCAAGTTCTCGTCAGCATCCCTTATGTGGAAGACGCGGCAGTCATGTGGCGTGATTTGGAAGAGCGATTTGCCGTCGTCGACGGTACGTCGATCCACAACTTAAAAACTGAACTTGGTGAATGTAGACAAACAAAAGGTATGTCTGTCACTCAATATTATGGTAAATTAAAATCTCTTTGGGATGCGATTTCTATTCACGAACCTCCGTTTGCTTGTGACTGTGGCAAATGTACCTGTGAAATTTCTACAAAAGCTATTAAGAGACTTGACAATGAAAGACTCCATCAGTTTTTTATGGGTTTAGATCGTAGTTTGTATGGCCCTCTCCGTAATCAACAGTTTCAACTTGACCGTTGCCGACCTTAAATCGTGGCTACCATGCCGCACTTCAGGCCGAGCGCCTGCTCCAGGATGAAACCCACGCGGATGTAACAGATGTAGTTGCGTTTGCGGTTCCTGGTGCCTCCCGTACATCTGCTGATTGGAAGGCTGTGCGTGACAAAGAAAAGACGGAACGTCGTAAATGTAATACCCCGTTTATTTATAAAGTTTTATTTTAAAAGTTACGATGATTATTGGTTGACGTTAAGAATAGTTTGAGATACGATGGTTATTTTATCATGGATGCTAGTTATTTGTGTTTTCTTTTAAATAAGAGTTGTGTCGTTCGTGGGGATCGAGCATGAGACCTCTAGGTAGGGGTCTTGGGCCTCGATATTTGTGTAAACACAAAAACAGCCCACCTTAGTTTTTATGAGAGCCCTCACGCAGCAGCCATATAAGACCAAGTGTTACCCTATTTCTGACCTATCTACAACACAACCTACACCCTAGTTTTACAGCCGCCACCACACAGCAGTAAGAGAAGGAGTTTTCCGGTCAGTTAGTCGTGCCTAGCCTGTTCGTTTTGGGGTCTGAAGTCAGGTACGTGTAAAGGGTCTGTCACTTGTTCTTTTGCTTGTTGCGTCTGTCCTTGTTTTGTGGTATGTTCGAGGGGTGGTTGGTCGTCAACCTTGGTCGTGGTTAGGGTCATCTTACTGTTGGTAGTCAGGGTAGAAGTAGGGTGGTTGTCACGGCGGGAATGGGTGGCAGGGTCGGCGTCGAAGGGGTTGTTTTGTGGTTCCTGTTGTCTCGGTTGGTGTTGTTTACAGTCAGGGGGTTTGGTTTGGGGGTGGTGTTACTGTCGACTCGGGGGAGGTCAATACAGTAACACCACCGTGTCTTACAGATGGGTTGACGGAGGTGTTTTTGGTGGGGTCAGTCGTGGTGTTAGAGGTGTTGTTGGGGGTTCGAAATGGGTCTGTTTTGCAGGCAGTCAGTGGCACGGACGTGGAGCAGACCTGAGTTAGAGGGTCTGACCAGTCTCGTCGGCGGTGGTCGCTCGTTTTGGTGGTGCCAGGGAGGTAGTGGGGTGTCGCTGGTGTCATGGGGGGTGGTCTGCTGGTGGTCGTTATGGTGGTAGGCGGTGAGAAAAAGGGCTGAAGTCGTGTGGGGGGTGGGGGGGGGGGGGGCTGTCGGGTTTTGGTGTGTTTGTTTTTATTCTTTTCATTATTATTATTATTATTATTATGATTATTATTATTATTATTATTATTATGGTTGTTTTAATAGAATGTTTTTATTTTGGGTATATTAGTAATTAATATTATTAATGATAATATCTTTGTTTTATGGCATATTAATAATTATATTGGGAAGGTTTTGTATGCTTTGAATTTCAAATTTAGTTGCCATGATTAAAATTTTACCTAATTTGGAAGTCTTGTACGGGATGATATATTTAGAAAGTTTCTATATTTGGAAGTTGCCATATTTGGAAGGTTACTATTTTGGGTAACCTTGGTTGTTAGGAAACTTTCTAAGTATAGGAGGCTTCTATAATAGAATGTGTATACGTATTATGAGATGTAGGGAGTTTATTAATTTATATAATACATATCTAGGTGGAAGTTTTCGTGTGGAGCATTTTTAGGAGCAGTTGCGTATTTGCCATTTCCTTCTGCTATTTCAAGTAGGGAATTAACTGTGCACTTGTTTACGTTGTGAAGCATGACCAGTAATTATGGTGAATTATATATGTATATCTTGTTGATTGAATAACGTTGTGATATTATATATTGGCCCTATATTCTTATGATGCGGAAATTGATATAAAAAGGGTATGTGATTGGTGCGGAGGTAAAGGGTCTGTGAATGGTGCGGAGATAAAGGGTCTGTGAATGGTGTGGAGATAAAGGGTATGTGATTGGTGCGGAGATAAAAGGGTCTGTGATTTGGAGAGGAGAAGTTGACTTTCTATTTATAGTAATGTGGTTTGTTTACAGTATTTCTCTACTCAACCTCGTGGTTGACCCTGTGTATTCGTGATCACCTGTGATGAACCAATTTATTTGGGGAGCAGGTTGACAGGTATAAAGACTGTGGGAGCTTAGGGAAGGGAGAAGCATGGACCCGGACCTGCCTAGAGTCTAGATCACATGATTGCAGTTGATGAGTTGTACTTTTATTTTGAGCAGAACAGTTTTATAACTTGGTTTGTACGAACATGTTATGAGTTTAAACTTAATTTAAAGTACTGTTTATCTTCCTTTGTATCTACTGCCTCGGGAAACCGAGATGGTAACACCTTTATTTATCTGAGGAGTCCTAGTCCAGGCCCTTAAATAAATGGGGGTGTTACAAAGTGGTATCAGAGCGAACGATCCTCAGGCCTAACCTAATGAACCCAATGAATGTAGGAGAGTCTAAATAAAATGAACCCCGGGATAGGACTGTTAGGAGCACACTAAAGGCAAAGTATGAGTCTGGGGCCCCCTCACACCGAACCATTGGCCCTATCAGTTTTACCCGGGAACCCAGAGTGCATATACGAGAGAAAAGGGTAGAATAAGAGGTGGTGAAAGTGATGGCATACTGTGATAAGTATGTTATGAGAATTCTGGGTATAAGTGACTTTTGTAAAAGCCGGAAGGGGCATGAGCATGAATGAATTTTTTTTATTTGTTGGAAAAGGGTGTATACTGATGTGATATGTTAAGTGATTTAAAACATGTTAGAAATCCTTCTTTCATCATGTCTAGTGATATGCGGTTATGTGATCCCTGAGCCATGTTATAGAAGAAAACTATTCTATATGATAAGTGTTTGTAGATCTTGATGCTTAGGGAACATAGCCCTAAACCAAATGGGTACCCATGTACGTCGGGACTCATTTCTTTTCTTGTTTTATAGTATGCCTCCGCGAAGAGATAATGATGTTAACATCACACAAGAGGAGTTAGACCGATTACTAGCTGAGAATGCAGCTCTAAAGGCCAAACGTATGGACTCCGCAAAAATGAGCACAATCATTGCAAGGCATCACCCTACCCAATTCACTGGGGAGGGGGAACCTCATCTGCTGGGAGCTTGGTGCCGGGAATTCAGTAACCTGTTCGAGTTGGTGGATTGCCCTGAAGAATTGAGAGTGGACCAGGCTGCCCACTATCTGAGGGGTATGGCTGGGGACTGGTGGACCGCGAATAAGGGAGAGATCCGGGAAGCAGCTAGAGAGGATGGACCCGAGTTTGTTCCTTGGGACGCATTCAAGGGGGTCTTGAATGAGGTGTTTCTACCAGAATTCCAAAAGAGCAAGCTGAGGGAGGAGTTCGACTCATTCAAGATGTCGGAGGACATGACTGTAGAGGCTTACTACAGGAAATTCATCCAGTTGGTGCACTATGTGGGAGACATGGGATTCGACGATGCCATGCTAGCAATGAAATTTGAGAGGGGGTTATCAATCGCCATCAAGAAGAGACTGATTGCAGCTCCGCCCACCACAGTCCGTGACATCTATTTAAGGGCTGGGGCGGCGGAGAGGCTTTCGGATATGATTAAAGAGGACAAGAAGTCCAAGTCAGAAAAGAGGAAGGCTGAACCAGTAACTGAGGGTTCAGGATCGAAAAAGCAAAGTAATAACAAGTACAGTGGGTATTTCGGGAATAGTGCCTCTGGTGGTGGGAGAAATCAGAGTGGGGGCAACTTCAGGAGTGGAGGTTCTGGCAGTGGATCGGTGGGAATGGTCTGTTTCGGCTGCGGGAAAATTGGGCACAAGCAGGCAGTATGTCGCTCTTCTGGAGGGAATCAGTCCGGGGGTTATCGCACGCCTACATCCGGATATCAGGGATCCCGCACTCAGTCCTATGGTAGCAGCGGCTATCGCACACCCACAACAAACTACGGTGGGGGTGCGAAGTCTGGAGGGAGCAGCAATTTCCAGAGGAACTTCAACAGTTATCAGAACCGCTCGCACCAGAACCAAAGCTATGGGAATGGAGGTAACCAGAAGACAGGAGCAGAGGGAAGCCAGCAGGCTGGGACATCTAGTGCCAGTCAGAGTGGGGTCAAGTCCAGTGGCAAGCTCTTTGCCATGGGAAAGCAGGCAGCTCAGGAGGATGCGCACGTGGTAACCGGTACTTTTCTTGTGAACTCTACACCTACCTTCGTACTTTTCGATTCCGGTGCCACCCATTCGTTTGTGTCTAGGGATCATGTTAGGGCTTTGGGGCTTGAGAGATTCGACTGGGTCGCGGACTCAGTGACCATACCCTCGGGGGAGTCAATCACCTGTAGTAGAGTTTATCGAAGTGTGCCCATCAAAATCGGGGAAGCAATTTTCTATTGTGACCTTATAGAATTTCCACTGGGGGGTTTTGAAGTGATCTTAGGGATGGACTGGTTGGGGAAGTATAGGGCTTTTATCGACTGTCATCAAAAGAAAATTTCCTTGAAGGGACCCAAGGGAGTGAGGGTGTCCTACAAGGGGTATAGAGTCAAACCAAAGATCAAATTTATATCTGTCAATACCCTGAAGTCTAGTTTGCGGAAAGGAGAAAGCCTAATTTTGTGCCAAATGTGGGATTGTGAGGCTGAGACCCCCAAAACTAGTGAGATACCTGTGGTACGGGAGTTTGAGGGAGTGTTTCGAGACGACGTGCCAGGGCTACCGCCAAGGAGGGAAGTGGAATTTTCCATTGACCTAAGACCAGGAGCGGGACCGATCTCTAAATCACCGTACCGTATGGGACCGAAAGAAATGGAGGAGTTGAAGAAGCAATTGGATGAACTAGCTGAGAAAGGGTTCATCCGACCCAGTGTGTCGCCCTGGGGAGCACCTGTCTTATTTGTGAAAAAGAAGGATGGGAGTCTAAGGTTGTGTGTTGACTACCGAGAGCTGAACAACGTAACCATCAAGAACCGTTATCCTTTGCCGAGAATTGACGACTTGTTCGATCAGTTGAGTGGAGCTGGGATTTTCTCCAAGATTGATTTGAGATCCGGGTACCATCAGTTAAGAATAAAGGATGAAGATATTCCGAAGACCGCTTTCCGAACGAGGTATGGCCACTATGAATTTGTGGTTATGCCCTTTGGATTGACTAATGCTCCAGCTGTGTTCATGGACTTGATGAACCGAGTCTTCAGCCCGTACCTGGACAAGTTTGTGGTGGTATTTATCGATGATATCCTGGTATATTCCAAGAATGCAGAAGAGCACGAATACCATTTGAGGAGGGTACTACAGACACTAGAGGAACACAAGCTCAATGCTAAGTTGAGTAAGTGTGAGTTCTGGTTGGAGAAAGTGGCATTTCTGGGGCATGTAATTTCAAAAGAGGGAGTGGCTGTTGACCCTAGTAAGATCGAGGCAGTGACTAAGTGGCAAAGTCCGAAGAATGTAAGTGAGATTCGAAGCTTTCTGGGATTAGCTGGTTATTACCGGAGATTTGTCAAAGATTTTTCAAAAATAGCGAAGTCGTTGACGTCGTTAATGAGGAAAGAGAACCGTTTCGTCTGGGATGAGAGTTGTGAGAAGGCATTCCTAACTCTTAAGGAACGCCTGACAACAGCTCCTATCCTGGCCTTGCCAGTTGGAAGTGATAATTTCGAAGTGTATACCGACGCTTCGAAGCATGGTTTGGGCTGTGTGCTAATGCAGAATGGGAGAGTGATAGCATATGCATCTCGCCAGTTGAAGACCTACGAAGAGAATTATCCGACTCATGACTTGGAATTGGGAGCTGTGGTCTTTGCACTTAAATTGTGGCGCCATTACCTTTATGGAGCCACTTTTAAAGTGTTTTCTGATCATAAGAGCCTGAAGTATATCTACACCCAGAAAGAGTTGAACATGAGGCAGAGGAGGTGGATAGAGTTAATCGGGGACTATGACATGCAGATTGTTTACCACGAGGGCAAGGCGAATGTGGTAGCTGATGCTCTAAGCAGGAAGTCAGTACATGCTTTGAGTTGTGCCAGATTGAGAGTGAGGTTGCATAGTGAGTTAAGGGAGATGGGAATTTTCATGATCAGGAAAGGGGATGCTCTTGGTGATTTGACAGTAGAGCCTGAGTTGTATGGGGAGATCCGGGAGTTACAGAAGAACGATGAGAGAATCCAGAAGTGGCGGTTAATGGTGGAAAGTGGGGTTGGTGAAAATGTATCCAAGTTCAGTATTCATACCGACGGTAGCTTGAGGTTTAGTGGGCGATGGTGCGTACCGAATGTTAAGGAGCTAAAGAAGAAGATTCTGACTGAAGCTCATGCTACTCCTTATTCTGTTCACCCAGGGGGTGATAAACTGTATAAGGACCTTAAGAAGACGTTTTGGTGGCCGAATATGAAGAAGGAGGTCGCAGAGTTTGTTTCCAGGTGCTTGACATGTCAGAGAGTGAAAGGGGAGCATAAGAGACCTCAAGGGAAAGTTCAACCTTTAGATGTGCCAGAGTGGAAGTGGGAGAATATTTCGACGGACTTTATCGTGGGGTTGCCTCGGACTCAGAGGGGCAACAACATGATTTGGGTGATTGTGGATCGCTTGACTAAGTCAGCTCACTTTATTCCCATGAAAGATACCTGGAGTAAAGCCGAGTTGGCTAAGACCTATGTTCAGAATGTGGTCAAACTGCATGGCGTACCCAAGGATATTGTTTCAGATCGGGACTCGAGGTTCATATCCAGGTTTTGGCAGGAGTTGCAGGCAGCTTTGGGTACCCAGTTGAAGATGAGTACAGCTTTTCACCCAGCTACTGACGGTCAGACTGAGAGAACAATTCAGACCCTTGAGGATATGTTGAGGGCTTGTGTACTTGAGTTCGGAGGATCTTGGGAGGATCGACTGGGGTTGATCGAGTTTTCTTATAATAACAGCTACCATGCAAGCATAGGCATGGCCCCTTTCGAGGCTCTGTACGGGAGGAAGTGTCGGAGCCCTGTGTGTTGGGATGATCGAGCTGATGTTGTGACATTGGGGCCAGATATGATCCAGGAGATGGTGGAGCAGGTTCAGATTATTCGACAGAGGATGAGGGCCGCTCAGGATCGACAAAAGAGCTATGCCGATCTAAAGAGGAGCGATATTTCATTTGAGGCCGGAGAGAAGGTACTACTGAAAGTTTCTCCGATGAAGGGTGTGATGAGATTCGGCAAGCGTGGCAAACTGAGTCAGAAATTTATTGGACCATTTGAGATCTTGGACAGAGTTGGAGAGGTGGCATATCGCTTAGCTTTGCCTCCAACCCTATCCAAGGTCCATAATGTGTTCCATGTGTCGCAGTTGAGGAAGTATGTAAGTGATCCATCACATGTACTTCAGCACGAGGTGATTGAGGTAGATGAGCAGTTGGCATACATTGAGACTCCGAAAGAGATTTTAGACAGAAAGGTTCGGAGGACTTGCAATGGGGAGACATCCTTGGTGAAAGTCTTGTGGAAAAATCATAATCAGGAAGAGGCTACGTGGGAGCCTGAAGCATCTATGAGGGAGCGTTACCCACATTTGTTTGATTGAGGTAAGTTACGCGGACGTAACTTTTCTTTAAGGGGGGTGGAATGTAACATTCTGTGATTTAAGTGAGTTTTACGAAGTTTGTTTTCATGATGTTTGTGTTCCCAGTCGTTAGCGTTGATTGTTTTGTCACCGCAGTGTGGTAGAACTTCGGGACGAAGTTCAATTAAGGGGGGAAGACTGTAATACCCCGTTTATTTATAAAGTTTTATTTTAAAAGTTACGATGATTATTGGTTGACGTTAAGAATAGTTTGAGATACGATGGTTATTTTATCATGGATGCTAGTTATTTGTGTTTTCTTTTAAATAAGAGTTGTGTCGTTCGTGGGGATCGAGCATGAGACCTCTAGGTAGGGGTCTTGGGCCTCGATATTTGTGTAAACACAAAAACAGCCCACCTTAGTTTTTATGAGAGCCCTCACGCAGCAGCCATATAAGACCAAGTGTTACCCTATTTCTGACCTATGTACAACACAACCTACACCCTAGTTTTATAGCCGCCACCACACAGCAGTAAGAGAAGGAGTTTTTCGGTCAGTTAGTCGTGCCTAGCCTGTTCGTTTTGGGGTCTGAAGTCAGGTACGTGTAAAGGGTCTGTCACTTGTTCTTTTGCTTGTTGCGTCTGTCCTTGTTTTGTGGTATGTTCGAGGGGTGGTTGGTCGTCAACCTTGGTCGTGGTTAGGGTCATCTTACTGTTGGTAGTCAGGGTAGAAGTAGGGTGGTTGTCACGGCGGGAATGGGTGGCAGGGTCGGCGTCGAAGGGGTTGTTTTGTGGTTCCTGTTGTCTCGGTTGGTGTTGTTTACAGTCAGGGGGTTTGGTTTGGGGGTGGTGTTACTGTCGACTCGGGGGAGGTCAATACAGTAACACCACCGTGTCTTACAGATGGGTTGACGGAGGTGTTTTTGGTGGGGTCAGTCGTGGTGTTAGGGGTGTTGTTGGGGGTTCGAAATGGGTCTGTTTTGCAGGCAGTCAGTGGCACGGACGTGGAGCAGACCTGAGTTAGAGGGTCTGACCAGTCTCGTCGGCGGTGGTCGCTCGTTTTGGTGGTGCCAGGGAGGTAGTGGGGTGTCGCTGGTGTCATGGGGGGTGGTCTGCTGGTGGTCGTTATGGTGGTAGGCGGTGAGAAAAAGGGCTGAAGTCGTGTGGGGGGGGGGGGGGGGGGCTGTCGGGTTTTGGTGTGTTTGTTTTTATTCTTTTCATTATTATTATTATTATTATTATTATTATGATTATTATTATTATTATTATTATTATGGTTGTTTTAATAGAATGTTTTTATTTTGGGTATATTAGTAATTAATATTATTAATGATAATATCTTTGTTTTATGGCATATTAATAATTATATTGGGAAGGTTTTGTATGCTTTGAATTTCAAATTTAGTTGCCATGATTAAAATTTTACCTAATTTGGAAGTCTTGTACGGGATGATATATTTAGAAAGTTTCTATATTTGGAAGTTGCCATATTTGGAAGGTTACTATTTTGGGTAACCTTGGTTGTTAGGAAACTTTCTAAGTATAGGAGGCTTCTATAATAGAATGTGTATACGTATTATGAGATGTAGGGAGTTTATTAATTTATATAATACATATCTAGGTGGAAGTTTTCGTGTGGAGCATTTTTAGGAGCAGTTGCGTATTTGCCATTTCCTTCTGCTATTTCAGGTAGGGAATTAACTGTGCACTTGTTGACGTTGTGAAGCATGACCAGTAATTATGGTGAATTATATATGTATATCTTGTTGATTGAATAACGTTGTGATATTATATATTGGCCCTATATTCTTATGATGCGGAAATTGATATAAAAAGGGTATGTGATTGGTGCGGAGGTAAAGGGTCTGTGAATGGTGCGGAGATAAAGGGTCTGTGAATGGTGTGGAGATAAAGGGTATGTGATTGGTGCGGAGATAAAAGGGTCTGTGATTTGGAGAGGAGAAGTTGACTTTCTATTTATAGTAATGTGGTTTGTTTACAGTATTTCTCTACTCAACCTCGTGGTTGACCCTGTGTATTCGTGATCACCTGTGATGAACCAATTTATTTGGGGAGCAGATTGACAGGTATAAAGACTGTGGGAGCTTAGGGAAGGGAGAAGCATGGACCCGGACCTGCCTAGAGTCTAGATCACATGATTGCAGTTGATGAGTTGTACTTTTATTTTGAGCAGAACAGTTTTATAACTTGGTTTGTACGAACATGTTATGAGTTTAAACTTAATTTAAAGTACTGTTTATCTTCCTTTGTATCTACTGCCTCGGGAAACCGAGATGGTAACACCTTTATTTATCTGAGGAGTCCTAGTCCAGGCCCTTAAATAAATGGGGGTGTTACAGTAAATTATATTGTCCTCACTGTGATATTATTCATGGTCATGATATAACTTGCTGTTTTATTAAAAGTGGCAAGTTTCCGGACTGGTGGGGTAGTCGGCCTCGCACCCTTGCTGAATTACGCCGCAACAAACAGTCTGGTTCAGGTCGCTCTGTTGGTTCTAGCTCGGGTGCTAGTGGGTCTGGTGCGGTTTCAATTTCTGATGAACCGGTCCATGCTAATGCTCTTCACATCATTCCTCCTGATCGGTTTTCCGTTACGTGTATTAATTGGATTGTCGATACTGGTGCTTCTAACCATGTCACAGGTGATATATCTTTATTTACGGAGAGTATGGTCATCCCTCCTCGTACTGTGGGTCTTCCAAATGGTAAACAAATTATGGCTTCAAAAATGGGAACCGTCCGTATTGATGAATTTATCCTATTGCGACGGGTTTTATTTGTCCCTCTTTTGACTTGTAATTTAATTTCTGTTTCCCAATTGACCGCTGATAACGATTATATATTGCAATTTACTAAAGATCGTTGCCTTATACAGGACTGTTCCTCGAGGAAGATGATTGGAGTTGGTGAGCTTCGGGATGGACTGTTTTTATTGCCTTCAATGGGTCCGACTCCTACGGTACACACGGTTGATACTCTAGGGTCCTATGAGTTATGGCATCGACGACTTGGACATCCGGGAGGCCATGTGGTTAAATATTTACCTTTAGCTAAGTCCATTTCCGTTAATAAGAGCTTGGTGTGTGATGTGTGTCACCTAGCCAAACAAACTCGTGCTCATTTCAATTTGAGTGACAATATTGCATCTGATATTTTTAGCTTGATACATTGCGATCTTTGGGGTCCATATCGTACTCTTTCAACTTGTGGTGCTAAATATTTTCTTACTATTGTGGACGATTGTTCTCGTTCAGTTTGGGTATACTTGTTACTCGCTAAAACAGAAGTCACAAGTGTTTTCATGCATTTTTTGTCGATGGTTAAAACCCAATTTTCAAAACAGGTGCAAGTAGTGCGGAGTGACAATGGCACGGAATTTAATCATATGGCCGAATATTTTTTGGAGCAGGGTATTCAATTTCAGACTTCTTGTGTTGGCACACCCCAATAGAATGGGCGTGTCGAACGTAAACATCGGCATATTTTAAATGTTGCCCGAGCTTTGTCATTTCAGGGGCGTCTTCCAAAGCATTTTTGGGGTGAGTGCATACTTACAGCCGCTTATTTAATTAATCGCACACCGTCTGAACTTCTCAATCACAAAACACCGTATGAAGCATTATTTGGTTCATCTCCCTCTTACCACAATATGAGAGTATTTGGTTGTATTTGTTTCGCCCATAATCAACAAACTCGTGGTGACAAATTTGAGCCTCGGAGTCAAAAGTGTATTTTTCTTGGGTACCCCCACAATAAACGGGGTTGGAAAGTTTATGATGTCGAGACGGGATCCATTTTTATTTCCCGCGATGTTGAATTCCATGAAGACTCATTTCACTTTGATCCTCTTCCTTCCACGGCTGATTTACTTTCTGCACATGACCCGCTCTCGGTCTCCCACGAGCCTGATATTGACTCCGCTGAGCCTGTCACTCCCGCCGCTTCCCTTGAACCTGGAACCGTGTCTGAATTAGACACAGTTGTCGATCCTTCTGTTTCGCCCGCGACAGATGCTATACCTGCCTCCTCTGTTTCCAGCACCAATATTGGTCGCGGTCATCGATTGAAAATTCCGAATTCTCGTCTGCAAGGCTATGTCCTCGACTCTATTAACAGTCCATCTCCACCCGGCTCACCTACATCTCCATCATCTCCTTCAGGTACGCCTTATGGCTTAGTTAATTATTTACATTGCAATAAATTTTCTCCTCGTCATAAAAATTTTCTTGCTGCTATTACAATGGGTGTTGAACCTCCATCCTTTCAAGTTGCAATTACCGACGCAGGATGGTGTAAAGCCATGAAGGAAGAAATAGATGCTCTTGAATCTAACGATACTTGGGAGCTCACTCACTTGCCTCCTCATAAGAAGGCTCTCGGGTGTCGCTGGGTTTATAAGATTAAATATAAATCCGATGGATCGATTGAGCGTTTAAAGGCTCATCTTGTTGTGTTTGGTAATCACCAAGTCGAAGGTATTGATTACGGCGAGACATTTGCTCCGGTCGTGAAAATGGTAACTGTCCGTACCTTCTTAGCTGTCGCTGCTATCAAAAACTGGGAATTACATCAAATGGATGTACACAATGTGTTTTTACATGGTGATTTGAATGAAGAGGTATATATGAAGTTGCCTCCGGGTTTTGGTCGTGGTCATGACGGTAAGGTTTGTCGGTTGAAGAAATCACTTTATGGTCTTCGTCAGGCTCCGCGCTGCTGGTTTGCTAAGCTAGCCAGTGCTCTTCGCCGGTACGGTTTTCGTCAATCCTATTCCGACTACTCCCTTTTCACATATTCCATGCATACTGTTCGATTACATGTCTTGATTTATGTGGACGATTTGGTAATTGCGGGGAACGATTCTACAGCCATTTCCGTCTTCAAAGACTATTTACATCAGTGTTTCAAAATGAAGGATTTAGGCTCCCTTAAGTATTTTCTTGGTATTGAGGTAGCTTGGAATTCCGACGGCATTTTTCTTAATCAGCGGAAATATACTCTCGATATAATTAGTGAGACCGGTCTCTTGGGTGCCAAGCCCGCTTCCACTCCTATGGATCCGGATCACAAGCTCAGCACGACTACCAGCCCATTTTTGGATGACCCCGAGCGCTATAGGCGACTTCTGGGCAGACTTGTCTATTTGGCCGTCACACGACCCGACTTATCTTTTTCAGTACATGTTCTCTCGCAGTTTCTTACTAAACCTCGAATAGCTCATATGGAGGCAGCTATGCGGGTAGTCCGTTACCTCAAGGGGAGTCCAGGTCAAGGGGTCTTTCTTCGGTCCAATAGCTCCTTATCCGTATCGGGCTGGTGTGACTCGGATTGGGGCACATGTCCTCTTACACGCCGCTCCGTCACTGGGTGGTTTGTTTTTCTCGGCGACTCTCCGGTTTCATGGAAGACCAAGAAACAACGTACTGTATCTTTATCGTCCGCTGAAGCTGAATACCGTTCTATGGCCGCGCTTGTGTGTGAACTTAAGTGGCTTAAAGGTTTGCTTGCTAGTCTCGACGTACCCATCCCTTGTCCAATGCAGTTGTTCTGTGATAGTCAATCTGCGATACACTTAGCTCAAAATCCGGTCTTTCATGAAAGGACCAAACATATCGAGATTGACTGTCATTTCGTTCGTGACGCTATTACGGAGGCTCTTGTTGTACCCGAGCATGTTTCTACAAATGAACAAGTTGCAGACCTCTTCACCAAGCCTTTGGGGGTCCGGAAATTCCATTACTTACTCCGCAAACTGGGCATTCTTGACCTTCATGCTCCAGTTTGAGGGGGGGTATTAGACTATTATTGATAAGATTGGATTAAGTGCTTGTATTAAGTGTCATTCACTGCTTGTCTCTTCTACTTTCCTAGTCGGTTACCTCTTTGTAGTATAAAAAGAGGTTGAATATGAATAAAGAATAACACACATAATTCTATCCTTCTTCTTCTCTGTATCACGTTTCCATTTCCAACAGTTTCTTATGGGGCTTGACGGGAGCATCTATGGGAACATTCGCACAAACCTGCTCATGGAGGATGAAATTACATCCCTTAGCAGAGCCTATGCTCTCGTATTAAGGGAAGAGAGACACAGAACTGTGACAAGGCAGAAGGAGGAGATCAATGATGCGGCTATGGCAGTGAAAACCAATACAGAAGTAGGTAGAGGACGTGGTAAAGTCACAAGTGAATCTGACCCTCCACTGGTCTGCAACAAATGGTACCACACGGAAGATAACTGCTGGGAAAAATATCCTGAGAGAGCGCCCACTAGAGGAAGAGGTAGAGGGCGAAGAGGAGGACGAGGCTATGGTCGTGGAGGGCGGGGACAAGGAGGCAACTATCAGACAGCCAATGCAACAACTGCAAGTGAAACAGAACCAAACAAACAGGGATTCACGGAGCAAGAAATGGCCCAAATACGGAACTTGTTGGTGGGTAAACCCGAAGGTAGTCAACATCTGACAGGTAATGACAGTAATTTCATAAGTAACTGGCTATTAGACAGTGGTGCATCTCACCACATGACCGGACAACGTGACTTACTTGCAAATATCAGAAAAGGAATGCCCTCCACAGTTAGTTTGCCTAATGGAACGACAATAATGGCCCAAGAACATAGAGAAGTGGTTCTCAATGATAATTTTATTCTAAAAGACGTGTTATTTGTGCCAAGTTTAAATTGCGATTTAATCTCAATACGACAATTAATTGAGGAAAATAGTTGTATTGTAACATTTTACCCTACCTATTGTGTTATACAGGACCGACTTACGAAGATGACGATTGGACGGGGTGAGCACAAGGATGGGGTTTATTATCTGAAGTATGGTCGTAAGATTATTGCAAGGACACATGCAAGTAATGTTGGAAGGTTGTGGCACAGACGACTTGGTCACCCATCTCATAGTATATTACCTTCTTTTTCTACTTTAGTTGGCAAAAATTTATCTTGGAACCCAGACGACGTTTGCGATTCGTGTTGTCGTGCCAAACAAACACGGTCAATTTTTAAGTTGAATAATAAGAAAAGTGTTGATTTGTTTGCTTTAATTCACTGTGACATTTGGGGTAAATATAGCACGAGTAGTTTGTCAGGAGCCCATTATTTTTTGACTATAGTAGACGACTATAGCAGGGGTGTGTGGATTTACCTCATGAAAGACAAAGGGGAAGTAAGTCTGCTTCTAAGGAATTTTTGTCAAATGACCCTGACTCAATTTGGTAAACAAGTCAAAATCGTACAAAGTGACAATGGAACCGAATTTCTGTCAGGAACAATGAAAGAGTATTACAATGAACATGGGATTGTTTTTCAGACTAGCAACATAGACACCCCACAACAAAACGGTAGAGTCGAGCGTAAACATAGGCACATTTTAGAAAAGGCTCGTGCCCTGCGTTTTCAGGCTAAATTACCACTCAAATTTTGGGGGAAATGTGTTTTAACCGCGGCCTATTTAATTAATCGCACCCCCACTCGCATACTCAACGGCCTCACTCCTTATGAATTGTTGTACGGTGAAAAACCACTCCTCGATAATATACGAGTTTTCGGTAGTCTATGTTACGCTCACAACAAAGACAGACCGAAAGATAAATTTAATGAAAGGGGTAAGCGATGTATTTTTATTGGGTATCCTCATGGTAAAAAGGGCTGGAAAGTTTATGATCTTGCGCGTCATACTATTTACGAGTCGAGGGATATCATTTTCTATGAGCATATTTTTCCTTTGGAGATAACTATTACAGAAGACAGCATGACACATCCTTTGAGCAAAGAAAATACACCTGATAGCCTACCCCAGACAATGCATTATGACACAATAGACAACATGAATGAGGAGGCCACAACAGAAGAGGAAAGTGCTAATGAAGAGACAATTGAAAATATGCGTAGTGTTGAGACAGAGACACAAGCAGCTACTACAGAATAGAGAACCACAGAACAGACCGAGACAACCTTGCCAATGGGTCGAGGTGCTCGAGAAAAATTTGAGCCCGTCTGGAGAAAAGACTATGCGTGCAAATCCACACGAATAATAAACCCCACATATCAAGCTCATTCCGATCAATTGTCAACTCGTAAGAAAGGTACTCGTTATCCCATAGAAAATTATGTTGCAAACAATTGTTTTTCTAATGCTCACAGATGCTTCCTCGCTGCAATCACTGAAATTCGGGAGCCCAGAAATTTTTTGGAAGCAGCCACACAGTCAGAATGGAGAGAAGCAATGTCCAAAGAAATTGATGCTCTTGAAACTAATGGTACTTGGAAGATTGTCGATCTGCCGGCAGGAAAACGTGCCATTGGGTGCAAGTGGGTATACAAGGTAAAATACAAGGCGGATGGCACAATCGAGCGATATAAAGCACGCTTGGTAGCCCAAGGTTTCACTCAAATAGAAGGAGTTGACTACCATGACACGTTCGCACCGGTAGCTAAGATGACTAGTATACGTTGTCTCCTAACAGTTGCCTTACACAAAGGATGGTCAATCATACAATTAGATGTGAACAACGCTTTTCTTCACGGTGATTTAGATGAAGAAGTATATATGCGATTACCACAAGGTTTCGAATCACATGGGCCGAATAAGGTATGCAGACTATTAAAATCGTTATATGGTCTCTAACAAGCCTCGAGAAATTGGTTTGCGAAACTAACTGAATCACTAAAGAAATACGGTTTTGTTCAATCTCTTGCTGATTACTCTTTGTTTACATATAATCACAATGGCATCTTTCTTGGGGTGTTGGTCTATGTTGATGACATGATTATTGTTAGTGACAATGACATAGCATGTACCCGTCTCAAGGGCTTTCTTGACAAAAACTTTGGAATCAAGGACCTTGGTCGCATCAAGTATTTCTTGGGGATAGAAGTAGCATCCGGGGCGAGAGGTCTGTTTTTAAGTCAGCGAAAATACGCATTAGAAATCGTGAAGGACGGCGGGATGGGAGGAGCTAAGCCTATTGGAACTCCCATTCAACCAAATCACAATTTGGCGCTCGCTAGTGGATGTCTACTTAAGGAGCCCATGAGATTTCGAAGGTTAGTAGGTCGTCTTCTCTACTTAACCATTACGAGGCCTGACTTGGTTTATGCGGTGCATATGTTATCACAATTCGTTCATGCCCCACGAAAAGAACACATGGATGCTGTCTTGCGAGTGCTACGGTATATCAAAGGGACTTCAAGCAAAGGAATAATTCTTGAAAAAAATTCAGACTTACAGCTCTATGGCTACTCAGATTCTGATTGGGCACAATGTCCGCTATCACGCCGATCATTAACTGGTTATTTTGTATCGTTGGGTACCAGTCCTGTTTCGTGGAGGGCAAGAAAACAAGCCACAGTTGCAAAATCAACGGCGGAAGCGGAATATCGTGCCATGGCCGCCGTGACAAGTGAATTACTCTGGTTAAAGTCATTCTTACATTCCCTTGGAATCAATCACGAGAAGCCTATGAACATTTACTGTGATAACAAAGCTGCCATGCACATAGCCAAGAACCCCGTTTTCCATGATCGAACGAAACATATCGAAATAGATTGTCATTTTATTCGCCATCATTTATTAGCCAACACAATCTCCACGTCTCATGTGCGAAGTAAGGAGCAAGTAGCAGATCTTTTTACCAAGGCACTAGGATTCGAAGCATTCGAGTATTTGCAGGTCAAGTTGGGCATTGGTTTACCCCAAGCTCCAACTTGAGGGGGAGTATGGAAAGATATTATACGATATTATGCGGTATCGTCATAATATCGTATCTTAGCTATATAATATCGTATCTTAGCTATTATGGTAGAAGGTATATACGTTTGCCTTATATACATTATGTGTAATTAGGAAAAAGATTGCAGGAGTACACAGTAATGTATGTATATATACTCTGTCTTCTTGCTTGCTGATTAATGAATATAAGATACAAATCTTTCATCTGTCCGTTCTTCTTGTTCTTCAGATATAGTCCCGGACGAAAATCGGATCCATAAAAATAGATGATAACATGTTATTTAGGGCTAAAATCGAATTAAGTACCTCATGAAGCAACCCCAAACACGTGGTGGAAAAACTGAGAGTAAAAGAATCATGACCTGATACGAGCTCCTAAACGACTCAAACTTATGTGTATAATGCACGGTTTTCAGGATATCAAGATCTCGGGAAAAAAATCATATAATCATACGATTGGTTCTTCGGGTTAGATAAAGCATCCACACAAATTTTGTGAAATAACAAAGAAAATTTGAGGGAACCTATACGCGATAAACCAGTCTCAAATCTAAATGAAGTACTCCATTAAAATAGATGAATAATCCTGTTTTAAGACTATAAGTTGAACCCGGTAACTCGTGAAATGACCTCAGACACGTGGTGGAAAGTAAGTAGTAAAAGAAACCTGACTTAATATGACCTCATTATCGACTCAAATTAAAATGTATAATCCACTATTCTCGTGATTTCACAGTTTCAGAATAAAAATTCCTGAGAAATCATACGAACTGTTGCTCTTGTCAGATAAAGCATCCACGAAAATTTGTCTGAAACTCCTTTCGCGCGGACATCTCATGTCGGCCACGAAGTGGCAGCGTTGTTCGACTTTGTCGAGGACCCGTTCAGCCACGCGCCGCACATTGTGGTCACCAATGCCGGCATGCTTGACTTGAAATACCCAATTGCGGCAAATATGTTTTATGATAGTGTGGATGAGATAGTTAAGAAGATTGTTGAGAAAATTATAGTTCTTTAAGAAGGTTGCGATCAGTTGTTGGGTTTTTAGTTGAGGATTCTAGTGATTGGGTTAATAGTCAGATTATTCAGGTTTTGACTAAGACCGTCTTGACTTAAAAGTTTTGTTATGTTGCAAGTTGCGAGGTTGATGCGGTTTTGTCTTGAGATTGTCTCATATTCTCGCATTAAACTTGGTTTTATTCAATAGTTCTCATTGTTTGAGATTCACATTGTAACGCCGAAGAGATTGAGAATAAATTTGTCATGCGTCGAGAAAATAAGAGGATTCTGATATAATTAAAAAAAAAGTCTATTCACCATATTAATAATTCGGCCTTGTGCTTTTGAGTTTGTGTGAGAACGAAATAAAAGGTCTCGAATTTCTACCACAGAGGCAAAACCATTGTTACAGCGAAAATGGTGTGACCTAGGTTAAAACAGAAAGGCCCACCTAGGCTACGGCCGCAAAGGATGGGGCATGTTAAAGGCTTAAAGCGACTTTGACTTAGATCGAACAGTAATACCTACGCTATGGCTAAGTCGGTTAGGCCGAGGTCACAATAGAGAGAACCCATAATAAGTGGGCATTTATAATTTATATAAGAACGAGCAAGACCTTATTATTGAATAAAAATTACTTATTGGGAAATTTAATTAGTAGAGGATTATCAATCCAATTTACAATATAACTTTAGCTCAATTGTTTTAAGATCTATATCTCTCATCTTAATAAGTTTTGCTACAAGTTTTGCCACAAGAAGTAACACATCCTTCCACCTTTGCTAACCCTGCCACAAATGAAAAATGTAGTGAACAATTGAACATTATTTGTTGAAATAGATGTAAAGAACATTATTATCATAAATGCCAAATAATAATACATATTAATATCCTAACATTCCTAAGTCTGGTAAGATTTTCACAGTTTTCACATTAATCATGGTAAATACGAGTTTAGACAATTAGACTTAGACCCTATTTTTTCTGACTTAATTTCAGCTTTTTTTAATTTTGTTTGGCTATATTTCGTTAGGTTTTATTTACGTTCAATCAATTATGTTCAATTAATCTCTTCACAAAATTCACTTTTAATTTAACTAAATTCACTTCACCTCAATTCCACTCAATTTAGTTCAATTAAGCTCTACTTCAATTAATTCAATTCAGCTCGTTTCAGCCGAAAAGAACAAGGCTTTAATATATCATGAAAAAATCTTGTGAATCTTACCACAATTAGAGTATTAATGTGCGCTCTTAAAGCACACATTATAAAAAATAAATGATTGAAATAGCAGAAGTTAAATGGTCAGTCAAGAATTTTTTTTTATCGGTACAAATAAATAAACGAGAAGCGTATATAGAATTTACCTTTATGCCCTTCATTCGAAAATGGTTTGCAAATAGAAGTAACACAACCAAGATGACAAAAATTGCGAGGATTATTCCAAGGTACCTTAGCTCCGTGGACACAATGGTAAAAGCACATACTGAAGTGCTTAGAAAATATACATTTTATTAAACATGCATCATAAGGCATACCTTCAATTTGCGTTATTAGTGCACAATTTGAAATAAAAATCAACATTATCATAAATAAATAACCTTTGTTTACTTTTACTCCATCCATGATTTGTAAGAATATAAATTATAGATTAATATTTAGGTTTAAAATGTTGGTTTGAATGAATGTTATTATGACCACTAATATTCGAAAGATTCATTAATATATCCCTAGGTGATTAAGCATTTTTGGAAAAAAGAAATTTATTTCTAAATTAGTCGGGTTGGATAATGCAAGAAATTTAGGCTTCCTTGTTTAGAAGATTTGGATATCGTTAGAAGGGGATAGAATTTTAAATTAGGTTATCTTATCGAGTTAGTAGATTTTTTTTGGTATGTTTCATACTTTCATTTATCCGAATTTGTGAGATATGTTTGATCGTGTAAATTAATAAATTATTAAATGAAATATAAATAATAAATATTTTATATTAACAAGATTTAAACTCTAAATCATGAATATCACCGCTCATAGCGTTAGCAACAAAGCTAATTAAGATTTTGACATGAGCTAATAACACACACTACATTTACCTTAACGAGTAAGGTAAAAGATTTACTCTGTTTTCATGTCTATCTTTTTAAATCGTAACTGCTCATTCATGTATGAGTTTTACTCATTTATGGACTTTTTTTCATTACTTTTCCATTCTATATCCTTTGTCTAAAACAAAAAAAACTCTCTAATTCTCCCCCCCCCCCCCACAAAATTAATCAAAATTTTCATATCCATCAAAACCACACAACTATGGATGTTAGTTCTTGTATCGATCAAGTAATAATTCCGATATCTACCTTTATTAATTATATTATATGAAATTATCAATTATATTATATGAAATTAAAAAATTGATTTAGACTAATTAAATTAGGGTTTCTTTAAATCGTTTTCTGTTTTGTTCATTTTATTCCTTATTTTTCTTTTTTCAATTGTTATTTGGATTGAATCTTGTCACAATAATATTAGATTTGTAGGATTTTCAATTAGAGAACAAATTGATATCACATAAAGTAAGTAATTAAGAAATTGTTAGTCCTCGCAGCTTTACATCAATGAATTTACAATGGCATTGAAATTCGCATAAAGTGCATATCCAGAAAGAGTTGTACAATAGCTTCAATGGATTGAATACATATTCTTCATTTTCTATCAAGTTATAAATAATCCTCAACTTCTTGGCGAAGGGAGACCTATTGTTGACACTGTTTAATGCCTGGATTCATTCATTTCTGTCATAACTGTTTTCATGATGTATGTTTGATTTTTTTTAGGGTGAGAAGGTGAAATAGGATTGTAAATCTTGTGAAAAGATAGGGTATTATGGTCAATCATCTCCATGATGGAGTAAAACTTGTCCATGATTGAGCAATAATACCTTTTAAATAGACGATCCACCAAAAGATAAATATTCCGAAATATAAAATTGAACACGAAAATACGACGAATAATCCGCTTTCGTTTATCCCGAATCCCAACGTTAGCACTTACCTCACCACATCAAAAATGTAACATTCCAAAGTTAAATGTTAGACCCATATTAACAAGATCAAATATGATTAGAAAAGTCAAATATTAAAAACCTTTATTAATCCTCAATTCCACGTCCCTACTCCTATCACCCCCTAAAAAAAAAAATTAAAACCATCAACCACTCGAAAAATTAACTATGGAACCCCAACAAACCACCACAACCGCCGCCACCGTTATCGCATCCGCTACACCACTTCAGCCACTCGATAACCGCATTGCCATAATAACCGGTGCATCTCGCGGCATTGGTAAACAAATCGCCATCCACCTCTCCTCCCTTGGGGCCAACCTCGTCCTCAACTACACCTCCCCGTCATCTCAACCCCTCGCCGAAACCCTAGCCTCCCAAATCAATGCCGCACGCGCCGCAGTCACTTCGTCACGCGCCGCCGTCACTGCTCCACGCGCCGCCGTAGTGACCTTCCGTGCTGACGTCTCCGTCGCCGACGAAGTCGCCGGACTGTTCAACTTCGCCGAACAGACCTTCGGCCACGCGCCGCACATTGTGGTCACCTCCGCCGGCGTACTTGACAACAAGTATCCAACCATCGGCGACACCGTGATCGACGACTTTGACCGGACACTCGCGGTCAATGCGCGTGGGACGTTCCTGTGTTTGCGCGAGGCGGCGAAAAGAGTCACGCGCGGCGGTGGTGGGAGGATTGTTACGGTATCCTCTTGCCTTGCAACGGACTTTAGGGCCGGGTTTGGGGCGTATACGGCGTCCAAAGCGGCAGTCGAGGCAATGACGAAGATATTGGCGAAGGAATTGAAGGGGATGAGGATTACGGCAAATTGCGTTGCACCGGGGCCGGTTGCAACGGAGATGTTCTTTGAAGGGTTGCCGGAGGCGGTGCTTAAGAAAGCTATTGACGACTGTCCCTTGGATAGGTTGGGGACGGTAGAGGATATTGCGCCGGTGGTTGGGTTTTTGGTTGGAGATTCGGGTGAGTGGGTTAATGGTCAGATTATTCGGGTTAATGGTGGATTCATTTAATTATTTATTCCGACCATGACTGGGTTTTATCTTAAGACCATCTCGTTCTATGCTATGGCATAGATACGGTTTTGTTGTGGAATCACGCCTCCTAGTATTTAAACAATGTGATAAATAAATTAATAAGGCCAAATGAATAACGGATACCCGTTTGTTTGGTTTATCAACTGGTTACAGTTGCAAATCGCTAAGTATTTAAACAATGTGGCCCGTGTGGATACCGGATAGTACACAAATTCATGTGGTCCCCTTTCTCCACTAACTCATTTTGTATCCATTTTATTTCACAAAATATCCGTCACAAATAGTGACCCGTCGCAAGCAAGACTTACTATGGATAGTATGTACATTGGTGAAAACAATAATTCGTGCAAAAGATTGTGATTTTGTATAACTTAATCGCGAAAGGTCGTCGACGTTTTGCGAAAAATCGTCGACGAAATTCAGAAAAAAGACATTTCTACCCTTTACCTCTCAAACCCCACCCAGATTCAAAACTCTCTAAACCCTCCCACCCACGACACCACCACCACCACCTCACGCACCACTACTACTCCGACCACCACCTTACAACCACCTCAAGCACCACCGCCGAGGACCACCACTCCGACCACCACCTTTTTGTTAATTTTTTCAATTTCCTCTTGAATTTTTGTCTTTTTTGTTGTTATTGTTGTTGTTTGTGTTGTTATTGTTCTTATTAGTGTCGTATAATGTCGATTTAGTTGTTGTGTTTATTTTGTTTGATTTGGGAATGAAAACACAATTTTGGTAACGGATGTGGGGTAGGACGTGTGAAATGGCCGGCCAAGGGTGGATAGGACGTGGGAAATTGCCGTCCATGGTTGGGTAGGACGTGTGAAATGGCCGGCCAAGTGTGGATAGGACGTGTAAAATAGTCGGCTAAGGGTGGATAGGACGTGAGAAATACACGGCCAATATGGTGATGGACGTGCATTTCCCACGTCCAGGGGGAAATAATGAATTTTGTTTGCATGTCATTTACACGTCCAACATGGGTTAGGACTTGTGAATCCCACGTCCATGACCATGAAGGACGTGTGGATTTCACGTCCGTCCTTGGTTTGGACGTGAAATTCACATGTCCTTCTATTGTTCGGTTTTTTTTTAACTGTATATTTTCAATTTTAATAGTTAAATGTTATTATTTATCATTAAGATTATTTAATTTTGTAAGTAATTGAATAAAAAGTTGTTAATTTTGTATTTAAATGGATTATTTAAATTTGTTTGAGAGAATAAATTTTAGAGAGATAAGGACAAAAGGGCAAGCTTGGTCTTTTTTATAAAAAACGTCGACGATTTATCGCAAAACGTCGACGACCTTTCGCAACCCCCTTGTATAATTTGAATAAAATTTGTAAAATGAAATTAGTTGAATACTCAATGGCTATTTTTTGAAAAATATGATTGGTAAATCAAAATAGCACAAATAGGATCCTACACCCAGGTGTATAGAAGCATGGTACATCAGGCCCACCTGATATATAATTTTTTAATTTTCTATTAGAGCCCAATACAAAACAAATATTTAATTATCAATCAACGTAAACATTTTCTTAATTCTCTCTTGACGACAGTCACAACAAATTTCTCTCCCACAAAAATTTGATTCGAAGATGGCAGAAGGGCAGCGATGGGTATGTTCAACAAGGCGGAAAAATGCATCGAATAATATTTCATTGAACGAGAAGCAATTTGCATCGACATCAGGAAGGAAAAACGCATCACACAATACTAATTTGAGGTAAATATTTACATCAATCATAACTCTAATGAATATTTACATACACCAATCATAACCCTAATGAATATATTTAGGGTAAATTTTCTGACCCAAAGCACTTAACAAATGAATATTTACGATAAGAATATGATCTAACGTAAAAAGAATACGAGCTAATAGAAAAGAATACGAGCTAATATTAGAAGAATACGAGCTAATATAAAAAATAACGAGTTATTAAAATAAGAATACGAGCTAATATTAAAAGAATACGAGCTAATATTAAAAGAATACGAGCTAATATAAAAAAAAATTATGAGTTATTAAGATAAGAATATGAGTTATTGATATAAGAATACGAGCTATTAAGATAAGAATACGAGCTATTAATATAAGAATATGAGCTAATGTAAAAAGAATGCGAGTTTAAGAAAATCACAAACTTAAAAAATACGAGAACAAAAGAACGCAAGCTATTACCCTAATAATACGAGCTAATATTAAAAGAATACGAGCTAATATTAAAAAAATACGAGCTAATATAAAATATGAATACGAGATATTGAGATAAGAATACGAGCTATTAATATAAGAATATGAGCTAATGTAAAAAGAATGCGATTTTAAGAAAATCACAAATAACTAAAAAAATACGAGCACAAAAGCGTGCAAGTTATTACCCTAAGAATACGAGCTAATATTAAAAGAATACGAGCTAATATTAAAAGAATACGAGCGAGCTAATATAAAAAACTACGAGTTACTAAGATAAGAATACGAATTATTAATATAAAAAAAAAGAGTTATTAAGATAAGAATACGAGCTATTAATATAAGAATACGAGCTATTAATATAAGAATACGAGCTATTATTATAAGAATACGAGCTATTAATATAAGATTACGAGTTAATGTAAAAAAGAATATGGACTATAAAATAAAAAAATAAAAAATTACCTTGACATAATAATTAAATAAATTGAAAGATGACATATAATAATTAATGAGAAAAATCAATTACTAATGATGGATGAAGATCAGTTAGAAAAATAGGGAAGAAGTTACATTAAAAAAAAAAAAAAAAAAAAAAGTAGTGGAGAAGAATGAGATTACTGACTTTTTTTTTCAAAAATAATTAAGAAAATGACTAAAATAACCCCGGATGTACAATAGCATTGTACATCTGGTGGTATAGTCTAGGAACTGATCAAAATAGGTATAGTTTTTAAAGCGCTATTTTTCAAATTTAACGTACAACGGGGTCACGGGTTAAAGAATGGGGAATTGCGAAGAATGTGGGATTCAGGCATTCAGCTTTTTTAAACAATAAGTTATCATACGTACACATAAATCCTTATCAGGGATCTTTGAATTTTTACGGTCCGTCTTGCTTGTGACGGTCACAAACTTATAACTTCTCATATTCTTTCCCATTTGTCTCTCCCATTCGCCTTTATATCTCACGTCACAAATTTGCGACTAATATTGTGAAACTTTTATCCGTCACAAATGAGAATTTGTGGAACTTTTATTCAATTCTTCTTCCCCATCTTTCACAATTGGTAGAATGAACTTAGATGGAGTACAAACTACAAAAGACATGCTCCGTAATTAAGTAGGTCTCCCTCCATTCGGCCATTTTCGTTTGAAGGTTTAAGGAAAGCTAAAAGGTTATCATTAAAAAATGGTCACATCGAATCTAAATAGTTATATATTCGTTTAAACGCTTCAGACAAAAATGACCGTCTAAAATGAGAATTTATTTATTAAAACTATTTTTAGTATTTGTTATCAACAACGCCAATAATATATAAAGAGATGAAAAAACTTAATAAATTTACCCCTTGCAATTTGATAGGTTATGACTTTTAAATATCATCATTTATAACATTACAAATTAAATTTAGTTGATAATTTGACATCACCCATCAGCAGCTATCAATAAAGGGAGAGATGATCTATATTTGTATTACAAATTCTCATATGTATGAACACAATTCCCTTATAAGGGGCGTTTGGTTGGGGTCTAAAAGAAAGGGAAAGGAAAACAAAGTTACTTATTCTCTTTGTTGGTACTTGTTTGACACAAACAAAGGTAATGAAACTCCCTCCTTTATCCCCGCAATCCATCTAATTCCTTACCCCACTACCCCTAAGATATGAGATTTTATTACTTTTGTTACCCTTCAACCACTTTCTTCACCTACCACCATATTTACAACTACCACCACAACAGCCACCACCGAACCACCACCACAATAACCACCACCAAACCATCACCATGCCGCCACCGCCGTCGCCACCACTACCACCGCCATGATACCCCCACCACCACCACCACTATTGTCATGACACCCCCACCACCATCACCGTCGTGACCACCGCCACCACCACTGCCACCGCTATGACATATCTACCACCACCATCGTCACCACCGCCATGACACCTCCACCACCATCACCACCACAAGTAGATAAATGGTTGTTTGTGGTGATAGGAGTGAGTGTGAATGAACCATTAATTCTCTTTTTTGATGTAACCAAACAACCAATTAAATTTTAGCTAATCCATTTACTTTCCCCCTCTTACCCTTTCTTATTTTCTTCCCCCAAGTTTACAAGTAGTTATCCATGTTTTTTACCATATGTGATTATTTTTGGTAAAAAAAATCACTTTTTGATAAATAATGATCACTTTGAAAAAATACTTCATTTTTTAACAACAAAAAATGATCACTATTTAATAAAAAATATTAATTATTTATCAAAAGTGGTTAATTTTCGTATTTGGTAAGCTTATAAACTCTCACAAAAACAAGTGGAAGAGTAACTGAGATGACGAGTAAAACGAGAGGATCTGAGTCTTTTCTTATGACTGACATATCTGCCATAAACTTACGACGACTCAAACACTACCCACTGTACCTATAAAGACAAAACAAAATGTTATTCCCTAACCCTCTACTTTTATCTTATTTTCGTACAGTGCGTCTTGCTTGTGACCAGGGGCGAACCCATGTTGTAACAAGGGTAGCGGGCGCTACCCCAAACTTAAAAAAATTGACTTAGAAGACGCATTTTTGCTACCCCAAAAATTGTTGATTAGTAGATAAATAATTGTTATCTCGTTAAATGTATAGTAAAGATCTTGTGGATCAATGGTCAAGACTTTGGTTTTTTTCCTAGTGACCCGGGTTCAAATCCCAATACAGACATTTTACCATTTTAATTTTTTTATGCTACCCCAAATATATAATCCTGGGTTCGTGATGAGCTCCATTTTGGTCATCATTTTCTTTACATTTTCTTTATTTTCGGTCACGATTCGACCTCGATTCGCGTGTCTTTAGTTGCTTTTACGCCCGTTGCCTCGTATATTCCTATTCTATCCACTTTTTTTAGGTATTACGGCGGGGGCGAAGAAACGGGACAAATTGAGGCGGATTTAGAGCGATTTACGAAGAATTATGAAGAAATTGGCAAACTCCCTTCCCAGCCGGTCCCCAACCGGCGGCCGGTCGGCCGGCTGGGGAGCTTGACTTGACTTTCGAGATTATTTGAAGGAGTTTTCAGAACCATGAGAAAGGGCCCCCAGCCGGTGGCCTACCGGCAGCCGGTCAGCCGGCTGGGATGCCTATCCCATACTTAACCATTTTGAAGAAATGAAGAATTACGTGAGTTGGGCAGATTACCCAAAAAGGGCTCCCAGCCGGTGGACAACCGGCAGCCGGTCCACCGGCTGAGGGTACATGTGCATTGAAGAAAGTGAAGAAGAAAGTCAGATTTGAAGATTAGGCCTCCCAGCCGGTGACAGACCGGCAGTCGGCCTGTCGGCTGGGAAAGCATGCCTGTTGAAGAAAAAAGAAGAAAAAGTCAGAAGTCCTCATTTGGACTCTCAGCCGGTCGCAGACCGGCAGCCGGTTGACCGGCTGAGAGGCCCTTTTCGTATTTTCGAGCTCTATATAAACCCGCACTTGTATCATTTTATTATCACGCATTCCTAAGCACTTTTCTAGGGTTTTTCACTGTTTCATTGCTTGATACTTAGACACAAAAACACTCTTAAATATTTTAATCTTCTTTAGATTTTAGTTTAATCTTTCAATATTTGTTAATCTCTCTTTAGGATTCTACTTAGCCTTGTTCTTGGTTATTGTAAGAGGATTTTGTTGGGTTGTATTTTGAAGGGTTTGAAAGAATCTTTCAACTTGTTATCCAAGCTACTTCCTTTTCTATAATCATTGGTATAATTCTTCTAATCTCTACTTAGTTTTTACATTTGTTTAAGTTTCTTTTGAATCAATTGTTTACCCTTTGCTTGTTCATGATGTTTAGCTTTTGTTTATGTCTTATTCACATGTTTTCATTTACCATGAGTGAGTAGTCTCCTTGCTAGGGTAAGGGGTGATCTTGGGTGTTGCTTAGATGATAAATTCGTGCTAGTAAGTTGATTAGTTGTTCTTAAAAGAGTAGTCTTCCATTTGTTGCATGCTAGGTGTTTGATGATTTGCCTCAACGAAAGTTGGGCTTTGATTTTAGCGTGACTTGCCTTTAGCGACGGTTGGGGGTTTGTCTTAGCATGTTTAATGGTTGGTTGTGGTATTTGTAGCGAAAGCTAGGGTATTCCGACCTAGGTTAGTCGACTCGAGAGAAGAGACTACCCGAGACTATTTGTTTGAGACCTTCTAGTTTTCTTTCTCGCATCTTCGTCTAACCACCTTAGTGACCCCCGAAACCCTAGTCTTCTCTTCCATTGATTCAATCTTAATTAGTTTGCTTTAGTTGTTCGTTTTAGTTGGTCTTTAGTCATTAATCATTCACCAACCTATTACCCCCGACTCTTACTTAAACTAGAACATAATTACACAACTATCCCCACCGTCTTCGCGTTCGACCCCGATTTCGATACTACTTGCTTTCGGATTTTATAAATGTGTTTGATGCCGGTAGTGACGGCAAAAGCCGGCCATCAAAATGGCGCCGTTGCCGGGGACGGTGTTTAGAAGTTGTGTAGTTTAGTTTTAGTTTTAGTCTTGAGTTAGTTGAGCTTGTTTTTGTTTTGATCAAAGATTTGGTAGTTAATTGTAGAGTCTTTGTTTTATTGCTCACCCTAGTGTTTAACAAGCACTAGGACGACTAATTTGTTTGTTAAGTTTTATGCCTAGGGGTGACTCTAACTCTTTGTTGTCAACTTCCGAACCGGAGAGGCTCTTTCGGGCCTTAAGGAGGAAGACCATTGCAAGGGTAAGAATTGTGTCCCAAGCTTCTACTAGCCAAAAGAACCCCTCTTCATCCGAACCACCAAGTCCCAATCAAAGCAACTCTAGCCCAACATCCGACAATTTTGACAACCCGTTTTATCAATCACCCCCACAATCACCACACTTTCCAAATAACCATCAAATTCATATAATGGCCGCTCTTCGTGATCATAACCGGCCCAATCACAATGACACCACCAATCCAATCAACTTTGGTACTCTCGTTCCTCAAAATTTCGAAATATACCCTTCGCAAATGAGTTCTATCGAGAAGAGCGCCTTTAGCGGGGCTTCTCACGAAGATGCTCATGGGCACTTGAGAAAGTTCAAGGGTAAGGTCGCAATGATAAAGAAAACGGGAGTACCCGAGGAGACACTAAGGCTTATGGTTTTCCCCTATTCCTTAACCGACAAGGCGGATAGGTGGTTAAATGTCCATGCTCCAAATACATTCACCACATGGGACGACTTGGCAACGGCTTTCCTTGCCAAGTACTACCCATCCTCCAAGACCGCGATGCTCCGAAATGAGATAACTCAGTTTCAACAAGACGAGGGAGAATCTTTGGGAGAAGCTTGGGATAGATACCAAGATTTGCTTGCTACGTGCCCACACCACGGGATACCACCTTGGTACACAACCCAAACCTTTTTTCAGACTCTTCTCCCCCGGACTAAAGAAATGGTTAATGCATCGGCGGGTGGTAGCTTTGACCACTTGCCACATGAGACGGGAACAGAACTCATCAAAAAGATCGTTGATTCGGAGGAAAATTATGGTACTAGAGGGAATGTCTTGAGGAAGAGTAGCAAGTACCCTAGTGAGCACCTTTCCAATGCAAAGGCGAACGAAGAAACCAATGCCAAGTTGGACATGTTAACCAAGAAATTGGAAGAATTGACAAAGGGCTCCACTAGCAAAGAAACCAAGAGCAATGTCCCGGGGATGTACCAAGTAAATAGTGTTGCCACATGTGATTTATGCGGAGGAAATGGGCACACATTTGAAGTCTGTGCAAACAACTCAATTGAGGGAAGTGGAAGTGAGGAAGAATTGTATGCTTTCCAAGCATTCAACAATCCTAGAAGCCAAAATACTTTCAACCCCAATTCAAACTACTATCACCAAGGGATTAGAGGTAGTCCTTATATGAGTTACAAAAGCACCAATGTGTTGAATCCTCATCAAATTCAACAACCTCAAGTGCAAAACCCCCCCGGTTTTCAACCAAGGGGTGGAAACTTCAACCCGAGGAACAATTTCAACAACAACAATTTCTACCAAGGCAACCAATCTAATCAAGCCAATCAAGGCTTTCAACAAAGTTTCAATGATCCAAACTTCAACCCCAATTTCCAAAACAACCAAAATCCACAAAATTTCAATCCAAATTTCAACAACAACCAAAACTACAACCAACACCAAAACCAAAACTTCAATCCACCACCATTTCAAAACAACCCCAATCAAAATCAAAACAACTACAACCATAACCCACAAAATCCCAACAACCCAAATTACAACCAAAATTTCAACCAAAACTTTCCACCAAACAATCAAGGCCAAAACTTCAACAATCAAGTTCCGAAAGGCAACTCCCAAGGTGGGGGTGCAAGGAATGATTATGGGTTCCCCTTGCCCCTCACCAATGCACCTCACCAAGATACTAGTGATTCCCGAGTGGGTGAGTTATTGAAGCTTGTCAAGAACATGCAAGCAACTCACACCCAAGAGATGGCTAATTTGAAGAGTGCCAACCAAAGGGAGATACGGGAAATGGAGGCTCGAGTTTCCTCTCAAGCTCTAGCAAATCCACAAAGGCCACCAGGCGGCTTCCTTGCCCAAGGTCAAAGTTCCAAAGATGCATCACACAATCACCAAGCACATGCGGTGATTTTGAGGAGTGGAACGGAGCTAGAGGACCCGTACAAAGACTACAATTATGGTGAAGAGGAGCCTATCTTGGAGCTTGTGAAAGACAAAGGAAAAGAAGTTGATTGTGGCAATTCTAGGGATGATGACTTTTATGTGGAGGACCTCCCTTATGAGGAGAAAGAAGATGAAGTTATCTTGGAGGAGGTGGATGTTAGACAAGAGGAGTTGGTTCCACAACCAACTACTAAGGTAACAAGCAAACCAACACCCACCAAGGTACTATCTAACCCTCAACCAACTAGCTTGCCTTATCCTTCAAGGGCCTTGAAGGGAAAGGAAAACTTCAACTTCACAAACTTTTGTAAAATGATTGAAAAACTTGAAGTGACCCTTCCCTTTACGGAAGTGATTTTGAATATGCCGACTTACTCCAAATTTTTAAAAGAAATCTTGTCGGGCAAGAGAACCTTGGGTGACCAAGAAGTAATGGCTATGAGGGAGGAGTGTAGTGCACTTCTCCTCCAAAAGGAGCCAAAGAAACTTGGTGATCCGGGGAGTTTCTCTATCCCTTGCATAGTCGGTGGCATTCCAATCTCTCGTGCCCTTTGTGATTTAGGAGCTAGTGTAAGTGTGCTCCCTTTGAAAGTTGCAAAAAGAATTGGCTTGAATGATTTAGTTCCTACAAGTATCACCCTCCAATTAGCGGATAGGTCCGTCAAGCGCCCTTTGGGAGTGCTTGAGGATGTACCCGTCAAGGTGGGTAAGCATTTAATTCCCGCCGATTTTGTTGTCCTTGATATCCCGGAGGATAGCCACACTCCCATCATCCTTGGTAGGCCTTTCTTGGCTACCGGAGGCGTCTTGATAGACGTTAAGAATGGGAGGCTCACCTTTAGAGTTGGGGATGACAAAATTGAGTTTAATCTACCTACTATGATGAAAGGTCCAAAGCATTTACATTGGACATTGTGGAGCAAGTGGTAAGGGAGATGGTAGAGATGGAAGAAGAGGAGGAAGGCCACATGGAACAATTATGTGGCATCATAACTAGTGAAGACAAGGAAATGGATGAGAACATTGAGCTAGAAGATGAGGAAGTTGAGAAGGTGGAGGGAATGCTCCCTCCAAAGGTACAACTCAAAACCCTTCCTCCCTCCCTCAAGTATGCCTTTCTTGGGGAGGGAGAGGCTTACCCGGTGATCATCAATGCCATCCTCAATGAGCAACAAGAATCCAAACTCATTTCAACTTTAAAGGATCATAGGAGCTCATTGGGGTATAGCCTTGATGACATCAAGGGGCTAAGCCCGAACCTTTGCATGCATAGAATAATTCTTGAGGAAGGGAGTCGACCTAGAGTGGAAGGTCAAAGGAGATTGAATCCGAAAATGGCGGATGTAGTGAAGGGTGAAGTTCTTAAGTTGCTTGAGCCCGGAATCATATATGAGATCACGGATAGCCGGTGGGTGAGCCCCGTCCATGTTGTCCCCAAGAAGGGGGGTGTAACTTTGGTTACACAAGAGGATGAGACTCTCCTACCGACTCGTCCGGTGACGGGTTGGAGGATGTGTATTGATTACCGCAAGTTGAATGCGGCCACTCTCAAAGACCATTTCCCAATCCCCTTAATTGATCAAATGTTAGAGAGACTTGCGGGGCATTCGTACTATTGTTTTCTTGACAGTTATTCCGGGTTTTTTCAAATACCCATTCACCCGGAAGACCAAGAGAAAACAACTTTTACATGCCCCCAAGGTGTGTATGCTTATCGGAGGATGCCATTCGGGTTGTGTAATGCACCCGACACCTTTCCAAGGTGCATGATGGCCATCTTTGCCGATTTTCTTGAGAAATCTATGGAGGTTTTTATGGACGATTTTAGTGTTCATGGTGATTCTTTTGACCTAGGGCTTTCTAATCTTGTAAATGTGTTGAAAAGATGTGAGGAGCACAACCTTGTCCTCAATTGGGAGAAATGCCATTTCATGGTAGAGGAGGGGATTGTGCTTGGTCACATAGTGTCCAAGAGGGGCATAGAAGTTGATGGTGCAAAAGTGGCGGTCATTGAGAACTTGTCACCCCCCACCAATGTGAAAGGGGTGAGGAGTTTTCTTGGACATGCCGGCTTTTACCGGCGTTTTATCAAAGATTTTTCCAAAATTGCCAAACCATTGACTTCTCTTCTTCTCAAGGATGCTCCCTTTTTGTTTACTAATGATTGTCTTGAAGCCTTTTCTAGGATCAAAGAAGCACTTGTGACGGCTCCTATTATTCGTGCTCCGGATTGGGGATTGCCTTTTGAGATCATGTGTGACGCATCCGATTACGCGGTAGGAGCGGTCCTAGGTCAAGTTGTGGATAGGAAACACCACGTGATATACTATTCAAGCAAGACCCTTGATCAAACTCAAGCAAAGTATTCCACGACCGAAAAGGAGATGTTGGCAATCGTGCATGCCATTGAGAAGTTTAGGCAATATCTCATGGGATCTAAAGTGGTGGTGTACTCCGATCACACCGCTTTGAGGCAATTAATGTTGAAGAAAGATGCCAAGCCAAGACTCTTGAGATGGGTTCTTTTACTCCAAGAATTTGATCTAGAAATAAGAGACAAGTCGGGGTCGGAGAATGTGGTTGCGGACCACTTGTCTAGATTGACTTTTGAGGATCATGGTTTGCATGATAGAGATGGCCCGATCAATGAATGGTTGCGTGAGGATAGTTTGATGGCAATAGGCAATAAGTTGCCTTGGTTTGCGTATATTGCCAATTATCTTGTTAATGGCTTTATCCCGGAGGAGTTGGAAGCAAGAGAAAGGAGAAAGTTGAAAGTGGATGCCAAGAGATATTTTTGGGATGATCCCTACCTTTTCAAAAAGTGTGGGGATGGACTCTTGAGGAGATGCATATCAAAGGAAGAGGGGCTTGAAATTGTGGATCGGCTTCACAACTCCGCCTATGGAGGGCACTTGGCGGCTTCACGGACTATAGCCAAGGTTCTTCAAGGAGGGTTTTTTTGGCCTTCAATGTTCAAAGACATTCACGATGTTGTTAGATCTTGTGATGCTTGTCAAAGGTCGGGCAACATCGGTAAAAGGAATGAGATGCCCCTAAAAACCATCTTGGAGATTGAGTTGTTTGATTGTTGGGGGATTGACTTCATGGGACATTTCCCCAATTCATGCGGGAATGAGTACATCTTAGTAGCCGTGGACTATGTCTCGAAATGGATTGAGGCGGTTGCCTCCCCCACCAATGACTCCAAGGTAGTGGTGAAGCTCTTCAAGACCATCATCTTTCCCCGTTTTGGTGTACCCCGAATTGTGATAAGTGATGGAGGTTCCCACTTCCGGAAACACACATTCAAAGCCCTTCTAGCCTCTTATGGAGTGACCCACAAGGTAGCACTTGCCTACCACCCTCAAACTAGTGGGCAAGTAGAGGTTTCAAACCGTCAAATCAAGGCTATTCTAGAGAAGGTGGTGCAAAAATACCGGAAAGATTGGTCCCAAAAATTGAATGATGTGCTATGGGCTTTGAGGACGGCTTACAAAACACCTATAGGAATGACTCCCTACAAGCTTGTGTACGGGAAAGCATGCCACCTCCCGGTGGAGCTTGAGCACAAGGCTTGGTGGGCCTTGAAGGAGATGAACTTCGACTTAGACATGGCCGGGGAGAAAAGATTCTTGCAAATGAGTGAGCTTGAGGAGCTTAGATATGAGGCTTATGAGAGTTCAAAACTCTATAAGGAGTAAACGAAGAAGTGGCATGATGCCAAGTTAGTGAAGAAGAATGTGTGCATAGGAGACCTTGTTCTCCTCTTCAATTCAAGAGTCAAGAACTTTCCGGGAAAGCTTAGATCACGATGGTCCGGGCCCTTCAAAGTGATGGATATTTCACCTCATGGGGCCTTTGAACTTTGGAGTGAAGGCGGTGGCACCTTCAAAGTCAACGGACATCGGATTAAGCGCTATTATCAAGGAGATTCCAAAGGCACCGTTGAAGTTATTGACCTCGGGGACCCACTCCCCGGGGAGGATTGATTTCAAGGAAGTTTGATCATGAAAGGTTTGATGGAGTCACTTAATAACCACCGGTTGTAAGTATTAGTTTCCTTTAGTTCATCTAGATTGCATGTTAGTTTCATGGTTAGTTCGGTTTTTAGTTTAATTTTTAGCTTGCATGAGATATTTGGATATGTTTGTTGCTTGTTGATAGATAATTCATGAGTATAGTCGGAGGATTATGGGCAAAACCGTTGTAGGCAAAGTTGATTTTTATGTTCAAATTAAATTATTTCTCGAAATTGTGTACAGGTACTCCCAGCCGGCCCACCGGCCGACGGTACCATACCGGCTGGGAGGCCCTGGACACATTTCTGTTTTTGATAGTTTATTTGGGCAGATTTCAGATTTTGCATCCCCAGCCTGTACCAAACCGGCAGCCGGTCAGCCGGCTGAGAAGACGAAGACTTGTTCAAAAATCAAAACTCAAGGAAGCTTGATTCCCAGCCGGTAGGCCGGCAGCCGGTCCACCGGCTGAGAATCATGTGTTGTGTGAACCAATGTGAAGAAAAAGAAAGAAGAAGGAATCCCCAGCCGGTCGGCCGGCAGCCGGTCCGCCGGCTGGGAGTGTTTTTGTAAGTGAGGTTGTTGAAGACAAAGAAGACGAAGAAAGCTACCCAGCCGGTCGGCCGGCAGCCGGTCCGCCGGCTGGGAGTGTTTTTGTGAGTGAAAAAAGAAGAAGAGAAGACGAAGGATTTTTGAAGACCAGTTTTTGAGCCGGTCGGCCGGCAGCCGGTCCGCCGGCTCAGAAACAAATCCCATATAAAAACTTCGAAAAAAAACAAAAAAATACCAAACCCTCACTCTCAGCCGGTCGACCGGCCGCCGGTCCCAGATCGGCTGGGAGTGTTCTGTCGGGATTTTTTAAAAGCTACCAACCTCATTTCTTCTTCATTTCTTACTCATTTCTCTTCATTTCTTCACCTTTCTTCCTTATTTCCTCCTCTCCTTTTCATCTCTTACCTTCAAAAACACCCACAAACTCCATCAAACTCTCTCAAATCAAAACCCCCTTCACTCCCTCATCACCCCTCCTTCAAATAGCCATGTCGGGAAGAACAGAAAGGCGATCCAAATCAAGGCACGACCCTTCGGTAGAGCAAGAAGTTCAACATGTGATGGAGAGTAGCAACATTGGCCTGGATCCTTGCTTTCCCGGTCTCACCTTTGCTTCAATTCAACAAAAAGGTAACTTCACCTATTTTAAAAATCGCCCCCTTCACCCAACTAGGTTTATTGATAGAGCCGGCTTGAGAGAAATAGGGATTGAGAAAATAACCACGGCTCTTTTTGATGGTATGGGTATGAAAGCTTTGTATGAAACAAAACCGGTTCACACATCTCCCCGGTTAACTTGGGAATTTTTGAGTTCTTTGGTTGTTACTAAGAACCGAACTTTGGGGAAAGTTGCATTTTTAGAGTTCCGATGATGAATAAGGAACATCGTCTCACATTAGAGGAATTTGCCTTAATTTTTGGGCTAGACGGAAAATTGCCCATTAAGCCTCCAGAGGGCTTTAATACCGAACTCATTTGGACAGCCATCACCGGTCTTGTAAGTGATAAAAACAGAAAGAAACCGGCTAATAGGGTGCATTTGGCACCGATTAGGATATGGCATAGGTTCATGGGGTGGACCGTTTTCTCTAGGGATGAGCCGCATAACTTCACTACTACGGAGCTCGAGATACTTGGTTGTTACTTGGTTGGTGGCCCGAAATTAAACATTGCTCACCATATGGCCCTTCACTTGAGTAGGTTGGCATCCCAACCTCAGCTTACTACCCCCATTTGTGTTGGGGGGATGGTCACTTTGATTGCCAGTAACCGTTGTCAGAGGCACTTCACTGTTGACTTCATTCAGGGTGAGAACGTGTTATCTCGCCGATACTTACAGGAGGCTTTGGGGTGGATCAAGTATAACCCCAGTGATCGTAATGAGTATTGGCAGATACGCGTCGACAATAAGTTCAGGAACTCGGTGCCATTACCTAACACCGAGAGGATGAGAGTTGTCCCCGGTAGAACCTCCTACCTCCTTGATATAGAGGTGGACCCCGAGGAGCTCCCTCCCGACCAGCGTGCTCCGAGAGTTTATGCCAGAGATAGAGTCGGTGCCACTCCTTCCGACCTCCAGTTTGAGTCATTTCAGCAGCCCCCCATTTCCATGTCCCAGTTCCAGAGTGGTCCCTCATACTTCCAGGGATCTACCTCCGCATCTGGTTCATCTTCATCTTCATGCCCCCAAGAGCTTATTGATTTCATGGCCCGAGTTGACTTGGGAATGAAGAAAGCGGCGGACCTAGCAGATCAGCGCCAAGCATTGGCCGATGAGCGGCATAGAGATGTGACCTATAGGCTTGATTACCTTTACCATGATCAAGCCTATGGGACATTTCCGAGTTACGATCGGTCCGTCCGCGAGGGTTATCATCATCCGGGCGGTGGCCGCCCATCCTACTACATGCCTCCTGATAGGGGTTATGTGCCTCCCGAGGGTCATTTTTACGGGGAGATTAACGTCGCCCCGGGTTATTTTTCAAACCCGATCTTTCCCCCCAACTTCCGGGGAAATGAGGATTCGGGCCCTCCGAGGCATTCATCCTTCCATGGTGGGTTTAGTGATGCGGGGGCTAGTGGGTCGCATGCCTCCCCCTTCCGTGATGTTATGATCAACCCGAGCGACTATATGCAAGTGGATGGGAATGATGATGATGGAAACGGTGATGAAGGCTATGAGTCCGAGGATCACTTTGATGAGTGACCACCTTTGGAGGTGGTTGGTGATGTCTTTGCTCCCATAGAAAAATCCAAAGCAAGTAATTCCCTTAATCCAAATTTAGATTTAGTTTGCATTTTCTTTCTAGCATACATTTAGAGTAGTTAGTTTAGTTTACTTAGTTTGCTTTAGTTTCCTTTTCATGTTTTCACATCCTTAGTTTAGATGCATATAGTTGCATTCATTTAGATGCATTAGATTTCCATTTTGTATCATATTGTCACATATAGATTGCATACATGTAGTTTAGAGCATTTAGTTCGCATTTAGTCTAGTTTTTAGTTTTTCTTTTCTTTTGTTTACCTTTGTTTTTATTGCCTTCATAAAAATCAAAAATCCAAAAAAAATTGAAAAACCAAAAACTTTCAAAAACATGTTCTTTATTTTCCGGTTTTCCTCCTCACATTATGCATATAAATAAGTGTGGGGAGGAAGAACCGTTTATCTCAAAAAATACAAAAGCAAGTTTTTAATTTCTCAATAATTTCAACAAAGCCAAAAACATGTTGTTTTCGTTCTTTTTCTTCATTTCCCCCTTTGCACTTTGTTACATTGAGGACAATGTAAATCTTAAGTGTGGGGAGGAAAAATATCCACCTTGTGAATATTTGATTGCTTTTGTAAGTATGAAAAACTTCAAAAATACCAAAAAACTCGAAAAATTTGAAAAATTCAAAAACATGTTTTTACCTTATTAGTGTAGAATCGTATATACTTGTGTTTGCTTTCTCTCCTTTCGCATAGGTAACACTCGCTTGAGCACCGCTTTGGATCTTGAAGACACCACGGTATGATCGTTCCAACCTCTATCTCACTCTCATTTTCATTCTTTTGTTGCAAATGAGGAGGATGGGCTTGTATTTGGAGGATGTGGAGTACATTGTGGAGATTGTGTGTGGCTTGTGTGCTTTTGTGTTGATAGGAGATGCTTTAGTCTTATTTGGCATGTAGTTTGATAGTTTCACTTGCATTATAACCTGTCTATATTAGTTGCATTCATGGCATATAGTTGCATTTAGGATAATGTTTTGAAAATGCCTAATTGAGAACTTTGACAAAATCGTTTAGGCCATTGCAAATAATTCTTCTACTTATGACTTTGTCTTTTAGAATGATTTTTAAAACACCCTAGGTCATGCTTTTCTAGTATCTTTCTGACCATGGTCCAATACCAAGTCAAGGGTTTGCATGTGAGTCACCTTGTCCACCCCCGTGATGTGAAGTGGTTTTGATTATCTTGTCTTGGTGACCTTGTTCGACTTGGCGGTTTGGCAACCCAAAAATAACTTTCATGAATAAATTTGGAATGCTCTTTTCACTGATCCTAAGAAGTGGAAATGTTTTGAAAGAAAAAAAAAGCCTCAAGTGAAAAAAAAAAGAAAAAAAAATGGTTGTTGAAATAGAATAAGAACATGTTGTTTTGGTGGAGGCGTACCACTTCGATGTGCTTTGGAGGGTAGTCATTGAGTTGGCTTCCCACTTGGTTGTGAATTCGACCGCCCAAAGACAGAGTGATTGTCACCCCGATAAGCTATTGTCCAGAGGTTAACCGGTTGCCTAATAAGCGATTGGCGAAAGCAAAGGACATTAGCACGCGTGAGATAAACCCCATCCTAACTCATGGCATGAAAAAGAAATGAAAAAATTGAATGAGGTCAAGTTTTGATTGTAATCCACCATTTTGTATTGATTTGAGCATTTCACTCCAAAAAATCGATTTTGCCATGCCGTTTTGTCGATCTTGGGATGAACCATGACCTTTACTTTGTGAAGAATCTAGACTTGTTGTATCTTTTGCCTTTAGCATTGCGGGGATTATCATTCCATTCCATCCGATCGCCCTTGACAAAAGTATTTGGATAACGGTTATGAAAGTAGCCTAGTTTAGCATGATTTGGCGGTGTTTTGTTGTCATCCTTCTTGCCTTAGTGACTTGTAGAATTAATATTTGTGAGGGAGTTTACGATTTTGAATTTGCTCCCTTTTAGTCGTTTTCCGCCGCTTGAATGAGGCAAGCGGTTTTTCTTTCTTTTCGATGCATGTTGCTTGTCTATACGTGTTTTGTTTTTTTTTTTTACTTGTTGGCATCGAAAGTTCTGTAGCAAGACCTTACTTGCCTTGCAATAGGGCGTTCTTCCTCATGAATGTCAAATTGTGAGTTGAAAGGGCTACGGGTGTAGCTAAACCCGATTCGGCTTATAGTTAGCTTAGTTAGTTTGTTTCTCTGTTTTTAATAAGGGTTATGTAGTCGCTTGATCTCTTACTCGAGGACGAGTAAGGTTTAAGTGTGGGGAATTCTGATGAGCTCCATTTTGGTCATCATTTTCTTTATTTTCGGTCACGATTCGACCTCGATTTGCGTGTCTTTAGTTGCTTTTACGCCCATTGCCTCGTATATTCCTATTCTATCCACTTTTTGTAGGTATTACGGCGGGGGCGAAGAAACGGGACAAATTGAGGCGGATTTAAAGCGATTTACGAAGAATTATGAAGAAATTGGCAAACTCCCTTCCCAGGCCTTCCCAGCCGGTCCCCAACCGGCGGCCGGTCGGCCGGCTGGGGAGCTTGACTTGACTTTCGAGATTATTTGAAGGAGTTTTCAGAACCATGAGAAAGGGCCCCCAGCCGGTGGCCTACCGGCAGCCGGTCAGCCGGCTGGGATGCCTATCCCATACTTAACCATTTTGAAGAAATGAAGAATTACGTGAGTTGGGCAGATTATCCAAAAAGGGCTCCCAGCCGGTGGACAACCGGCAGCCGGTCCACCGGCTGAGGGTACCTGTGCATTGAAGAAAGTGAAGAAGAAAGTCAGATTTGAAGATTAGGCCTCCCAGCCGGTGACAGACCGGCAGCCGGCCTGTCGGCTGGGAAAGCATGCCTGTTGAAGAAAAAAGAAGAAAAAGTCAGAAGTCCTCATTTGGACTCTCAGCCGGTCGACCGGCTGAGAGGCCATTTTCGTATTTTCGAGCTCTATATAAACCCGCACTTGTATCATTTTATTATCACGCATTCCTAAGCACTTTTCTAGGGCACTGTTTCATTGTTTGATACTTAGACACAAAAACACTCTTAAATATTTTAATCTTCTTTAGATCTTAGTTTAATCTTTCAATATTTGTTAATCTCTCTTTAGGATTCTACTTAGCCTTGTTCTTGGTTATTGTAAGAGGATTTTGTTGGGTTGCATTTTGAAGGGTTTGAAAGAATCTTTCAACTTGTTATCCAAGCTACTTCCTTTTCTATAATCATTGGTATAATTCTTCTAATCTCTACTTAGTTTTTACATTTGTTTAAGTTTCTTTTGAATCAATTGTTTACCCTTTGCTTGTTCATGATGTTTAGCTTTTGTTTATGTCTTATTCACATGTTTTCATTTACCATGAGTGAGTAGTCTCCTTGCTAGGGTAAGGAGTGATCTTGGGTGTTGCTTAGATGATAAATTCGTGCTAGTAAGTTGATTAGTTGTTCTTAAAAGAGTAGTCTTCCATTTGTTGCATGCTAGGTGTTTGATGATTTGCCTCAACGAAAGTTGGGCTTTGATTTTTGCGTGACTTGCCTTTAGCGACGGTTGGGGGTTTGTCTTAGCATGTTTAATGGTTGGTTGTGGTATTTGTAGCGAAAGCTAGGGTATTCCGACCTAGGTTAGTCGACTCGAGAGAAGAGACTACCCGAGACTATTTGTTTGAGACCTTCTAGTTTTCTTTCTCGCATCTTCGTCTAACCACCTTAGTGACCCCTGAAACCCTAGTCTTCTCTTCCATTGATTCAATCTTAATTAGTTTGCTTTAGTTGTTCGTTTTAGTTGGTCTTTAGTCATTAATCATTCACCAACCTATTACCCCCGACTCTTACTTAAACTAGAACATAATTACACAACTATCCCCACCGTCTTCGCGTTCGACCCTGATTTCGATACTACTTGCTTTCGGGTTTTATAAATGTGTTTGATGCCGGTAGTGACGGCAAAAGCCGGCCATCAGTTCGCCCCTGCTTGTGACGGATACCATCGGTCACAAGCTGTAGACGGATACTTCCCTCTCACAAGAAAGCAAGTAGGAGGACAAGTGGAGGGAAAATGGAGCATCCATGAATGTTGTCACTTGCACATTTTGAGAAGGGCACTATCCCTCTTCAGGTTGTGACGGATAGTGGTATCCGTCTTCAATGAGAATTTGTGATTTTTCTATATTCCTATATGAATAATATTTGACATGTGGACAACGTGGACTGGGAATAAAATCTTCTGAATCCGCTAATAAAGTTTTTCAAATGAAATTTCTATGGAAAATCCTTATAGATAAGGAAAGTATATGAGTTAGAGTGATAACTAAAAAATACCTGAGAAATTGTTCACTATTTGATCATAAGCCTAACTCAGTCTCTTATTGGCAATGGCGAGCTTACGAGTCTTCAGACTCTCTTTAGAAAAGGACTGAGATGGCAGGTAGATAATGGTAGCAACATTAAGTTTTGGTTTGATAATTGAGTTTTCTCACACCAACTTACCAACATTACGAGTGATGATAATAGTAGCCGTGAACTTAATCTTTTGGTTAAAGATTTCATAACCTCTGACAAACAATGAGATATTTGTAAACTAGCCAGTTTAGTAAATAACGACATTGTAAACATTATTCTCGTGAAGCCAATAAAGTGGTTGAGTTTATAGCTTGTGTTTTACATTCATGTCCAACTCATTCGAGTCCGTGACATAAAGATACATGATCCATATTTGTATATCCCACGTTTGCACTTACATCACCCAATCGTAACAAGTGTAAAATCAAAATTGATTATAAAAGTCAAATATTAAAAAACTTCGATAATCCACATATCCACTCCTATTTTCCCCCGGAAAAAAAAACATTACCCTTCTCAACCAATCAAATATGGAACCCAAAAATACCATCCCGGCCACCGCCGCCGCCGCTGCTCTCTACCCACTCGAAAACCGCATTGCCATAATAACCGGCGCGTCTCGTGGAATAGGTAAACAAATCGCCATCCACCTCTCCTCCCTAGGCGCTAACCTCGTCCTCAACTACTCCTCCCCTTCATCCCAACCTCTTGCCGAAACCCTAGCCTCCGAACTCATCACCACACGCGCGGCCAACTCCACCACACGCGCCGTCGCCGTAACATTTCGCGCTGATATCTCCAAAGCCGACGAAGTCGCCGCACTGTTCGACTTCGCCGAACAGACCTTCGGCGAGCCGCCGCAAATCGTCGTCACCTCCGCCGGCGTTCTCGACTCCAAGTATCCGACCATCGTAAACACCGATATCACCGAATTTGATCGGATATTCTCGATCAACGCGCGTGGGACATTCTTATGTATGCAGGAGGCGGCGAAGAGAGTCAAGCGTGGCGGCGGCGGGAGGATTATCACGGTATCCTCCTCCCTCGCGGCGGCGTTTAGGCCCGGATTCGGAGCGTATACAGCCTCGAAAGCGGCAGTCGAGGCGATGACGAAGATATTGGCGAAGGAACTCAAGGGAACGGGAATTACCGCGAATTGCGTTGCGCCCGGGCCGGTTACGACGGATATGTTTTACGAAGGGAAGACGGAGGAGATGATCAAGAGGGCCATTGATGAAAATCCATTGGAAAGATTGGGGAAGGTTGAGGATATTGCGCCTCTGGTCGGGTTTTTGGTTGGGGATTCCGGTGAATGGGTTAATGGTCAGATTATTCGGGTTAATGGTGGTTATATTTAGTACGATGGTCCGATGGTCGGGTCGATATCCCGTCTCATATTTGAATTTTCGTTATTTTTAATTGTTTTAGTATGAGCTCATTTTACAACAATAATTGTTAAATAATAATATGACTATTCGTGTTATGGATGCGATTTTATTTTCGTTTAATTGGCTATGTAAGGCTCCGTTTAGCAGTGTAATTCAGGTACTTTATTTGCCTGAAATAACTTTTTTGTCTGATTCTAGGTAATATACCTGGTACATAATTATTATATTCTTTTATGTCATTTAGCCAGAATAAATTACCTTTTCAGTTAGTTTGACAAACTTTTTCATATTTCTGAGATCAAAAGCTGACGGAGTTCCTCCCAAATGATCGTGGTGGATGGAGATGTGAAGAACGTGATATCTTTCTTATCGTAAAAAATAAAAAACATAAAAAAAAAAATATTGAATTAAGTATCTTTGAAGTTAGAACATTTATTAAATTCATCTCTTTCACCTTTCACAATGACATAACAAATTTAGATGAAGCACAAGACATACGAGGAATAGCGGCGACTATCCTGAGTCGCCCATAACCTCGACCATCCATAGCCTTACGTATGTAAGTCGTGAGTACGGATCCATTGTCCCGTTTTTGTGTCTTACAGACTACCAATTAAACCCGAGATGACACAAGTTTATTGAAAACACCATAGAGAGATAAATGGTTCGTTTTCAACACAAAAACTTAGACGGAAACCCAAACTATATGATCCTCGGGTAAGAAGTGACAAATCGGAAGACCTCCCGGTTTCACCTTGAGAGCGCGAAAAGCCAAGTGTTTTGGATGCCAAGCGCTAGTATCCTTATGACAAACAGCAACGACTTTAGCTTTCTTACCGTCTTCACTTATTAAGGACACGATATGAGAAGACGTCCCCTTACTCTTGTGGCAATAGTACACCGCGTATGCATAGTTTTGCTTATGACAGACAACGATATCATTGTGTTTAGACGCTCTCGTAACTTGCCCAAATGTAAACCTCTGCCCCTTGTTATACCCTTCTTTCGCCTTAGTCGATATGGCCTTAACCTTTTTCCCTAGGATGGATTTCGCGTAATCAATCATATCTTCGAGACAAGTAGCACAATACTTCTTTTCCCCGGGGATACCCTTGCTCTCGCAACCCTTGATTGTCTCTTCGATGATTTCAGCCGCCTTAGACCCTGCTTTCACCGAAAACTCATGTAGAATTTCCGTCATTTTCTTAGTCGAGAAATACAAAGATCGAGCCTTTGCTTTAGGTAAGAAAACGGCTTTGTTAGTGCTTCGAGTGAAGTTCATACTCATTCGGTGTCCGGGTTTCATATCCTTCTCAAGAAAAAACAGTGACCTTCCATCATCACCCTTGTGTTCACCGTGGTAGGTGTATGTGAATGGGTTTAGGCCGGGTTTTACATTAACGTAAACAGGTCCGGCCGTGACCTCAACTCCGCCCTTACTCACCCTAACATGAGCATGATGAGGATCCTTGCTCTTGTTCTTGTCCCCGTCGAAAAACCCGGTTGGTTGTACAACCAGTTTTCTATGAGAAATGATATGATGATCCTTACCTATTAGAGCGGCCGAGTTACCCGCTATAGTAACCTGAGACAACAAGTACGCGTTAGTTAAATTAAACGTATACAATTCAATGGAACATAAACAATGGCCAAATGGATTGAAAACTTACACAAAGTAAAAAAATAATTGTTGTAATATGGATCTCCATGAGGTTAAGAATATATTATAGAATTAAATTTCCAAAATGTAACACACAATTTGAAAGTTAGTAGTGATTTGTATGTAATAAAAATGGAGATTAAATAATATTTGTTTTTCTTATAATTTTACTCCAAAAAATATGCATCATCACTCATTAGTATTTAATGTCCTAAAAGTAATGAAATCTTTGATCTTGAAATTTACATTATTTTACTATTATTAATTTTTTTTAGGCTCATAATTCTATAGATATTGTTATGAATTACGGGGTTAGTAAGGACGTCTGCCTCTTAATTCTTAAACGTTGACAATACGTCTCAATTAATCGTAAATTCTGGCTCTACAACTCCGTCCAAACGTAGGCTACCACAAACCACCCGTACCCCTTATGATCGGGATCGAATCAATGAACTTCACCAGTCAGGTATTCTGATTCTAACATTCTGAACTATTTCCGCCAACTGAGATATACAAACTCGGCTTCTTCCTCCGATCAAACCAATCACAGATACAACAGAGACTACAACAACATACTAAAGAGTATATGCAAATATTTACTAACTTCGTCGATTCATTGCCTGACATGTTTCGATGTTAAGTACTTCATCATTCCATGTAATACTTCGTGCAGGCGAAATTTCCATTTCCATGTGATTTACTCGAGAGCCATTCAAAGACAATGGGACAAGGCCTCGATCAGATGCGTATCCTGGAGTACTGGTACTAGTCGGAGAATCCTCAACTTGCCTTTTCTTGACCCGTCTTTTGGCCTCATCTTCCTTCTCATCAGCAAATGTGAGGAATGTGTGGAGACGAGATGATCGTGATGTGGTGCCGCTCAAATCTTCCTCCTCAGGCGGGTGCCGCTGATTAATGAACTGGACCATCATACGACCAAAGTAGACTATTAGGGCAACCACACAAGCTAAGCTAATGATGAGGAAGAGACCCCAGAAGCTTCTCAGCTCAAGCCTGTCGACTGTAAGCTGAGTATCCTGTGAGCTGCACGCGCCACTTCGTAATAGCCACTTGTCGTGGATCCTCTGTAAATCACCGTTTTCTGATAGTTTCAGGATTGCTGTCGACATGTCTGTTGCCAATGGCGAGTCTCGTGGAAATGCCTGCAAAAAATCCAACATTAGACAAAAATGTTTTTTTTTTAATGACGAGTGGGTTGAATCCCCCGAGCCTATGCATTCCTGCACCACCACATGGACCATGTAAGTCACCCCTTTCGGGGGCTGCAGTGGCCAAGTAGTCATCGCCCCAGCTGGTAGTCGAACCTGGGACCTCTCAATTCCTGCATTTCTGCAAGCTTCAAGGTTTAACCCAGCTACCACTGGACTAACACCACTTGGTTTAGACAAAAATGTTTACGTCTAATGAAAATGTTAGTAACGGTGGCTGGCAAAGAAACTTACAAATCCCCAACCGTTTTTAGTGAACTCTTGACCCACAACACTAAATTGGCATCTCGTTGACAGGAAAAGTTCCATGTACGCGCTCTTGTCTACCAGTGCAGCGATTCCACCGTTTTTAGGGCCCTTCAAAAGGGCTTCAGCACAATCTTCTTCAGATTTCAGAGAAATAAGATGGGACGCGGGAACTTTGAGCTCATCTTTTAGATAATCATAAGCATAAGACCCATCACGATATCCTATAGGTTCATCGCTTGCTATCAAACTGTGTATATCTTTTACAGGGGAAGAAAGTTGTTGGACAGTCAGCATGGACGTCAGACTAGCAGTGTAGCTAGAGTTGATTATCAATACTACAAATAACCATATGATGAGCACAAGGCGACCCAACGTACTCACAGTATTTTCCCCTGCATAACCGGAAACACACGCGCATCATAAGCCTAATTTTTCATGTTCTACCACAAACCTGTGTTTGCAAACATATTAGCTAAGCGGGAATTCATTACTTACTGTGAGCAAAGAACCAAGTTGAACAACTGAACCTGCAATTGAACATATGAAAATGGGAGTTACGCTGATACCTTGTATATGGAAAGAAAACCTAGACGTGGTAAGAAAAAACGTACCATAAAATTGTCGCAATTTGCTTTTTTGGTGGACCTCGGAATTCATCATTAAGCCGGTGCTCGAGAATCCAAACAACACAACCCACAACGATGAAAAATGCAGCTGTTATGCCCCACATCATGGGACTAAATGGTCTCAGAAACGCCCAAGCGTTTGTATGTTGGGCCTTAACATTGGCCACAACAACTAAACCTGACTCGATATATGGTTGAGTAAAGTCTGCCTTCATCGTTCTGCTAGTAGTAATTGCAACATCCCCAATCACGGCATCGAACACCTATAATTAAGTAATTAGCAATGATAAAGCAACACCCATTTCATTAATTGATGCATGCTGAACACATATGAACAATTTATACTTACCCCCGCACTAAGGTTATCGACAAGGTCATTGATGTTTGGATCATTAGTCCCGTTGCCAAACGGAACCAATTTATATGGAAGAGCATACGGCAGCAAATTCACAGCAGACGTGAATACATCGATGCAAAAGCCTGAGAATGAATCAGTTCGTGGTGAATATGAAACAAACTCACGATAAACAACTCGTCTTGGAACTCCAATCTTTAGAAGCTTGCCATTTGTAGGGTAAACCCATCCGCGAGGCATATCTGTAGTCTGCCCTGGCCAAATTACACTAAACAACCGCGGACTTGAAGTTGTTTGATTGGATGGTTTAGAGGACAAAACTTCCGGGGCTTGAATTGTAAGGCCGGAGGAGTTAGACCAATATCCTATTGTATTATGCCCGGTCCCTGCTATGTTGAGTATATCATAAGCAGGATCGATCAGGTTCCTATCTGAATCAAATTGAATCTGGCCTGTCAACCCTGTCATGTTTATACGAAGTATGTTGGATAAAAGCTCCGCTCCTCCATTAAAGATATTCATCGTATCAAGGTGTAAGTTACTCCTTTGAAACCCACTTAACATCTGATTATTCGAGAACGATACATTATTTCCTTGATTGAAGAATGCATCTAATGCACGGGCAAGAATCCAAACGGTATCATAAGCATATAGACCGTAAGTGTTCAATCCAAACGAAGCACTACTATTCTCTTTTCTAACTAAATCACTCCACCGAGACATGAAGTCTGTTTTTGCTTGTGACTGTGGAGTATGCATACGCAAGGTCAGTAGCCCTTGCATGTCACTTGTTGCACTAGAAGAAAGCGGAGAATAAGTATCTATGACATCAGTAAGCCAATTGGTAGCAATCCACACATATCCACTATCTAGCAATTGAAGAGAGCGAGCGACATTAAGCACTTGCATCCCTAGGGTACCGTAAGTATGAAGAACAAGGATCCTAGATTCCTGCATGCTCACCTGAAACAATACTTGCATAATTTCTTCTCGACTAGCGTCAGGGTTCATGATTGCTTTATAGCTTATACTGCATTGCTTTGCTGCTAACTTATCGCCTAAAGAAGCTATCCCGTTTCTACCATAATCGTCATCATTATAAATGACTGTCACTTGCCTCCATCCAAAGTAATAAACCATTTCTGCTATAGCTGTCATTTGGAAAAGATCACTCTGGACCATTCTTACAAAGTAAGGGTACTGGAGGGACGAAAGAGTCGGATCTGAAGCTGCATAAGAGACCAAAGGGACTTGAAGACCCCCTGCAAGGAGAGCAACCATGTGCGCCAGCACAGACGACTCTGGCCCTATGATTGCCACTACATCTTTCTCCATAAGCCTCATTGCTGAATGAAAAATAAGGAGCAACAACAATGCCAAGCACTGCATCAGAATTCAGAACTTATACTACCAAGTGTAAAACCAAATCTCATACAGCAAATTCTCATATGAGACCGTCTCATGCTTACATTATTACTACATTTTTTTATGGCATTGACCCATATATCACAAATTCTCATATTAGGTCATATAAGACCGCCTCTTGATAAGATTATATAACACAAGATTGGTCCATATTAACATTTACTTACTCCATCCCAATCATTTGTTTACGTTTGATTAAAATACCCTTCACAATGGAAAAAAAGAGGTAAACAACTGAATAGGACGGACTCGACAGAAACTAACAACTTAATTTAGCAACAAATATGTTACTCCGGTCTCCGACTCCTTTGGTTTAGTCTGGTCTTAGACCGATGCTCAGCCCTAGTCCTACCTGTGTCCAACAAGCGACACTCGGTCATTGGTATTGACACTAAGACAGTTGGACACCTCATTCTAAGCCTAAATAAGCATATTTTTCATTAAAATGGCCGTGTCAAACACTTGGACACGCACCCAAGTCAGCTACTTCTAAAGGAGTCAAAGAACTACATAAGCTGCAAAACAAAACTAGAAACCCAAAATTAACAAAAACATAAGAACAAAATGTGAAAAATTACCCTCAACAAACCCAAGGAATCCACTAAACTTGCTATCTTGAATTGAGACATTCAACTTAGTACCATGAAGAACATCTGGAGATGAATTAATATCATCAACTGCAGCTTGAATTGCAACTCTTACAACTCTACCAATGGCAGATTTAGAAGAAGAAATTGCACCAATATTCACTAATTTAGGTCTTAATGAAGGATTAGTATCACCATTAGTTAAATTAAACACCCCATCTTTCATAATTAATCCCATTAACAAAAAAATTCTCAATATCCTAAATAATATCATCTTAAAAACCCAATTCTTCAATTAAAAGAATCTTAATTCCTTAATTTGCTAAAAGACACATAATTTGTTGAATTTACTAATTCCTTACAAAACCCAATTCTTAAATTGGTAAAAAAATGCTAAAATTTATGAAACCAAGTTATTAATTTGTTAAAAGGACACAAAATTTGTTGAATTTACTAATTTCTTACAAAACCCAATTCTTAAATTGGTAAGAAAATGTTAAAAATTTAAAAAACCAAGTTCTTAATTTGTTGAAAAGACATAAATTTGTTGAATTTAAGGAAACACAAGTATAAAGCTTCAAACTTTACACTTGAAATAACAATAATATTACCAAAAAAAAAAAAGAATCACTTTTGCTCAAAGACAAGACAGCTTGAGCTAGATTTCCTGTAGATTCTGTGCACAAAAATAAAGCTGCAAATTAGAACAATAACTTGCAAGAAAACCCAAAATGTGATGCTCAAGTAAAAAAAAAAACTTTTGATTATTAGAGATTAAACAAGTGAAAAAGATGCTAAATTAGACTTAATTAGGGTTATTAGGGTAATGATTAAGGAATTGAACAAAGGTGAAGAGATAATTAAAGAAGATTATGTTGGTGTTTACTGTTACTGTTTACAGTATGTATTGGAGAAAGTATTGAATGCATTTTTGGCTACTAGAATGTCTGATGATGTAGAGTTTTTAGAGTTGTATGTCTTGACTTTTATTTGCTTGTTTTTCTTGCTTTTATTATTTTTAGAGTAAATTAATAAAAACTCCCCTCAATATACGACTTTTCAAAATTAACTCCCTTATGAAAACTTTTTAATTTTTTACCCCCAAAAGATATACTCTGATCAAAATTTGCTCCCAAACTGACGCACAGGGAGCATATTCCGTCAAAAATCGATTATTCTTAATTTAATTGTATTTTTTGGACGAATTTGCCCTTTGCTCTCTGATTTTTTTCTCATTCATCTTCTACATTCATCTTCATCTTCTGCATTCATCTTCATACATTCATACATTCATCTTTATACATTCATACATTCATCTTCATACACTTTTCTCCCTCATTTTACCTTCTTTCTTATTTTTACCCCACCTCATTCATACACTTTATCCTCATCTTCATACATAATTTCCTTCATCATCACCAACAAATCTCCTACGAATTTTGGTACCCATTTATCAAATTAATCTCAAACTATTTTTAATTGTTTTTTTTTGTTTGAATAAGGGAAGAAAACGGTTTATCAGGAAGTATGTACCCAAACATGGGTGCAGGAATGCCACTTACAAACTCAAGATCCACACTCCAAAATCACCCTCAAATTATGAGTTTCCCCCAACAACAACAACAACAACAACAACAACAAATTGATCTACCACAAACTCAACTTTCAGTGAGACAATCGAACTATCCATCATTCAACCCTAAACCAAACTCAGAACCAAACCCAAACCTGAAATCGAACCTGTCTAAACCCAGCATACCTCTCTCTTTCGAAGGTGTGATTAAACCATTAATCTATAATTCAAAACCGAAAACACACCACACAATCAAACCCAGAAATTAGATTTTTTTATTGTAATTTCAAGATTTTGAACCCAGATTTGGGGGTTTTAAACTCAGAAATTAGACATTAAAACACATAAGCAAACCTAGAAATTAGAGTTTAAAGCACACAAATTAGGGTTATAAATCAATAAATTAGGTTTTTAAACCCAGATTTGAAAGTTTCAAACCCAGAAATTAGGATTTCGAATCCATAAAATTGTCAAAATAAACTCAAAAAAGGGTTTATATTAGACGAATATTGTGTTGCAATATCTTGAATCAATTGTGGGGAGGAATTTTATTTAGTTTTGATGGAGATCAATGGTTGGGAGCGGCAAAATCCGGGTTTGTTGCGTTGCCCAAATTGTATCTATTTTGTTGGTAGGTAGAAGATGAAGACGGGGGCAAAACGGTCATAAAAAACACATTTTCACCGAATTGTCACCTGGGGTGCAAATTTTGATCAGAGTGTATCTTTTGGGGGTAAAAAATTAAAAAGTTTTCATAAGGGATTTAATTTTGAAAAGTGGTATATTGAAGGGAGTAATTGTTAATTTACTCTTATTTTTATCATTTAATTGATTTCATGTGATGGCATGAGATATTATAAAAAATCCTATATAAATTCTTGTTTAAGATGAACCTATCAGTGTTGAAGTTAAAATTGAAATAAAATCGTTTTATGAGTAAAAGAGAGTTTGTTTTCATTATTTAACATGTTCTAAGACGTTTTAAGTAGACTTGGGAAACGGGTCAACTGAATTAGGTTCGGGTTTGTAGACTTCAGGTCTAGTCGACCAGGTTATTTCGGGTTTGAATCATTTCAAGTCAATTATTATCAAAAGTTATGTGTGGATAACAATCAGTTTGCAATAATAAATATTCGGATTAAGATACTAGGTCGAGTCAATTCAGATTCAGGTCAAGTTCAAAACTTAAGTACATGTATTAGGTTGGGTGATTCGGGTCACGTAATTTAAGTCAAGTCTATGTTATAAGGTTTAGTTTTAAGTTTATTACGCATCACAAATGAGAATCCGTGAATATTGAAAGGGACAGTCATGTCTGTATTTTGTTAAATTACAAGCAAACTTTATTGGCAAAGATGCTAAAAGAATGACAATAATTCATTTTAAAAACAAACAATTAGAGGACCATTATCTGTATGTTTTGGCATTACAACTATTCATGTTTTCTCAATGCATGGTGTCTTTAATAAACGCTTTTATCTTTTTTTGTATTATATGCAGGTTTCCCATTTGAGTTAAAAGACTTTTATGAATAACTTTACAAAAAATCTAATTGGAGATAAGTCTTTTATGGGGTACTTATTTTTAAATTAGTGGTATTTGTTCTTTCATACAATGGATATTTAAATAAGATACATGATAGTTCATACACAAATTTTCATTGAACCTAGGCATTATCCGTGTATCCGTTATAAGTTGAAGACGGATAGTACCCCTCTCAGTTTATTCAAGTAGCACTATTTATGAGGTGATTCATTTTCGCTTACTCGTCATTCCACTTGCTTTATTGTGAAAGAAATGTATCCGTTTCAAGTTTGTCAAAGACTCTTTGTAATTAATATAGTGTGTAATCTTTCATGGTTACATGCTGATATGCATAAATTCTCATTTTTAGCGGCATATTTATTGTAAGTTTGTAACGGATTAAATATTACTCATACATAAATAAAACAAATTTAGGGGGTGTTTGGTTGGGGCATTTGGAATGGATTGGAATGGATTCCACCCATTCAAGTGTTTGGTTGGAGCCTTTTGGAATGGAGTTTGATACCCAAGGGGTTCTAAATCCATTCCAAACCCTTGGAATCCCATACCCATGTCTCAACCCAAGGTTCTAACTCCATTCCATCCCATCCCAAATTATATATTTTTTATAAAACATTTTATGTGGATTTTTTTCATAGAACATTTTATGTGAATTTTTTTCATAAAAAAAAGTTACGTTTTTTTCATAAAATATTTTATGTGAATTTTTTTCATAAAGTATTTTATGTGGATTTTTTTCATAAAAAAAAAAAGTTGCTTATTTTTCATAAAACATGTTATGTGGATTTTTTCATAAAACATGTTATGTGGATTTTTTTTTCATAAAACATTTTATGTGGATTTTTTTGTAAAACAGTTTATGTGAATTTTTTTATAAAACATTTTATGCGGATTTTTGTCATAAAAAAAAGTTGCGTATTTTTCATAAAACATTTTATGTGAATTTTTTTCATAAAACATTTTATGTGGATTTTTTTCGTAAAACATTTTATGTGGATTTTTTTCGGTCTTAGAATAATTTTGCTATTGTCGTATTAAATGAACCTGAGTCATTTGATTTTTATGGATTAATTTGAATTTTGGCTTTGTTGTAGTTAATTTTAATTCAAAATAATATAATTTCAGTTATCTATGATAAAGAAAATGAAATAATTTGAAATCCATTCTAAATGTAAATCAAACAATAAGAATGACATTTACAATCCATTACGAGATCAAACCAAACAAGCATTAATAAGTATGAGATTCTAACTCCATACCTCCTTGGTATTAGAATCTAAAGGGCAGATCTCATTATGGTCTTTATCTCACTGTATCCTCTGCCTCCTCTTTAACTGCTTTCACCGATGCCGATTGGGCCGGCTGCCCCGACACCCTCGTTTATACATGACATTCACACGCCTTAGGGCATCTGTGGAGATAGCAGATATATTTGAGTGAGGGAGCGTAATAGGTGAGCCTCAACCATCGCCTTAAGATTTTGATTGAGATGGTTCATCTATCATAAATATAGCAATCTGTTTTGTTTTAGGTCATTCCCAAGCAAAAGGTCGATTTAATCGAGTTAATAACATATTAACCATTAATCTCACCATATTAACATTCACCCTCTTTTACCCTCTCAAGCAAAAGGTCGATTTAATCGAGTCAATAACATAGTTTTTCTTATCTTTGTTTTTTCTTTTTCTAATTTGTAACCAATGAGAATTTGCCACATAAGAGGTCAATAGATGAGTCAATTTACTCCAACTTGGGTCACAAATTGACCCTCAACACCCTTGGGTCAATTCTAATTTTCTATTAATTGTAATTAACCTAAACAAGAAATTGACATAGCAATTGATTTTGTTTGGGGATGGTGTTATACTCATGTACTTCGTAAATAACATTTATAACGGATATATTTGTTATAGGAGAGATTTGATATTATGCATGTAGGATTGTAGGGTACCTTTGGGGATGAGCAAGTACGGATAGAGGTGTAAGAGCATACACATTGGAGGGGCCACCTCTTCCCCTTCAATTTTTCTCTCTCCTTCTATATTTCTTACACCTCATCTTCTCTTTCATCCACCTCATTTTTCCATTACCTCTTAATTCTTACCCTTTTTTTTCTACAATGGAGGGATGAACCTCTCCATTTAATTTGACCATACCATATTAAAACATCCACTATTATAAATACGTAATTGCTCATTCATATACGAGTTTTACTAATTCATACACTTTTTTTCATTACTTTTCCATTCTATGCCCTCTGCCTAAGAAAAGTTCTTCTCTCTATTTCTCTCCCCCACAAAAAAACATTCTAATTTTTCCTTCATTACAGTTCTTGCTCAAAATCCAATCGTCATATTTTTAAGAGGCAATCCAATCGTCGGCCTCCAAGTTCATTACAGTTCTTGCTGATTTTAGGAACTGAAAAACATTCTGATTCTTCCTTCATTACAGTTCTTGCTCAAAATCCAATTTTTTTTTAAAAATATCCATAAACATTCCGATTCTTGTAAATTTGACCCATCAATGTATACAGCCTATATCAGAGGAATTATGCCTTCCTACGTCATCCAGGAAAACAGAAACCTAGAAGAGGCAATGGTGACAAGTAAATCTCGCAAACGGGTCAACTAGGTCGATTTCAGGTTGGGTTTGTTCAGGTCAGATCATTTGCGGTCGGTAAAATTCAGTTCAAATTGGATCATTATGGATCCAAAGGTGAAACATTTGATTAATTAATTTAAACCATATAATTGCATTACTAAAGATATAACAATTAAATAGTAAAGTTTTGAAAATAAAATAAAGATTTTGAAAAAAAAAAAAGAAGATTTGAAATTTACAAGCCTTCAAATCCATGAAAATCGTTAAGTAAACGATAATAAGCTTTGCAAAGCATGCTGGAAACAAAGGATTAAGGTAGAACAAGTAATGAGCTGTTTCGACGGTGTGCAGCCGTTGCTGTCATTATTTTAGGGTTAAATGTAAGGGGTAAAATGGAAAATATGTGTATGAATGAGTAAATCATGTATATGAATGAGCAACACCCTATAAATATCATAAAACAAAATAATTTCATACTTAAAACTAATTAAACGTACATTATTATTAATAACGTATTTACGTACATATAAACTTAAAACTAATTAAACGTGCATTTAAATTTAAAAATAATTTGACCTTGAGAGGAGTTAAGAAAATTCGGATCAAACTGGAAATTATTTGGGTTGAATTGATTCTTTGAATTTTCTTGAGAATATAGGTTATTTTCCAAAATTTCAATTATTATCATCCATGATTACTAACGACTAATTAATAAGATGAAGTTTGAAAAAATAAATTGATATTAGACTCTATTAATAGAGGAGAGAAAATGAAATATTTTTATAATTTTTTAAAAAAAAAAAAATATTTCACAATTGAATTAAACTATTTACAAATTAAAGTATACCTATAATAAGTAATAAAATAACCAAAAGAATTGAATAAGAAAAAAAAGAAAAAAAAAGTGTGCACATAAGCCAATGCTCAATTGCACATCACATCCCAAACAAGGGTTTTCCCCTTCCTCTTAGAAACTTTTAAAGGTACCCACAATAGAGGGGTAACCTCTTAATAGGAGAGAGGGTGCTAAGAGGTGGGTCTTTCCCCTCCATTGTACACAGGTCGTGGACTCGTGGGCACATGCAATCAAAATTTTAGCCATCAAGTGTTGTACGACAAAGAAGAATTTTGAATTATACACACTTTATACTCGTCGGCTAGTTTTAATATAATTCGGACCGGTCCTATGGAGTGTTTGGGTTGACATTTGACAACAACGAGTGAATTCACCAGATGTATATAATCGACTACATATTTTCAGTTTTTTAGTAGAAATTTCGAGTTTTAGTGGATAGAATATGAGTTATATGGTAAAGTTTATGAACTACTTGACAAAATATTGAACTTAGAAAATTATTATACATTTAAAACAAAGTACATATAAATTCAACTTTATTTTAATTTTTTAAAATTAAAATATAACTCAAAATAGTTTAAAAGTTCAACAAATATATACATATATAAGTTCAATTAAATGCATCATAACTGTATGATGTTCTTATACATCTAGTTGTATAATTTTTTTTTTATTTGACAAGGGTCCAAGTTTGGAAGTGATTCATTAAGTGGTTCATTTATTAAAAGTGAAAATCAAAATATGATAATAAGGAGTGTAATGGTATTTCATCTTACTAATTGTCAAGAGATCATGTGTTTTATCCTCATAAAGCTTATTTTTTTCATTTTTAATATTTTATTTTAAGAATTCACACTCATTTCTAGCATTTCTATGTTTTTTGGAATGTAGTATGTTAGGGTCTTCCATTTAATGATTTTACTTTAAGTTATAAAATATTTTTCATACTTACGAGATTTTATGTGAATTATGTTCATCATAACATAATCTGTCCAAAGTATACATTTAATTGACTCCTCTAATAAAATCAATATCTAAACTTTGAAAGAATTTCAATCTTTTGCAATTTTTTGATGATAAAAAAGTTGAATTATAAGATACACTCTATCTAATTCTACAAATTCCAAATCATTTTTTCTTTTAAAATTTTCTAGAATTTTCTAAAATTAATATCATCTACTTCAAAAGTATGAGATAATTACACATAAATTACTTGAACAATTTTTTTAAAAGATATGGGCCAATTTTACAATTTCGCCCACGACCTCCCAATGTTTAGGACCGCCCTGAATATAATTGACAGCTTTATTTTATGAGGTGGGCTTTTAAATTTAATTTTTAAAAAAATATGGTATATAATTTTTATATATTGAAAATTATAAAAATTATATCATAAAATTATTTACAAATAAAACTTTAATATGGGTATACATTTCAATATATTTAATTATATATTTGAGAAATATTGAAGAGAGAAGTGAGTAATTCAAAAAGTGAGAAAGACAATTGAAAAAGAACAAAATAAAGTATTACATTAACAAGCTTTTATTAGTTTCCACTCGAATAGATTAATAAAACCTTTAAATATAAGTAGTATAAAAATAAAACTAATTTTTATAAAAGTTATCGTGATTAATACAAATATAAAAAGAGAAGTAAATAAAACATCAAAAGTTAATTGAGTAGATTAGGCATATACTAATATGATTTTAAATTGGATTAATTGATAAGAATACTCTGAACTATGAGTGTCCTGCTTAAAATACTCCAAACTCTATTTTAACTACCAATATAACCAACTAATGCTCTCATTCGCTTTTATTATAATATATGATATGCTACATGCTAAGTAAGTGAAAAAATTTCTAACCCTTCTTTAACCCGTCTTTCTCTTTTTACTTCCATGTTAATCTATTTACTTAATCACACCATTAAAACATGCTACAACAAGTTAACAAAACAACAAATTCTATTCAAAGCAAATGAGGTCATTAGTTGGTTATATTGGTGGTTAAAATAAAGTTTGAAGTATTTTGAGTAGGACACTCATAGTTCAGAGTATTCTTATCAATTAATCCTTTTAAATTTCAGGTGAGTTTGGATTTTAAAACTTGTATTCACTGTAGAAGGTTGGACGGTTATGAGTCTTATGACCATACGGCCACGGGTATATGTTTTGTTGAAAGCGTATGCGTGCAGGGAACAAGCATAAGTTCCTGTTCGACACCAATTCCCAAATACATTTTTTTTTTTCTAAAGTGGAAAAATTTCATATAATTCAATAAAAATGAAACAAGCAAATAAATTATACAATCGATATTTTACACCAATTTTATAATTTTTGAGTATCATATTCTTATTTCTCAAGAATAAAACTTATAAAACTTTATTTGGTTTTGTTTGGCGGTTATAGGTTTGAATATTTGATCCAAAATCCACAATTTAAAAAAAATAATCATAAAAATTAAAAGAGATTATAAACAAAATTGCTATATCACGCCCCCTGTTTTACTTGTTACGCCCCCTGTTTTTATATTTATTCCCATTTTGCCCTTGCGACTTGTATTTCGGTGATGGACTTCTGACGTTTGTTATGGATAATTTATTAGACGGTTTTTGAGACGGTTTTTGACACGGTTTTTGAGACGGTTAATTGTAACATGATTTTCGGTGACGGTTTTTACGGTTAAATGTTGTGACGGTTTTATAATAAACAATTGTAATCGGTTTTAGGAATAATAAACAATTTTTGAGACCGTTTTTATAATAAACAATTGTAATCGGTTTTTACGAATAATAAACAATTTTTGAGACGGTTTTTTTAATAAACAATTTTTTAGACGTTTTTACACGAAAATTGCTTGTCGTGTGGATTACAGGACACCGCCATGGCCATGTCGTGTGATCCACACGACAGGGCCATGGCGGTGTCGTGTGGATCACACGACATGGCCATGGCGGTGTCCTGTAATCCACACGACATGGCCATGGCCGTGTCATGTAATCCACAAGACAAGCAATTTTCGTGTAAAAACCGTCTCAAAAATTGTTTATTAAAAAAACCGTCTCAAAAATTGTTTATTATTCGTAAAAATCGATTACAATTGTTTATTATAAAAACCGTCTCAAAAATTGTTTATTATTCGTAAAAACCGATTATAATTGTTTATTATAAAAACCGTCTCAAAAATTGTTTATTATTCGTAAAAACCGATTATAATTGTTTATTATAAAAACCGTCTCGAAAATTGTTTATTATTTCTAAAAACCGATTACAATTGTTTATTATAAAAATCGTCTCAAAAACCGTCTCACAAATTGTTTATTATTCCTAAAAACCGATTATAATTGTTTATTATAAAAACCGTCACAACATTTAACCGTAAAAACCGTCACCGAAAATCATGTTATTAACCGTCTCAAAAACCGTCTCATAAATTATCCGTAACAAACATCAGAAATCCATAACCGAAATAGAAATCACAAGGGCAAAATGGAATAAATATAAAAATAGGGGGCGTAACAAGTAAAACAGGGGCGTGATATAGCAATCCCATTATAAAAGGGAGACAGGTTAGCGAGGTCAGCGTAGTTGTCCCTAATAATTGTCGTTATGTGTAAAATTAATCTGTAAAGTCTGACGGCATCTAACATGTTGGAACACTAAATCAAATCAATGAAAAAAGCAACTTGCGAAGCATTTGGAATTCATGCACCTTATTTGTTGCATATTACTACCTAATAAGTTTAAAATTTTGCATCTTACTACCTAATGTGTATAATTATTCAAATAACTATATCATAAGTGTAAAAATTGACACGATTACTACCAAAATGACGAAAATTGCTAAAAAATGACGGAAATCAGTTTATTTCGTCCGGTTTAAATTTAAAACCTAATTTAATACACATATTACCCTTCCCCTCTCCTTCCTCCATTAAAACACCTTTCTAATACTTCAACAAAACCCATTTCCCCATATTTTCATCAATCTTCTTCTATTTTCATCAATAAATCCCAAATTTCTCCCCAAATTTCCAAATTTTTCCGGTGGTAACATGTCTTCAAGGGTCTAATCGGGGAAGAAGAAAGTTGGTTGCTTTTTTGGGTGAAATTGAGAAATTCGGGAAAAAAAAAGTTGTTGGAATAATGGAGAGAATGATAGAAGAAAGTGATAATAAAGAGATTGATTTGACTGTTGAACCAGAATCATGGTGTTTAATCGGGGGAGGGAGAGACTTGGAGATGTTTTATTAAAAAAGGGTAAAATCGTCATTTAACTTATCCCGAACATTTGAAACTAACTTAAGTTCGGTTTCCGTCAAAAAGGTAGCAAACAGATTAATGTTGTGTGATTTTAGGTAGTAAGTTGCAAAATTAATTATATTAGGTAGTAATATACAATTTTTTGAACTTATTAGGTGGTAATTTGTCATATTTCTTTTTTTTCAAATTATAAATATTAGCATCGTATTCTTATGATTTATTTAATAAATTAGGGAATTTTATTTGAGACGGTATTATGTGTCTTAAAATGATTAATTACCGTATCATTTGTATTGTATAATAACTAGGTTGTAACCCGTGAACTTCACGGGTCTGTTTTTAGTAATTTAAATTAATATTGTTAATAATACAAAGAGAAATAAATCAATTATTTTAGAACTTTAATAATATGAAATTAATATTGTTAATAATTAAAAGATAAAGAAATTAATTATTTTCGAATTTTAAAATATGAAATTAATATAAAGATAAAGAAATTGATTATTTTAGTACTTTAATAATATGAAATTAATATTGTTAATAATATTAAATAAATATAAATACTTTTAGTTTAAAAATTACATAGCGTTATGTGAAAAATCGTGTTAGATTAAAACTAAAATGCGTTCGCATAAATTAAGACGCATACATTAATATATAAACCGAGTCGGATTAAATTAATCCGACCTATATATTTATTAGTTAAAAGACAAAAAAAATGAAAAAAACAATATTAATCATCTAACTATTCATTGTCGACGCATCATTGCTCGCCAAATAGAAACCATCATCATCATTTGTTGTTTATCAGAGATTTTCATTTTCATCACATAAACTCAAATTGAATTATTATTATGTTCATCTCGTCACTCACCTTCCCCGCCCCCTTTCAAAACCCCTAATTATACAATCTCACAATCACTCATTAATCCCTAATTTAGTTATTGTTTCACATTAGGATTTAGTTTAGTAAATTAATTTCAAACCATAATCTATCCATATTTAAAATCATTTAGTTATTGTTCTTTTCAGCAATTAATTGTGCATAATTAATGGATTCACGAAATTTTGAAATTTTGTTTAGAAAATTAATTGTGAAACATATCTTTCAGTTATTATTATGATTATGATTCTTTTCAATTTAGGAAATTTAAACAAAATTAACGTGATTCACGGAATTTACCATGATTCACAAAATTATTATTATTCTTTTCAGTTTAGTTTATTGACCATGATTCACGGATTTTAAAATTTTTGTTTTGGAAATTAATTTCAATCAAATCTTTAGGTTATTACTATTATTCTTTTCCAGTTTAGGAAATTTATTCAACATAATTCAAGAATTTTAAAAATTTTGTTTTAGAAATTAATTTCAATCAAATTTTTAGGTTATTATTATTATTCTTTTCAGTTTAGGAAACAATTTAAAACCATAATCTGTTTTGTGCATGATTCACGGATATTGACCATGTTTGACGGATTTTAAAATTTTTATTGGACAATCAGTTTAGTAATATGTTAGGAGGCTTTAAATCGCGCCACGTAAGACGGAGATTGTTTATCTGATGCCACCAGGGGCGAACCCAGGATTAAATTTTCGGGGTAGCAGAATAAAATTAAAAAGAAGGTAAAATGGTAGTAAGGGGATTCGAACCCCAGACACTAGGTTGGCAAACAAAATCCTTACCACTGTACCACAAGATATTTATTTTACATTTAATGAGATATTAGTAATTTATCTACTATTCAACCATATTTGGGGTAGCAAAAACCCGTCTTCTAAGTCAATGTTTTTAAGTTTGGGGTAGCGGCCGCCACCCCATGCTACTCACTAGATTCGCCCCTGGATGCCACGTCAGCAGCTTGACTTCTGCATTAGATAAATATATGATTGTTCTTATTATAGATTTTTTTTTAATGGATCGTCTGACAGTATTAAACCGTACTATTCTAGAATTTGTGGTATGTTATCTTCTTTCATTTGCGCACTTGGATTAAATAAATGAATTTGAATTCACAAGACACACTACCTCATGCAAATGGATTTGGACAACAAAAACAGCAAACTAAAAAAATATTTTCTAGACTTGAACATGACGGATAAGGGCAAGTGTAATGGTTGACAAAAATGTTGTAGCTAGAAATTACCACCTCACTTTTTCAAGCTACTCCCTATTTAAGCTATAACTACACCCAATGGTCAAGCAATAGTATTTGTAGCTTACATGACCCCACAATTTTAAAGTCCCTTAGCAAAACCATTGCACTTGCTCTAAGGAAATAGGAAAAATAACATTGAATAAGACAGAGTATATTGTGTTACAACATGGATTATACATAACTGTTAACTGTCAAAAGAAACATGGATTATACAACCAAATTTATAAGAGCATTCTACAACCACTACAAGAATAACTTGATCGGGCGACCGTTTTTGGCGACTGCAAAGCTTAGTCGCCCATTTGGCGACGGATTAAAATAGTCGGGCGACTGAAGCCAGTCGCCAATTTGGCGACAGAACCAATTTCCCAAATCTCCCACCACCGACACACACGGGCGACTGAAATCCAAATTTGGCGACAGAAATCAGTCGCCAAATTTGGCGACAGACCCTATTCCGTCGCCAAATTGCCCAGTCCGTCGCCAATCTTTTTTATAGAAACAGCGAAAATCAGACGGTATCCCTCATTCGCAAATCAACAAACACACAAAGACACACTTTACCTCCTCCGGCGAAAAACACCTCCATCACCACCCTACCCTACGTGTTCCGGCCACCTCCAACACCACTGTCACCGGATTCCGGCCACCACCACCACAACCCTACTTGTTCTTCCCTTCATTCAACTCATTTAAGGTTTGTTTACTTCTTCATAATTCAATTTCAATTTCAATTTTTTGATTGATTGTTGGTTTGTTTTGTACATTTAGTGATTGTAGTAGGTTATTAAGACCGTCTTAGCTTATTAGGTTGTGATTAATTAGGTATTAGAAGCCAATTAGCATATTAATTAGATTATTGTGGGTTAGGGTTTATAAGAAGTTTGTATAAGACGATGTTGTTAGCCTTATTGATGTTGGTTAATTAGATTAAAGTAGTCGATTAGGATGTTTAATAGCTTATTAGGATGTTAGTTAGATTATATTAGCTTATTAAGACCGTCTTAAATTAGCTTATTAGGTTGTGGTTAATTGTATAATTGGAAATTGTTGTTAATAAATTGTTATTATTATGTGATTGAGGTTGTTCTTTAATTAAGTGAGTGTAATTTTAATTTAGATATATGTAATTTTAGTGTTGAAAATTGTTTTTTGGGTTTTTTTGTTTAGATTAAAATGAAGAGATTGGAACGTTCATGGATGTATGATGGAGGGTTATTAGATAATAAGAAGAGACGTTCTAATGCTAGGTTTATAGAGGGTGTTGCCGAGTTTATTGAGTTTGCTAAGCAACAAGAGGAGTATGACTCGTTAGAAAATAAACTTAGGTGTCCTTGTAGCAAATGTCGAAATATGAAATACCTATATGTCATTGAGGTACAAGAACATCTCTATACAAATGGGTTTCGTCCAAATTATTATAATTGGATTTCTCATGGAGAAGCCTATTCCCCAATTCACGAACAACCTCACATCGAACATGTTGACGAAAACCCATATAGAGATATGGTTGTTGATGCGTTGGAGTTTAATGTAGTCAATAATGACGATGACCGTGTAGCCTTGAATGAAGAGCAACCTCCAAATCCCCAAGCAAAGGCTTTTTTTGACATGTTAAAAGCTGCGGAACAACCTTTATACGAAGGGAGCAGAATGTCATTATTACAAGCCGCCTCTAGGATAGTAACCTTGAAGTGTGAGTATAATATGCCATTTCCTGCCGTTGATGGTATTGCTTCTTTCCTTGAGGATGCTATCCCCGAAGATAACGTCATGACTCGAAGTTTCTACAACACCAAAAAAGTAGTTAAAGGTCTTCAGTTACCACATCAAAAGATCGATGCTTGTCCCGAAGGATGTATGTTGTTTTGGAAAGATGATGCGTTACTTGACAAGTGCAGAAAATGTGGAGGAGATAGATTTCAGACAAGCGATGGAGATGTTGTTTTCAAAACAAAAAAAGGCAACAAGAGTGGTAATAGGGGTCAAAAGTGTAAGAAACCAATAGCAGAAAACCAATTAATTTACCTTCCTCTTACCCCTAGACTTCAAAGAATTTATTCTACCAAAAAACTTGCCGAACAAATGACATGGCACAAAGAAAATCCACGTACTCCTGGGAAGATGTGTCATCCAAGTGACGGGGAAGAATGGAAACGATTTGATCAAATCTATCCTGAATTTGCCGAGGAACCCCGGAATGTGCGACTTGGCTTGTGTACGGATGGATTTAGTCCTTTTACCCAATTTGGCAAGAATTACTCTTGTTGGCCCGTAATGGTCACACCATACAACTTACCGCCTTGGTTATGTATGAAAAGAGAATTCATTTTCTTGTCTCTCATTATTCCCGGTCCTAAAAATCCGAAAGGCCATTTGGATGTTTATTTACAACCATTAGTGGAAGAATTGAGACAATTGTGGGAAGTTGGGGTGGAAACATATGATGTTTTCAGAAAGCAGAATTTTCAACTAAGAGCTTCACTTTTATGGACAATAAACGATTTTCCCGCATATGGTATGCTATCTGGCTGGGCTACTGCGGGACAAAAAGCATGTCCTCGTTGCATGGGTGAAAGTAAAGCTTTTTGGCTTCCGAATTCCAAGAAAATTAGTTGGTTTGATTGTCATAGATGCTTTTTACCACTAAATCATTCTCTTAGGAGAAACAAGAAAGCTTTCAAAAAAGGGAAAGAGGTACTTGATGATGCCCCGGATCATCTTCCGGGTGATGAGGTATGGGAGTTGATATGTGATTTCCCATCTTCTATTGATGGTACTGAAGAAGAGTTTAAAGAACTCAAAAAGAAGAAAAATGGTTGGTTTAAAAGAAGCATATTTTGGGACCTTCCATATTGGAAAACAATGTTAATCAGACACAACTTGGATGTGATGCATATAGAAAAGAATTTTTTTGAGCAATTAATTGACATGATCATGGATGTCGAAGGCGATTCATGTGACACTATTGGATCAAGAAAAGACTTGAAGTTGTTTTGTGATCGTCCCAAATTACATATTCGCAATGATGGGTCCAAGCCAAAAGCCATTTACACTCTTGACAAACCACAAAGGAAGGTATTGTGTGAGTGGTTACGAAATCTGAAATTCCCCGATGGATATGCATCAGATTTTCGTCGATGTGTTGATCTTAAGAGGCTCAGGTTACAAGGCATGAAAAGTCATGATTGTCATGTGTTCATGGAGCGACTACTACCCGTTGCTTTGAAACATCTCCTCCCAACCACGGTATGGAATGCAATTGTTGAGATTAGTCAATTTTTTAGAGATTTATGTTCGTCCTCAATATGTGTTGATGACATGATTCGTCTTGAAGATCAAATACCACTAATATTATGTAAGCTTGAGATGATCTTTCCCCCTTCATTTTTCAACTCAATGGAGCATCTACCGGTCCATTTGCCCTACGAAGCCAAAGTTGGAGGACCCGTTCAATATAGATGGATGTATCCATTTGAAAGGTAATATACTAAGAGTATTACATATTTTTGAAATTTTAGATTAACTAATATATTACAAACTTTAATTAACAACAACGTAATAAATTATATATAGGTTTCTTAATCATTTGAAGAAAAAGATTGGAAACAAAGCAAAGGTTGAAGGTTCTATATGCAATGCCTATTTAACGGAAGAGATTGCAAATTTTTGTTCTCTCTACTTTGAAAAACATATAGAAACCAAAGCAAAAAACTTGAATCTTGATGAAGCAGATGAAGTTGATACAAGTATACCCGAGTTTTTTCAAACTCAAGATGGTGAAGGTTGTTCCTCTAAAGGTGGAACGAGATATTTGGATGACAAGGAATACAATCGTGCTCACTTATACGTTCTATCAAATAGCGAGATCTTAGAGCCATATGAAACGAAGTTTGTGGATGATTTCATTAAGGAACATCCTAATGTAAGTAGGGATGATGTTTGGGATAAACATGAAGACAAATTCCCAAAATGGTTTCTGAACCATGTGCTTGAGTTCAATATCCAAGATGATTTGATAAGGAGTTTAGCCTTCGGTCCTTCACGCTTGGTTAAGACGCGGAACCGATATTCAGTTAATGGATTTAATTTCCACACATTCGACCATGGTAAGGGTAAGGCTAGATGCAATTATGGTGTTACTATTTCTTCCGTTGATGACCACGAATACTATGGTATTATAGAGGACATTTTTGAGATGTCTTACAATGGTCGTGATCGAGCTTACAAGACTACCTTATTCAAGATTGAGTGGAAGGATAATTCCCCGGCTGGAATGAGAACACATGAATGTTACAAGCTTGTAGAAGTGAATCGTACCCGAACATACCCTAAGTATGATCCATTTATACTTGCACATCAGGCTCAACAAGTGTATTTCGCTTCCTATCCAAGCACGACAAATGATAGAAATAGTAAGGCATGGTGGGCAGTCATTAAGACAAAGGCACGATCACAAATTGATACCTCCTTTTTTCAAGAAGAAATAGTAACAAATGGGACAATTTTGTCTCCAACAGACGAAGTCATTCATGATAATGAAGATGAAGATGATGATGAGTTGGCAGAGGAGGAGGATAATGAGACTATGAATATTGAGTTGGAAGAAGGATGGGAGGAAGTTGAAGAAGTAGTGAGAGTGCATGATGATGACGATGTTGGTGATGATGATGACAATGAGGATGAGGATGAGGATGAGGATGTTGGTGATGATGATGATGAAGATCTAGAAGAGGATGAGGATGATGATTAGTTTGGTATATAATAGTTGTACAATTTAAATTCATGCTTGATATGTTTATTTGATGTTTTTTCTTCTCCTACTAATATTTTCATTTATGTGATTGTAGATGGCAGGAGGTCGAGGTAGAGTGCGAGGCGGTGGCAGTAATCGTGCTAATATTTCATCCGTGCAAGAAGAAGAGGAACTAGTAGAAGAAGAGGTACAGATTGAGCCTCAAGTGGATGAGGACTCGGACGATGGTATACCGATTCAGTACACCCAGGATAACCGGATTATACTTGATCCGGCGGGACTATGGTAAGTGTTGTTGTTTATTATATGTGTATTATTCAATTTTTAAAGTAATAAAATGATTTGTTTTAATTAACAATTTCTGTTACAGGTTTAGACATCAGACTCCTCGTCGAGGGGTCGTTGCTAGCACAAAGGAGAGCTTGTTAGGTCCTGTGCCTACTTCTTGGGGGAAAGCTAGCAAGGCTCAAAAAGAAGCTTGGTTCAATGCGTATCGGGTAATTGCATTAATTATAGTTAGTTGTTTTTTAACTCATTAAGCTAACTACTAATTAAATTAACTGTTTTTTTTTTTTTTGTAGCAATCTTTCTATTGGGCTCCTGAACATGAACAATCCGTCCTTGATAGATACCATGAAGTTGGTAAAGCAAGATATAGAGACTATATCTACAAGATTATTAAAAGAAAGAAGGAACCGAATCATCTAAAAGGTACATGTAATATATAAGTTTTGTCACTTGTAAATACAAGAATTAATGAAAATATCTTAATACTACTAACATACTTTTTAATTGTAGGTGAGAAATATCAAGATCTCCTAAAGCAACGCGAGACTCCCGAGTTCCAAGCCGTGTCCGCTCAAAAGAAGATCAACAAGAGAAGAGGGAAGAAAGATGCGGAGGTCGAGCCTACCCATCACGGGGGATCACGATCATTTTTTACGCGTATTTTTAGTGTAAGTCTTGAATGAATACTTCTTTTTTGAATGAATATACTATACTTCTTATATTAACAATTTTCCCTATTTAGGGAGGGAAGAAGAAGAAGGATAGCAGCAACAACGACGACGGCGGCAACAAAGACGGCGGCAAGAAGCCGATGATGACGATGCCCGAACTTTTCCTTGACACGCATTCCAAGGTCAACGAAAAGACGCAAAGAAGAATATGGATTAAGGCGAAGGACAAAGAGTTATATGTAAGATAGTTTCTCTCAACTAATGATGTTTTTTTGTTACCTTCGTCAATGATTGTTTTTGCTTAACTAATAATACTTTTCTTAATGTTATAGGAGAAATATGAGGCAGAGAAAGAGGCCCACCCTGAGCGGGATGATAATGAAATTTGGTTCAAATTGGTGGATGGTTACAAGAAGGGTATGGTATATGGGGCCGGACAAGCTCATGGGGTGTTTTACAAGGAACCGGCTAGAAGGTCCTCATATGAGCCGCGCGAAACCTACGAGCCGTCTCTTGTAAGTAAATTGCAATCACAACTTGACCGAGAAAGAGCGGAAAGAGATGAGGAAATGCGGTTGATGAAAGAACGTCTTAAGGCCATGGAGACGTATTTCTACTCTTGCAACCCCGGTTCCCAGCCATTTAATGAAGATCCTAATGATCCAAGAGGAAAGGGAGGAGACGGTAGTGGAGCTAGCATGGGATTTCAAGCAGTTAATTAGTTTAGTAACCTAGGAAAAATTGTCGAACGTGGAGATTTATTAGTTTAGTTAACGTGTTCATGTAATTTGATAACAGTTCTCTTTTTTTATAAAAGGAGATTTGGTTGTTGATACAAAAGGTGTTCGTCACCAATTGCTGGTTACTTTCTGGTTGCAGGTGTACTGATATTATTTCGTATTGGATTTGGCAAAAACGAAATAATGATTTTCATGAAAAATGCTCAGGAATTTTGGCGACTGAAATGAAGTAATGGCGACTGAAATCAGTCGCCAAAACAGAGCACAAGAAACCAAAGCCCCTGGAAAGTCAGGAGCATTGGCGACTGAACAGGGGAATTGGCGACTGAAGTCCGTCGCCAATTTGGCGACTGCTTCATTTCTGTCGCCAATTTGGCGACTGCCCTGTCTGTCGCCAAATTGTGTCTTTGGCGACTACTCTGTCTGTCGCCAAATTTGGCGACGGATTTCAGTCGCCCGAGTTTTTTTGGCGACAAAAGTCAGCGACAACTGTTTGGCGACTGTTGTCCGTCGCCAATAGGTGTTTTGCGACAGATTTCAGTCGCCAATATTTGTCGCCCGATTGTGTTTTCGTTGTAGTGAACCCTGATTATATAATCGAGCTCATGTATATATTTTTTGAGATTTTAAACTATTTTGAGTTATATTTTAATTTTAGTGTAAAAAATTAAAATATTGTTAAACATACATGTATAGTGTTTTAGTTGTAGAATAATTTTCTAAACTCAATATTTTGTCAAGGAGTTCATAAACTTTATAATATAGGTCATATATTTTCTACTGAAACTCGAAATTTCTATTAAAAAGCTCAAAATATATACAGTCAATTGTGTATATCTGGATATTGTATTTTCCTTTGTATTCGGTATATCATAAGTGATATGTGTTTAACTCGTCATAAATTTAACACTTAAGAAAAACTTACTCTTTATATAGTTTCCAATTCAAATGAATTTCAATATTTCAAACGATTTACGCTTATTATTAAAAATATACTTTTGTAAATCTCTTTTACATAAATTTATCGTAAAATAATATTAATAATAATCACTTTTATCTACTAATAAAACTGTACATATACCCGTTTTATAATTACGTTAATATATAGTACTGAGTATAAGCTTAGCTCCGCTTATATGATATCACAAAGTCTCGTTTATAAATTATGACCGTCACAAATTTATTTTTCATTTACATTCACATTTACTTTCCCACTTACCCTTTATAAAAGGTCATAAAACCGTACGTAAATACATGCCTAAACACGTTTTGATATTTAGTGGTGGAACGTCGGCCCCAAGTCCGGTCAAGATGTTATTTACCCGTACTGGTTTGCAGTTTACACTACAATTTCAAAAAAACAAAAAAAACAAAAAGCTAATTTGGATCATACAAAATGTGACATCTCAAAATTTACATGTAAAAATGGTCCACAATTCAATAGAAAGTGGAGGTATTTATGTCCATTTAAAGGTAATAATTTAGTAATAATTGAATAATACGCCAAAATAAACAGATATTTCATTCACTCCAATCAATTATATACATTTGCTTTATTTACATTTGTTAATATCCGTTTTCTTTTATTAATATCTTTAGTTGCATATCGATAAAAAATATAAAACTCAATATTCACAATATACTCGGTAAGACAATTTAAACTAGATTTCACATGACGGAATATCCGTCACAAGCTGAAGACGGGTCAAATAATACCCAAGTGGTTAGATAAGACAAAAGTATATGTTACTTCCTAGGTAATTTGTTTTTGTCTTATCTACCAATTTGGGTATTACTTGACCCGTCTTCAACTTGTGACGGATATATCCGTCTTCAATGAGACTATATGCTTGTGTTTGGTAAAGGGTATTTACCGTATACTGATCGATCGTTGGCATATTTAAGAAGTTTATCATTTTTGAACAATTAGTATGATGATTACAATATTTGGTAGATAGCATAATGAAATAACATACTAAAACAAATTTTTGGTATACAATTGTTCATCGATCTAAAACCGGACCAGATATAACCACCTATCCCAAAACTTGAGACCGAATTAGGAGGGACCCGGACCGAATTCGAACCCTTTAGTTTCGGGGTTTTTCGGGTTTGGACCAAAATGATATTACTTTACAAAGTAAATTAAGTTTTCTTTTTCAATGTGACAGAACCCGGAAACCGGTCACCAAATTTTTTGAAAATAGGAGACCGTGGTGAAATGAATCCGGAGCAGATTGGATCGGTCGATTCGGGTCACTTTTTGTTCACTCTTAGTTAGCATCGTTTAGAATAAGAAATGTACACCATTTTTTAAAAAAAAACTAACAATTTATTAATATTAATATGCTAATAATCAAACAGTTCAACTAACTCTGCTAATTAAAGTGTTATTTGGCTAAACTCTGAAAGAGTTTTTATAACTAAAAAAAGTAGTAGCTTGACCAAATATTGTAAATTAGCGAACTTCAAAAATTAAAAAGTCAAAAACTGATATTCACACGCAAAAGGAGAAATAAGTATTTATTACTTTTACTTCTACTTTTCACATAGAGTCAAAAAATCAAAAATTAAAATTAAAATGAATGGGACTAATTATGTCAAAAATATAATTTTTATAGTAAACCGTTTCTACAAAAGTATGGCTAAACAACCAAAACTTTTCCGAAAATTACTTATAAATAAACCGTTTACAAAGGAAAAACTATTTTACACAAGCAAAACCTAAATATGATTGTCAAACCTTTTACTAAAATTTGTCACTTATAATCTATTTTTACAATTTTTTTATGCTAAAATTAATTCGATACCTCCTGCACTCTCCACCGTACACGGCCAAAACACCTTAAACGATTTTTTCCGTCTTATTTTCAATTAACGCAACACCTACTTTCCCTCGTACCACCTCGTTCCTAAACCTATGATGGGTATATATTTTACAATTGAGAAGATCAAGAGAGACTAAACAATACTCTTCAAGTATCTAAGCTAATATTTACTAACTTCGTCGATTTATTGCCTGATTTGTTTCAATGTCAAGTACTTCATCATTCCATGTAATACTTCGTGCAGGCGAAATTTCCGTTTCCATGTGACTTATTCGTGAACCATTCGAAGACATTGGGACAAGTCCTCGATCAGATGCATATCCCGGAGTACTGGAACTAGTCGGAGAAGCCTCAAGTGGCCTTTTCTTGACCCGTCTTTTGACCTCATCTTCCCTTTTATCAGCGAATGTCAGGCACGCTTGGATACGAGGTGATCGTGATGTGGTGCCACTCAAATCTTCCTCCTCAGACAGGCTCTGATGATTAATGAACTGCACCATTATATGTCCAATGTAGACTATTAGGGCAACCGCGCAAGCTAAGCCAATGATGAAGAAGAGACCCCAGAAGCTTCCCAGCTCGAGTCTGTCGACTTTAAGCTGAGTGTCCTGTGAGCTGCAAGCACCACTTCGTAATAGCCACTTGTCGTGAATCCTTTGTAAATCCCCATTTTCTGATAGTTTCAGGATTGCTGTCGACATGTCTGTCGCTAAAGGTGAGTCTTGCGGAAATGCCTGTAAAAACCCAAAAATTAGACAAAAATAATTGTCTAATACGAGTTAACCAAGTGGTGTTAGTCTAGTGGTAACTGGGTTAAACCTTGAAGCTTGCAGAAATGCAGGAGTTGAGAGGTCTCAGGTTCGACTACCAGCTGGGGCGATGACCACTTGGCCACTGCAGTCCCCAAAGGAGTGGACCCGGGGGTTTCAACCCCCTCGTCATCAAAAAAAAAAAATTGTCTAATACGAGTAATGTTTATGTTCAGTAAAATGTTTTAGGTCTTGTGAGCTGGCAAATTAACTTACAAATCCCCAACCGTCTTTTGTGAACTCGTGACCTACGACAGTAAACTCGCATCTGGTTGACAGGAAGAGTTCCATGTATGCGCTCTTGTCTACCAGTGCAGCGATTCCACCATTATGAGGACCCTTCAACAGGGCTTCGGCACAATCTTCTTCAGACTTCAGAGAAATAAGATGGGATGCTGGAACGTTGAACTCGTCTTTTAGATAATCATAAGCATAAGACCCGTCTCTATATCCAATACGTTCATTGCTTGCTATCAAACTATGTATATCTTTCACAGGAGAAGAAAGTTGTTGCACAGTCAGCATGGATGTCAGACTAGCAGTGTAGCTAGACTTGAGTATCAAAATTACAAAAAACCAGATGATGAGCACAGCGCGGCCCAATGTACTTACGGTATTTTCCCCTGCATAACCAAAAACACGCATGCATCATGTTCTACCGGGAACCAGTGTTTAGAAACATATTAGCTAAGCGGAAATTCATTACTTACTGTGAGCAAAGAACCAAGTTGAGCAACTGAACCTGCAATTGAACATTTGAAGATATGAAAATCGGGCTAGTCTAAGAAAAAACCTGGACATGCTAAGAAAAAACATACCATAACATTGTCGAAATTTGCTTTTTTGGTGGACCTCGGAATTCATCATTAAGCCGGTGCTCGAGAATCCAAACAACACACCCCACAACAATGAAAAATGCAGCTATTATTCCCCACATTATTGGACTGAATGGTCTCAAAAACTCCCAAGCTTTTGTATTTTGGGACTTAACATTGGCTACAACAACTAAACCTGACTCGATATACGGTTGAGTAAAGTCTGCCTTCATCGTTCTGCGAGTAGTAATTGCAACATCCCCAATAACAGCATCGAATACCTGTAATTAAGTAATTAATAATGATACTGTTATTGCTGCATGCTGAACACATATGAACAATTTATACTAACTTACCCCGGCACTAAGATTGCTGATAAGGTCATTGATGTCTGGATCATTAGTCCCGTTGCCAAACGGAACCAATTTATATGGAAGAGCATATGGCAGCAAATTCACAGCAGACGTGAATACATCGATGCAAAAGCCTGAGAATGAATCAGTTTGTGGTGAATATGAAACAAACTCACGATAAACAACTCGTCTTGGAACTCCGATCTTTAGAAGCTTGCCATTTGTAGGGTAAGCCCAACCCCGAGGCTTATCTGTAGTATGTCCAGGCCAAATTACACTAAACAACCGCGGACTTGAACTTATTTGGTTGGATGGTTTAGAGGACAAAAGTTCCGGGGCTTGAATTGTAAGGCCGGAGGAGTTAGACCAATATCCTATTGTATTATGCCCGGTCCCTGCTATATTGAGTATATCGAAAGCAGGATTGATCAGATTCCTATCCGAATCAAATCGAATCTGGCCTGTCAACCCTGTCATGTTTGTACTAAGTATGCTGGATAAAAGCTCCGCTCCTCCATCAAACATATTCATCGTATCAAGGTGTATGTTACCCCGTTTCAACTGACCTAACATCAAATCATCTGAGAATGACACATTATTTCCTTGATTGAAGAATTCATCTAAGGCACGGGCAAGAATCCAAACGGTATCATAAGCATATAGACCATAAGTGTTCAATCCAAACGATGCCCTACTATTCTCTTTTTTAACTAAATCTCTCCACCGAGAAATGAAGTCAATTTTGGCTTGTGACTGTGGAGTGTGCATACGCAAGGTAAGTAGCCCTTGGATGTCACTCATTGCATTGGAAGAAAGCGGAGAATAAGTATCTATAACATCAGTAAGCCAACTGGTAGCAATCCACACATAACTACTATCTAGCCATTGAACAGAGCGAGCTACGTTAAGCACTTCCATCCCTAGGGTACTGTAAGTATGAAGAACAACGATCCTAGATTCCTGCATGCTCACCTGAAACAATACTTGCATAATTTCTTCTCGACTGGCATTGGGATCCATGATTGCTTTATAGCTAATAAAACAATGCTTCTCTGCTAACTTGTCGCCTAAAGAAACTATCCCATTTCTACCATAATCGTCATCATTATAAATGACGGTAACTTGCCTCCATCCAAAGTAATAAACTATTTCTGCTATAGCTGCCATTTGGAAAAGATCACTCTGCACCATTCTTATAAAGTAAGGGTACTGGAGGGACGAAATAGTCGGGTCTGAGGCTGCATAGGAGATCAAAGGGACTTGAAGACCACCTGCCAAGACAGCAACCATATGCGCGAGCACAGATGACTCCGGCCCTATGATTGCCACTACATCTTTCTCCATCAGCCTCATTGCTGCAAGAAAAATAAGGAACAACAACAATAGCAAGCAATACTTCAGATTTTATACTAGTACCAAGTATAAAACCAAAACTCATACCACAAATTCTCACATGGGACGGCCTCATCATTACATTATTACTACACTATCATGGCATTGACCCATACTACGAGATAATTATATCTATAACTTTGATTAAAATACTTTTCATGAAGAATAAAAAAAAGACAAATGATTGGCACGGAGGGAGCGAATAAGTAATCTATGACATTACTTGAACTTAAGCCATAGTCAAAATATTCATATTTTTCAATAATCGGACATTGATATGACAACTAGACACTCTCATTCTACACCAAAATATGCATGTTTTTCGTAAAAATAGCTGTATCTGACACTTAACACGCGCTTATGTCTATACTTCTAAACGAATCTAGTAACCTAAACTAGAAATCAAAACTAGAAAGCCAAAATTAACAAAAAACACTCGATATTTGTATGACACTTGGACACCGCATTCTTAGCCAAATAATGCATTATTTTCACAAATGGGCAGACGTGTTTGACGGGCACGCATCTGTGTCAGATACTTCTAAGCGAGTGTAGTATAACATAAGCGATAAATTAAAACTAATTAATTAGCCAAAATTATCAAAAACATAAGAAGGAAATGTGAAAAATTACCCTCAACAAACCCAAGGAATCCACTAAACTTGCTATCTAGAATTGAGACATTCAATTTAGTACCATGAAGAACATCTGGAGATGCATTAACATCATCAACTGCAGCTTGAATTGCAACTCTTACAACTCTACCAATTGCAGATTTGGATGATAAAATTGCACCAATATTCACTAATTTAGGTCTTAATGAAGGATTAGTATCACCATTAGTTAAATCAAACACCCCATCTTTCAGAATTAATCCCATTAACAAGAAAATTCTCAATACCCTCAGTAATACCATCTTAAACCGTACTTATTGTGGGAGACGGTCTTACAAGGTAAGACGGTCCATTTAAAAGATGCTAAAATTTAGGAAACCAAGTTATTAATTTGTTAAAAAGACACAAAATTTTGTTGAATTTACTAATTCCTCAAAAACCCAATTCTTAAATTAGTAAGAAAATGTTAAAATGTCAAGAAACCAAGTTCTAAATTTTGTTGTTACTGTTTAGAGAGTGTCGGAAGATGTAGAATTTTTAGACTTGTACGTCTTGACTTTTATTTGCATGTTTTTCTTACTTTTTTTTTAACTTTATTATTTACACTATTCTCAAGCAACATTGTCATCGTCATCCCTCACCAGGTCGTGATCTTGTTGGGTCATGCTGATAACGCCATAAAATATAATTAACTTACAGATTTTAGTGACACAAATTCTTGTTTCAGACCGTCATTTTTGGTCTGAAATACTAAAACGGGATTTTGTAACCATTTTATAGCCGAATGTAACCACGATAGTATGGTTAATGTTACTGCTTATGATAACTTGTTAGTAAATAATGGTTACATTTGGCTGTAAAATGGTTACAAAATCCCGTCTTATTATTTCAGACCAAAATTGTGGTCTGAAGCAAGACCAACTGTTTTAGTGATATTTTACCAATTTTGGTGACCTTAATGATTTTAATATCTATTTGTGACCTCGAAACAATGTGATAACCGTATTGAAAAAATAGTGGTGACCTTCTATGTGACTTTATGTTATTGGTTTACAATATTAACAAAATAAATAAAAATATGATTAGAAATGTTGGAAAATAACAAATAAGTCGAAAATGATGGATTTGATAAACTAGATCGTGACTTTTTACTTAAAAAGATAAAAGTGGGTTAAGATAATTAACGTGAAATTAAGAATAAAAATATCAATGACTCGATTACGTCGACCTGCTGCTCGAAAACGATCTTACTCCCTAGTTGATTGCATATGAGGTTGACATGACACATGAAAAAAGAGACGTCCATGAATTCATGTTGAAGATTGATACTCTCAATTTGGACCATTTAATTCCTTTTAACATTGGCAAAAAAAGCAAAAGAAAAAGAAAGAGGTCTATTAGATGATAATTTGCCAAAGTGGTAATAAAAGGACCAAACTAAATTTAACTGCACATTAAAATATTTCTAAAATTGAAACGTAAATAATTGATTGATACACTTCAAAATAGAATAAGCGAACAAACGATCCGGGCGGTGGGAGTCTATCGATTTTAAAATTGAAACGAAGATGAAATAATTTAAGAAAAAAATTGGATGAATTATTATTTTTAGTGGCTAAATCTATTTAAAATTACGACAAATAGCATGTAAAGATTTATTATAAATTTTGAATATATTTTGATAATTTTTTTTATCATGAATTTATTTGTATGAAGTGTGTTTTAATTTATAATGTATTTGATTAAATAATCATTTTTTATAATAATATAGTGATTTTTTTTCTCTTATTTTAAACCGTTTAAAGAAAGACTAGTCGAAAAAGAAGATGGTGACGGATGAACGAAAAGGCACAAGCATGTTGTATACTCGGTATTTTTTACAAGGATATTTTATTCACAAATTAGCCAACAAGAAGAATACAATAGTTCCTTATTAAAACACGAGAGCCACTATTAGGGTAATTGATTATAACTCTCTTAACTTTTTTTGAAACTTACTTCAACTAAATGTAATTCTGATTAAATTTTGCTCTTATTTAAGGATTCCAACTAAAAAAAGAGAATGGAGTCGTTTGGTTGCATGTAGGAATTCGTATTGCCTAGGAAGTCGTAAAACACATGATTTTAGAATTCACGTGGATTAAAAAATATTGTTTGGTTGCTATGTAGGAAGTGCAATTCATGTAGGCATTCCCACTTACCTAGGGGGGCCTAGGTAAGCCACTTCCTCCATTATGGAGGAATTGCAAAATCATGGGAAGTATGAATTCATGTGAATTAGGGTAACCAAACAAGAGGTCAATTTGGCAATTCACGTGAATTTAAATTCCTACGTTTTTTAGTAGGTAACCAAACGACCCCATATATGTCCGAATTTAAATCACCTTCTTCCTCCCAAATTTGTAAATCTCCTTGGTTGTCTAATTCTTCAATTTGCCTCAATCATCTTTGTCTTGTCTCTCTATAGTTATTAACTTCATAATCAACAACGATTATATTTTAAGGTAAAAACATTCATTCTTTACTTTAAGTTTTAAGTGTATTTACAAGTAAAAAATAGTTAAGTGTATTTACAAGTAATAATGAAAATAAATAACAGTTAATTAATCTGCCTTAAAATAAAATAGTTAATTGTTAATCGAAATAAAAAGAGTGATGCTTAAACGAACCGTGGCAGGTTTTCTTAAATAGCAAAGCACTTGGAATTTTAAGCCTAGCTTTAGATTCCGTCATTGCTATTTAGGATTAGTAAGGATCTTTTGTCTCACTTTTATGTCTCATTGTGTGTGTCACTCTAATTACCTTCTGACACATTACTTGTGATGAAATAAAATATTGCAATGAATATAATTACTTGTTGATTTGTTAGAAGGTATGTAAGTGGTGTAGAATACACAACGAGACACCAAATGAGATAGAGAATCACTCATTTAGAAGTGTTTCTCGATTAAGTTTGCTCAATAATTTGTCTTTTGAATGCTCTTTCTAAGCGTTTCCTTTAATAGAAGATTAGAATATACTATATTATATTTTTACGATGAACTATTGATATGTAAATTGGACGAATTTGTATTACTATTTTGTGAAATGAGAATGTTAGAAAGGTTAGAAAAAAGAAGGTCTATAGCAATCCTTATAGTAATTTAGTAATCACAATGACATATGACTTATATGAGCTAAACTTGAACGTCAATCAGTCTCCTACGTTTGGATTTGGCCGAGCTTGGATGTGGATGAGCCTAGTAAAGTATTACTCTGTATTAATTTATTTCATTTTATACAAAATATATTATGACAGTTGAGCATTATTTTATTTTTGGTGAAAAAAAGTGTGATTAACACAAAGTAAAAAAAATAAAACGGAAATAAAACACACTAAAAAGCATAAAAAAGAACTAAGCAAGGCCAAGAAACATTGATTTGGAGACAACAATAAACTAAGACTCTGGAAATAAAATACAGACAAATAAATAATTGAAACGAAGAGCACAATATAATAATTGTTTTTTTAGGAGAACAATAGACCATTATATTAAGAAAAAAGTGTTTAATACAAACCGGAAAGAAAAAATTTACGGAAAGTCAACCAATAGTTAAACAATAAGTCTCCCTTGTGAGTTGTGACGGATCACATCCCAAAGGTCTCAGGTTCAAGCCTCACCATGGGGGTAAATTGGCTTAAGGCTATGCCTTCTAGATTTCGAGTCTGTCACCCCGTAAAAAAGGTGGTTAATCTAGTGTACGTGGTTTGCAGGCTATCACGTATGCTCGGGGGTTTACCCAGTGCGCACCAAAGATAGCGACTGCGGGTTCCCACGTCATTCAAAAAAAAATAAGTCTCCCCTGTAACAGGTATATCCGTCACAAACTTGCGACGGGTCAAATACTACCCATATAAATAGATAAGACAAAATAAATTGGTATTTCATGTTGAGAATAATTAATTCACTCATTCATTTGTTCTCACAATACCTTTCGTTTACCCAACTGTAGATATTCTCTCCCATTTATTAGGAGGTTATGCATATATGTATCTATAAATACATTCTCTCTGTAAAAATATTTTAATATAGTTGAAATACACAAATTATATCCTCTATATGATATCAGGAGAAAGGCTGATCCTTCTTACCTAAACTTTTTTTTTTTCGCATCGTCTTCTCGGCTATCCCCACGCCGAGCCACAACATACCAAATTCCGACGAGCCCACAAAACCCCTCGTTCTCGTCAACTATCACTCTGTCGTCAAACTCGATGGATCGAATTACCAACAATGGCGTCTTCAACTTGAATCGCTTCTCCTTGGTTACGGTCTATTTAGCTTTGTTGATGGAAGTACTCCGGCGCCACCGAAAACTATTGATGGTGCCGACAAACAACCCATTCCAAATAAGGCCTATGCTACTTGGTTTTGCCAAGATAAGCTTCTATTCGGATCCGTGGCTAGCACTCTCGCCCCTGATGTCAGTCCCCTCCTTAACCGCCTCAATACCACCAAAGAGGCGTGAGATGTCCTTGCGGCCACCTACGCCCTTCCCCCTCGAGGTCACATTAAACAACTCAAACACAAACTCAAACATCTAACCAAAGGTTCATCTACCATAGCCGAGTATATGACCAAAATCAAAACCACTGTCGATGAGTTGGCTCTTCTTGACACCGTTCTCTCCTCTGAGGATGTCACGGACCAAGTCCTTGATGGGCTCGACTCTTCATACCAGTCCGTAATTGATGTCGTTAATGCCCGCGACACCCCCATACCCTTTCCTGAATTACTCGAAAAATTAATTCGGAAAGAACTAATTATTTCTCAAACAACCTCGTCCCAGCCGTCATACACACCTATCGCCAATCCTACCCATGCCCGTCAGAACCACCATCACACCACTCCTCACGCATCCTAACCTCCGCCTACTCAACCCTCTAACCAAAACCCAAAAAACCCGTTTCGTGGCAAGTGTCAATGGTGCCATGAACCGGCCATACCATTGCCTACTGCTCTGTTTTCAAGTCCCTGTACCCCTCCATCACCGTTCCTCGGTACACCCGTACTCCACCTCCTTAGGCCCACCCTACCGAACTTACCCCAGCTCAACCCAAGCCATGGTTGCTCGACAGTGGTGCCTCTCACCACGTCACTACTGACCTTGACAACCTCTCCCTTCATCACCCTTATGATGGCACGAACGAAATCGTCATAGGTGACGGATCGGGTCTCCCCATCTCGCACGCGGGTTCAACTCACTTACTCTCTCCCTCTCGCTCTTTCACTCTTAACCATGTTCTATTGGTTCCTAAATATAAAAAATATTATTTCCATTTCTCAATTTTGCAGTGATAATAATGTTCTAATCGATTTTACTCACTCTTGTTTTGTCGTGAAGGACTCTAATCGGTCGTCCTCTATATTTCCTAGGCACTCCCTCTTGTCTTACCTACCTTATATGGGTAGTATTTGACCCATCGCAAACTTACGACGAATACGTCTGTCACAAATGAGAATTTGTGATAGCTAAATTAACACACCAGTTACAATAACTTCATAGAAAAGTGTGAATTTTCCGTAAAGAATTCCACGCGCTTATTGGTATCGAGTTTTAATTAGTCAGAACCGGAGATAATCATTGTTTCTAAAAATAACAATTTTTGAAATTTGAATACACATCCGATTTTACTCAGTTATTGAGTCAATACTCAATAGTAGAGATGGCAATGGGTAGGATCTGGACAGGATCCTATATGATCCAGATCCAGATCCATTTTAAAATGGTATATCCAGATCCTACCCTTATCCTTAGGGTCTGAAAGTTGTAGATCCATATCCGCATCCTAAGGATCTGGGTAGGATCTGGATAAAATCCAGATCCGTCAATCTTCAACGATACATTCAAATGAAACCGCACCTAGTCACTATTATACATTATTTCACTTTTACTTGTGAATTATAGACGATGTTATAGTCGAATTACCCTCTATTATCTTCACTGGTTTAAAAATCATAGTCTAAAAAAAACAAAACGAGCGTACAAAGTGTTAAAAGTCTTATAGCAACTTACAAATAAGATTTACAAACCACAAAATAATTATAATTCCAACAATTCATAATAAAATAAATTGTTCAAACAAAATAAACACTAATACTTCGATCCTTGTTTCCATGGTCTTGCTTTGAAGGATCGAATTTATGCAAAAATTACCCTTATAGAAATTAAAAGAGGGTCCAAGGGTAGGATCTGGATCTTAGTGGTGGGATCCAGATCCGACCCTCGTACTCGTATAAGGATATGGGTCTGATCCAGATCCTAAGGATCTACAATAATGAGATCCATATCCTACCCTTGGGTATAGGGTCTGGTGGATCTGGGTAGGATCCGGGATTCATTTTCATCTCTACTCAATAGTCAAATAGGAGTACTCACTAATTTTATTTATATATTTTAATTGTTAAAGTGTGTGTTTGAACTTTGAAGTTGACGTAACTCAAACTACTCCAATAGTAGAATACCAAGTGCAAGAGCGCGCAAATGAGGCTAACTTTAACAAATTCAAATCACTACACTACAAAAAAAATATTTGTCTATTTACAAACCCAATAAATCAATTTTAAAACCGATTTCGTCTATACATTAAAATAAGTCAAATACATACCTCTATCGTTTCCGTAAATAAAAACAAATCTTATGCTAATATCTAGACAGTATACATACGTTAAAAAACCAATATAAATAAATTATTTAATCCGTCATAAATTAAAATATAATACTCGTCTTAAATAAAGATTTTTGTTACATAAAAATACAAATTCAAAAGACTGGAGTAATTTTCTATTTGAAGCTGCTACCATACCAAACATTTAATAAAACCCTAAAAATAACAAAACCCTGATTTTATTTTTATTTTCTTTTATCCTTCACAGTGTACTACTCCTGCTGTGCTTCTTCCTCTTCTTATTTTCAACCCCATTTCAAATTTGATTCACTTTCTTTTTTTGCATGGTAGATTTTCCAACATTTATTTTCATTTTAATCTTTTTTTTAAAGTGAAATAAATAAATAAATAAAGCACAAATTCAAACTTCAATTTTTTTTAATTAATCTCAATTTGGAGATCTTGGATACCCAGGTAATCTTTTCATTATAATTTTGTCTTGCATGTCTATTTAATTATTAAATCTGCAAAGGTTAAGTCTTTATTTCAAATGGATAATTTAAATGTTGGGTTTTTATTTTATGCAAAATAATTAAATGGGCAGCTGAAATTTCATAAATCTGACTTACATTCACTTCAAAGTTGTGTTCTTGTTCATGTACATTGCTTCAAAGATTCAATTTTTGAATGTTTAATTAGGAAATTAAAATGTGGGTTTTGTTGCTTATAACCAAATGTAAAATGGGTTGTTTGAATATTGGTTGGATGAGTTAAATTTATTTTGAATTTGATTTACTGAATGTGTGTTTGCTCGTATCAATCATTTGTTTTGCTTAATTAAAATACGATTCAGAGAGAATATAAAAGGTAAACAAATGACTGATGCGGAGCTTGTAGGATTTAAGCCTTGTTTGATGATTTTTGACTTCTGTTTGACTGTTAATTTGAATTAAGCTTACAAATGTGTATTCCCTCAGTTCAGTCATTTGTTTACCTTTGATTAAAGTAACCGTCTCAAGGGATGGTAAACAAATAATTGAGACGGAGATAGTAGGAATTGAATCAGTAAGTGTTGGGAATATGAAGAATTCAAAAGTTCTGATTTTTTATTTGGGTTTGAAATTGAAACAGGTTTAGGAAATGGGTAGGAATTTAAGCCCTGCATTGAGTCAAGAACTAGCAAATCTAGGAAAAGGTGATGAATGTTCCAAGTCTGCAATGAAAGCATTGAAATCGTATGTGAAAGATTTGGATTCGAAAGCAGTACCACTCTTTCTTGCTAAAGTTTCGAAAACTAAGAATGTGGGTTCTTCATATGGGGAATGTGCTATTTCTCTTTATGAAGTTCTTGCTAGATTTCATGGTCCAAATATTGTGTCTCATTTAGATGATATAATGTCTACAATCATTAAGACATTAACGACGAGTGCAGGGTCATTTCCTCTACAACAAGCCTGTTCTAAGGTTGTTCCTGCCATTGCGCGGTATGGGATTGAGCCTACTACGCCAGAAGATAAAAAGAAGCGTATTATTCACTCGCTCTGTAAGCCTCTTTCGGATTCACTTTTATGTGCTCAAGAGAGTCTTTCTTGTGGTGCTGCGCTTTGTCTGAAAGCGCTTGTTGATTGTGATAATTGGAGGTTTGCTGCTGATGAAATGGTGAATGAGGTTTGCTTAAAGCTTGCTAGTGCTTTGAAGGATACTCCGACTCAAACGAATTCTCATATGGGTTTGGTCATTTCTTTGGCCAAGAGGAATAGTTTTGTCGTAGAGCCGTATGCACGGTTGCTAGTTAAAGCTGGACTGCATATTCTAAACTGTGGTGTGGCAGACAAGAATTCGCAAAAACGTTTGACTGCGATTCAAATGGTGCATTCCCTGATGAAGTGCTTGGATATCAGGAGTATTAGCTCAGAGCTAGAATCGATTGTTAATGAGATGGAGAAGTGTCAATCTGATCAAATACCATTTGTTAAGGGAGCTGCTTTTGAAGCATTGCAGACTGCTAGAAAGTTCCTAGCAGATAAAAGGTCGGAAATAACTGAGTCCGATGTGATCTCAGTGACTGGATCAAACTTGAGTCGGACCCGTATTAGTAATGGTCGGAGGAGAAATTTGTCGAGTTCTGGTTCTCGATCTCCTTTATCTGGGACTGGGTCAGCTTCTCCTTTATCAGACTCACCCGAGTCACAGACCCTTGATTCATTTGGTGTGTATGATTCTTACATGGATTCCCCTATATCGACATGTCAGGCTTCGTGTAATGTGAATCAGAGTAGAAAAAATGCCCACAGGAGGCTTTGGAGAGGAAATGGATGCGTTGACGTATCTCTCAAGGATGGGCTTTTTTCAGAACTTGCTCGTGAAGGATCAAACTCTCGTGCATCCTCCGAGCATGATGGAAAATCTGGTACTTATGCTTATCGATTTCCTGGGTTTGTGCCAGGAAGTCGAGCAAATGGAGGGCCGAGAAGCCGAACTCCTAGCCCTCAGGTAATATTCTGAAATTGTTCTTGCTTATTATCTTATACACAGATAGTAGGATAATACATGAAACTGCTATATGCACCATTGACATTTATCTCTGCATATTTCATAATCTGTACTGGAAATCGCGTCTGACATTCACACTTTGACACTACTATGGTGATTTCAGAGAACAAACTCTCAACGAAACGTTGATAACATCAAAATATACACTACTCCAAGGAAGCTATTGCACTCACTCCAAGACGATGATGAGAATTCCGACTATTTTCATTTTGAGAATCAAATCAGACAGCTTCGGAGCCCTGTAACAAAATACAGAGATTGTGACTCCTTCAACCAAGATGGGCTAAAAGACAGCAGTGATTCTGAATCAGTTTCATCGACAAAAGACGTGACTGTAAGACAGGTCCATAATCATAAGCTTCAGGGAAATGAAAACCACTCACTTAAGGTTGTCAATAACTCAAGGTGGAAGATTTCAAAAATGTTCGTCTTCTTGTTCGTGTTGCTGGTACTTGCTGCTGCTTTTGGATTAGTTTTGTGGTCTGGTGATCAAGATAGGAACCCGACTCTGGTCCCTACGTAGTCAAACATACGAGTAGCATGATTTCTTATCATGAAAACTCAGCCTTAGCGCCTAGGGGTTAGTGCCGGTAATATACCGGCCAGTCAAGTACTAGTCTGAATTCTGTTAAGCTGTACTCTAGTTTGTATTTGTATCTGTCAGTAATTTTTTTCCCTGAACTCTGTTCAGCTCAGAATGTACCTCTGTCTGACAGAGAGAACGATTTAGATTCGCTACTTTAGTTGGCATATATGATATGAAGTCGGATGTTTATCACTTTTATCAGTTCTGCGTACAATTAAGGTAAACGCACGGTTTCATCATGGCAGCCATTGGCAGGTATCAAGGATCCGATGTATGCAGTCTTACTCTTATTGATAAAGTTGGAAGATTTCGACTGTCATCTTTACAGAGAAGGGTATTTACAAACTATGTAAGATTATCATGCTCGATAACCTGCGCGCCTCTCCACTTCTCCCCGGGTTCTACTATCACTGGAACAAGCATCGAAGCAGGACCAGTGCAAATGAAGTAATCCTTCCCATACTTGTCGGAGTATGATCCCGGGCTTGATACTATGATGTCGTCGTAACCCATTCTTATCACTCTGTAAAACAGCTCTTTCCCCTGGAAAATCGAAAACAAAATACATAAATTGGATCATCAGTATTCAGATAAATTGAGGATGGTAACAAACTCAATTACCTGATCAAGTATCTCGTATTTAGAAGGCGGAGTTCTGTAGAATGGCTTGGATCTCTCAGACGGAGGAGCAGCATACACCCTGCTCATCTTATCGTTCAGAATGGTAATAGGCACGTCTTGTATAGTCCATTCACCAGGTTTAATGGGAGGGTCCGAACCCATTGAAAAGAAGCCGGGATCCTCAACTTTCATGGCCTCAGACGGAGAGAGTAACTCGAAGGGCGAAGATAAGGGAGGTTGGCAACAATAAGAACATCCCTGAAGTCCTTGAATCCCTGCGCCTGATCGTCTTATAAACTTGAAATGGCTAAGTATTGCACTGGTGAGCTTTACTGGTTTTTTCCCGTTGTTCTTTACTATTACCGCTGATGCCATGCTCTCGAGGTATAATGACACAATGTACGTTATTTCGAGAGCTCCACTCTTGCAACTTAGTTCTACCTGGGAGACGGAAAGAGAGCGAGGATGTAAGACATACTCCTATGTTCCCTGCAGAACTCAAAACTGGCTTACATATTAGAGCTGTTCATGGGCATACCGTCCGAAAATACGGCCCATCCGGCCAAAATGTTTACCGGGTTTGGATATCATTTTTTTGAAAAAATGGGTCATGGGCTAACCCGGCCCAACCTATTTTAGTAAATGGGCCGGATACGGACAAGAGAAATGTAAAACGGGTTGGCCGATCCGGCCCGCTAAAGAATATGAGCAATTAATATAAAATTAATTTTTGCTTATTTTTTTACTCTTAGTTTGGATTTTAAACTTATATTCAGATGACCAAGTTAGTCGTCCTTATATTTTGTGTATTGAGGTTAAAACCTAAAAACTTAATTCAATATCGGCTTTGTAAGTTTATCACATTGTTAATTACGTACTTCATTAATTTTCAAAAGTTAGCAGAAAAATATGAGCCCGACAGCCCACGGGTTGCCCGAATTTAGCAGTTGGGCTGGTAAGGGCAAGGAGAAGTGGCCCGCTATTTTGGCCCAACCCGCCCGCTATAGTCTTATAGGGATACTTTTCCCTTTCAGCTCAGCTCATGTCCGGCCCAAACCCGCATTTGCACAGCTCTATAATATATATAACCGAATTCTGATGGTTCAGAATGTTTGCCTTTCACGGTTTTACCGACAGTAAATTTTTGCCTCGATCATTTCTCATCGACCATTATTCTGTTAAAGTCATAAGGACGATTTTAAAATTGACGACTATAAAACTCGAGATATGACTACCCGTCTACCACAATTCAAACATTTATTTCAACCAGCTAAACTAACTGACATCTGTCATTGCTACTCGTAAATCAAACTAGTATTAAACGGAACAACACTCGATTTAACTAACCTGAACAGCATCAAAAGAATCAGAATCAGCATCCTTGACAACCCATTCACATCCCGAAAGCACAGAGCTGGTCGACGAAGAAGTAACATCATTAAGAAGCAATGCAATACCTCCTTTAGAAGGTGGAAGTGTATACAAAACCTCCTCAAAACCGTCATCCTTCCAGAACACTTTCGGCCTATACGAAGTAACATGTGCATTGGGTATTTCCAACTTCATTGAGCTCCCATTTCTTACACTTAGCTCAACTGCAGGAGTAATGGTGCCGGTATCAGTTGAGTCTAAGAATTTAATGCCTTTTCTTCCGTACTGATCGTTGAGAGACTCGAGTAGCAAAGACGGTGAAGTGGGTTGTGTTGAGGTTGAAGAAGCTTTGCAGAACGTCGTCGGTTTGAGAAGGGAGAATGGGAGTAGTGAGGCCATAGAGTGTTGATGAATGGGGTGAGGTTCCTCATCCTTTGTTCTCTGTTTGTGACCTGTAACAAGTTCTAGGATGTGGGGCTCTTCTCTTTTTGTTTTTTACATAAAATGAAGTTGTGTGATTGTGTCTAGAGTCTAGACCTTGCAAACAAGTTATTCAAGCCGGGCCAGTTGGTTCGTTTCATATTCTTATTTTTTGATAGATGGATAAATTAACCGGTACCTAACACAAAAGACGAGCGTTCGAGGCAATGGAATGCGCAAGTTGGTTTATGTTTGTATGCGCAAGTTGGTTTATCGTTCTACAAACATAACGAAAACTAATGCAATGAAAGGAAGAGCATAGGTCATTAGGTCAATAATATCGGTAGGAATCTTGCAGAAACAGCAACTTCTTGAAACGATTCCAAGGTTCAAAAAGACCGATGATTCTGAATCAGTTCTATTTCTATTTACGAACAATGAATTGAATACCTCGAATCTCTTTAGGTCAAACAATTGTCCATTCACCAGGACATTACGACAAATTGTTACCTTTTGAGAAACCGAGAAATGTTTACAGATTGGTATTGGTTAGGATGAGGTCGATAACATCTGGACAAAGGAAAGAAGACGATGAAATTATTCGACTTGCCCTTAAATAAACACCCACCAAGCACAATGAAGCAAACATTAATAGCCTCCGACTAACACAATCTTACGTTTCGTTCTCAAGTTTACACAACACGATCTCTCAGAAACACAGTCCACAGAACTATAACCCACAAAATAGAATCTGGGCTGGCAAAACCTACCACATTTATATAAGGGCCAAAATGAGGGAAAAAAAAAAATTAAGAAAAACGAATCCGTATCTAGCAATTGTCTCCAAATGGTAAACCTAAAGGTATAGCTAGATTAAGGATCAAAACTAGAAACTACACTGGCTGTCACTAAGCCATCAAAAACCTGTCGACTGCAAGCACAGGAACAAGTCACGAGCAATCAGCAGGCTGAAGCAACTTCTTCAGAAACACCACTCTTTTCTGCTTTGGCACCTTCGGTAACCTCAGCAGGAGAATCCACCAGAGTACTAGAGTGACCGTTGGGCAGAGGTTCGGGTGCTGATCCCTCGATGAAGGCTGCAGCTGCAGCATCTGCATCATGAGATTTCATCATTTTGTCGTCTCCTGAGACCTTGTCATTTTTCGTGAACTTTAACTGCATCAAACAAGCATTGGAGAACAACTCGGAATAAGTATTACAACTGTCACTTAGATAAAGCTAAATGAGTAACGAACAAATGAAACTCTTACCTGTTTCTGATATTGCTGTTTTTTAGCCTTCTTCTCTAGCAACGCTTTTTCTCTTGCCTCGTAAAATTCAAAATCATCAAGAACACTAGTCTTGCTCAAATGAGACTTGAAAATTTTGACAACCTGGAGTCCCTGCTCAAGCTTAACCTGCAACACCAATGACTACACATCAGCATCGACTAAAACCACAACAGAAGCGATGTCTGGTCACAAAGCAAGGGCACAATGAAAGAGCAAGGAGCAGAAAAAGACATCTAAGGTATTGTGTTTTACCTCTTGTGTGTCTCTGCTATTTGTAACAGGCTTGTTATCATTATTTTCTAGAGTGATATGCTTCAACAAATTGTTTGGTACATCCTTGACTATGTGCCACTTAACAGGAAAGCAGCCAGACCATTTATCTTGTTGCCAGAATTCCATGCTTTTGTTGAAATCAACCGGGCCAACCATTTCTGCCAAGCCAACAAATTGTCCACTAGCATTTACCTGAAACAATCAGACAAATATATGACAAACTATCACATGATTAAAAATTTAAAAGTAATAAAGAGAGAAGTACCGGCCGGATAACCAAATTTGGACTAAAACACATACCGAAAATAATAGGAACACAGGGCAGTCGTCAGGCTTTCCTTTGGCTTCCTGATATGCAGCATCCAGTTTCTTGTTTCCATTTGGAGTACTAGCCCAAACATTGTACTTGACGCTTTTGTGAATATCATCCTCGCTATAAGATTTAATGACAAAGAATCTTACATCTTTGAAGCTCTCAGGGAAGTCATCTTTGTTATATTGCTCCTTGTCAGGAATCAAAGATGGCTTCTCTTCTTTATTTTCCGTTTTGAGTGACAAATCCTGCCCCTTCACTGCCAATTTAACTGACCCAAATCCTAACTGAGTCTTTACGCCCCTTGCTCTAGGACCCTTGCTCAATTCGTTTAGGGTGTCCTTGTTCTCATTCCCATAGGTAAAAAATCCATTGTTGTAGCCTTTGGAAGGATATTTGTTGTCAACTGTTCTCCAATTGTTCCATGACTTTGGGTTGTAATAGTTTAACCCAAACCCTGAGCCACCACGATAAGTATTTCCGTACTGAGCATATGTTGGATCAGTAAGCTGTGATCTCCCCATGAATCCGCCAGCTTGATTCATTCCATTGTTCATATGTCGCTGCTGAAAGAACACGAAATTAGCACTTTAGTTGCTTAACTACATCATGCTCAAGTCCAATTTCAATTTAATGGGTGCCCTTACAGAAAGCCAAAAATATCCAAGACATGACAAAGAAAAAGCATGCAAAGAAACAAGTATCTACCATCTTCGAAAGGGACAAGTTTCCACCATTTATCAAGTTATTGGGTCTTTGCAAGGAAGGTTAATAACGCATAACAAAAATGTTAAAGTCTACCCTGACACAACATTCACAAAGACAGAATGAAGCACCAAAGCTTGATACGAGGAACTTCACAAGAATGAGGAAACATTCACACACAATAAAATTTATCTTTTGAACCCTAGTACTTGGGAAAATTTAGCATGAACTTATTTCAGTGACAAAGATTTTCTCGAGACAGTCTTAACATAATACTGTTATATGAAACTGACCTAGATAACCATCAAAATGGAATAATTACCTTTTGAATTAATTGGTTCATGGGTAACAATGGGTTGGTCTCACATAATATTGACACTAGACAATCTGATAAGAGACTACTTGTAGTAAAGAAAGTAGAAATTCATAAATTGAGGCTTGAAACTCAATAATGGTATCCGCTAAAATTTGCTTCAGAAATTTAAGTCTTTCACACAAAATAGGAAAAAATGCTGAGAATAAATTCTAAGAGTAGCACAGGTCAACTCTTTCCATAGCCCCTTAAAGACTCGAACAAAAAAATAAACTTGAACATAGACAGCCTATGAGTTTGTGACTATTATAACAAAATTAAGTGAGGTTCACTTACTGAGTGCAAATCAACTCCGTCAGGATTAAGGTATCTATAATCATTCCATAAGCTAAGCTCATCATAACCTGTGCCAGAAACAAAGAATTGGAAAACATACATCAATCAACTGTGAAATCCCCTCAGAAATTTGATCTAATGAAAGTTTAAAGAAACCTTGTATGTATACTGCTCAAGTTAACAAAAAAGGTACAAAGCGGCAGAACAAATGGGTTAGTGATGTGACATATAATGCCAACGACTATGACAAGTTATTTTTTGGTGTAAAGTATGTTGAAGGGATTTAGAGAGGACAGAAATGAAAACGCGCTCCTTTAGCCAACTTTTTGGCAAATTAAAATCCCCCAGCATAAGATATATTTGGAGGGAACAATCACCCATTATTGTATCAGAAAAGAAAGTTCAAATATTTTGAATTAACAGTATTGTGACTATAGCTCATACCTCCGTAATAGTACGGGTAACCGCCGGCTGGGTAGTACATGCTCAGACTGTTGTAATCCTGGAATGGTATTGCAGACCGCTCATATGGCTTAGCCAAGCTATTTATGGTGTTACGAGAAGCATATGAACCAAACTGCAAGCACAAAAGTATTCAAGCATACAGAGTCAGTTTATCGTCACAAACCCCGCCCATTACTTTTAGACTTTCAGTATAATAAACAATGTCAGAAAACTAGAATCCGACATCAACTAGCATCCATTAACGCTCACCTTTTTTGGATTCTCATGTACATCAAGAGACTTTGTATGTGAATCCAGAGTTAACTTCTGCAACAACTCCGCGGCATCTGTAACAGCACAAATTAATAAACCCGTTAAGCAATTGAAAAAACCTTTGTGACCAAAGAGAAAAGAAATTAGAAGAAAAGTATGCAATCAAGATTAGATACGACAGGTTCACAAATTAATAAATCGCGGCAGACTGAAGAATCATTGTGTTGTGATACATGACAGTATGACACTTAGTTAGTGGAAAAATTAGATACGGAAGGTTCACAAACATAGATAATGGACTTTTTTTTACAGTGAACTTCACAAAGAGAGATGAAGAAAACGTAACACGTAAGGAAGTAAAATATAGCAAGTGAAAGAAGGAAGGAAGGAAGCACGCGACAATACCACTTGAAGGTGTACCCATGGCTGCCATGATGTGCTACCACTTCGCAATATATCAAGCTGTTGAGATCAAAAGTTAGTCATAAATTGTCAGAATTCTCAGTATAATATAATTTCAATACAAAACAAAGATGGGAAACACAACCAAAACCAGGACTATCTTAAAAACATTTTCTCTCTTCGAATCGAATCAAGCTCAAAAACAACGCAATTCATTATTTTCTCATTTGAATATCAAATAACAAACAAATCTACGAAACTCCGATAACAGACTCGTTCCAACAACTGAGTATTACAAAAATGATATTTCAAATACATGTAACACAATAAAAACTTGATTTAAATCAAACCGACAAAATTTGATTCTAAATTTTGTTCAATAACTGCTAAAACAAACAAATCCCGCGAAATTAACAGTCTAAAATCATGAAAGACACTTACGTTAAATGATAAAAGCACAAAATAACAACTTAATTCCATAAATCAAACCCTTTTCATATGAAAATCAACTAAATCCTCTTAAAACAGTGCAAAAATGATGACCATAAGAATCATCGATTACAAAAAACACTCGTAAATTCGACGAAAACAACAAACACAAATCAAAACCCACAACAAATCTGAAAAAATACTTCGAAATGATTAGATCTGAAAGAAGTTAAACCCAAACCTAAACCCAAATCTAAACTTAAACCCTAGCTCATAAACATAAACATACATAAACCCTGTCAAATTTCAAAAAATCATGGAAAAATAAAGAAATGAATTAGGAAAATAGATCGGGATTAAAGTGGAAAAGAAGAGAGGGAAAATTGTGAGGAGGGATCACCTGAGGAGGAAGTGAGAGTCAAATTAGGGTTTTGGCGGCAGGAAGAATTGGGGGAGAACAATTGAAGAGAGAGAAAGGGTTAAGTGAAGAAGGGGGATTTGTGGAAAAGGAGGCGCCGTGTGGGTTTTGGACCCCAACATATACCTCTTTCCATGGGTTTTGGACCATATCCCTCTTTATTATTTTTACAATTAATAATGCCTTTTATTTGAGTTTTTATTATTATTTTAGTTTAATTTGATTCGGTTTAGATATGGTCTAAAAATGCGAAATTGATTAAATATCAAAAATGTGATATTGATTTTATAAATTAGATATCAAGTTTTAGGTTAATGTAATTATTTTGACATGTTTGAAATGACCTGATAAAATTGATCCATACTCGAACGCGACACCCAAACTTTACCGGACCGAGTACAACATGGCCCGAGTGTTTATTGTTTTCAACTGATTATTATCTATAAATAATTTGATAATAGTTAACCTAAAATGAACCGAACTCGACTTGACCCGAATCCGCCCCAAATAACCAGAACCAAAGTTGCCTCAATTTGAACTTGACAAGTTTGACCTATTTGCCATATCTAAGGTTAAATGATAATGAGATGGTTTAATTTATGAAATGAGTTATTCAAATCCTTACCCACAAAAAATAATAACTTATTTTGAGATCGGCTAAATTTAACTATAAATTTCAAATTTTTGATGATTTTTAGAACAATTAATGTTATTGGAGCTTAGAAAGGGTTTCTTTTACTAGATCTCGATCCATTTTCAAATTATTATGCTCAAATCTGTAATGTATCTAATAGGTCCAAAAAGTTAAGATTCATATTCGGCCCATTGGTTAGGTTTGGGGGACTTGGGTCGAATACAGGTTTTATTGTCATTTGTACTTGTGTTTATCATAGGTAGGTGAATTCCTTACATCAGTTACACAGTGAGATGAGTTGGTGGATTTACTATGATTCGATATGAACACATTCGCAGTTAATTCATTTAGGGGTGAATAAAAGTGATTCGGGCTGTCCGGGTCGGTCTTCGGGTTGCAAAAAATATGGTGACCGGTCAACATTGAAAAAAAACTCAATTTACCTTGTAAAATAGTATCGATCCGGTCAAAACTCGAGAAAAATCGGGCCTAAATGGTTCTGGTCATGTTCGTATCCCCTCCTTACCGGTAGAATGTATGATCCGGGGTCTTGAGGTATGTGGTCATTTGGTTCGCGGGTTCATCCGCTTCGGTCAAGTGTTGTACTGGTGAACACCCCTAAATACATTAAACTAATTAGAAGTGACTGGTGTTAACTAATTTAGAAATCAGATGGTAGGATGGTAGTTAGTAGCAAAGGATATATTAGGTGGAAATTTGTAAAATATAGAACAATGGTAAATAACAAATTTTGTTATTTTTTTTATAGCTTTAAGATTTCATGAAAAAAATTAGCTAAAACTTATAACAATATATAACTTTCTTTAAAGCATTAAAAACTTCCATTAAAATTATGTGGATAGCTATTAAAATATCTATCTTTTTATCTTTTTATTTTTTTAATTAGAGGTGTACCATGACATCATTGACATGTTCGTGCTAAGGATTTCGGTACTATTAAGCCCAAACTAAATCGGAGGCCTTGTTGTTATAACTAGTTTGTAAGTACTTATTTTTTTCGCTTTTTGGGATACAAAGTCAATTTTAAAGGTTTAGAGCCCGACGTTCTAACATTTCAGTCTCTTGTATTTAGTGTGATTAATACATTTCATATTTCTCCCAATTTTTTCTTCTAACTTCAAATAAGGATTTCGATTTCTATCTGTTTTCTTACTATAATCTTTAATACTTCATACAATGTAGGATCATAATTAAAAACTTAAAAGAACTTGAAATAACTAAAAACTAAAGAAGCAACTAGTAAGTAATATGGAAAAAAATTAAGATTTGAAGGAAAAAGGAATAACAGATTGATATAGTCGTATACGAAAATATAATTAGAGACTGAAAATCATAGATGATTTGATAAATTTCATTAGTAATTTGATATTAGTCCACATTGAAGAGTTAAGAACGAATAAACACCTAAGAGGGGGAGGGGGTGAATTAGGTGTGACCTTTTTAAAATTTTAACGACAACTACACTTGAGAGACTTAATGACGAGTAAGTTCACAAGATGAGCAAAGTGTTCTATGCAACAGTATGATTGACTGTTACACAGAAACTTGGAATCGTTCAAGTTAGCGAGAATAAAGCGAAGAGTATGTAAGTAAATAAACAAACAACCAAAGTTAAAAAATTGGTTCAGTCTCTACTCCGAGACCTACGTCCAACCGTTATTTTATTGATTGTTTAGAAATTTACTCCAACAACTAAACGAATACAAGTAAAATAACTCGCCAACCTACTCCGGTTGCATTTGCTCAAAGTTACTCCGCTTCAAGACTTGACTCAAACTTAAAGCTACTCCGCTTCAAGAGTTTTAGGACGGTCTATCTCTGGTTTACAGGATCAGAATCTCAGATGTTCACTTAAGAACGTGGAGATTTACATTTAAGATCTAAACACGAGAATCATGGAACAAACTCATTATGTCACAGTGTAGCTTACTGATGCATGGAGATTTTCAGACCGAGTTTGAGAAAAACGTTTGAAGACTTTTAAACTTAAAATGATTTTGCAAAACTTAAAGAAAGAACTTTGAAGGCTTAAGAGTTTTGCAGAATACTTCAATAAATGTTGTAAAAGTCTTGGCATTGAATGAGGCTAAGGGGTTTCTTTTATAGTACTTCAAATGTGGGTATTACCCAATGTGTACTTCCTTTGTACTTTTATCCATTGGATAATAGCTAGCCCACTTGACAAGCAAAAGTTGTTGTTTAGTTTTCATTGGCTCGTGATAAAGCAAATCAGATTTTGTTTGTAAAATATCTTCTAATAAGATGCTTAGTACTATTTACATTTCAAATGTAAACAATTCATAAGTTCTTATTATTTTACGAAATGCGGTACACTACGAATAAGACGGGTTTTTACGCTTCAATTCGTGCGCTAAAAGAGAAGACGATTTTACAAGAAAATAGATTTTGACAATTATTTTCAGAAAACTAAAGTGACTGTTTTGCACATTACTTGAAAACATTTTTCTCGTACTAAAAAACTCCATGCGGTACAGACGCAACAGTCTGATGGACTGTTGCATGACAAAGCTAACACTTGATTTTAACGAGGATGTTCCATTACTCTTACATTTGTGACTTAGGTTACAAGGGGATGTTCTTGACTTGTGTTGTTCTTCTTGATCATGTTTGAAACATAATGGATGATCTCTTTGTTGCCTTTGTTCTTTAATCCATTTGCTTAGCCTTGAATACTCAATTCATGCTACTTAAGAACAAACAATTAATATTAACAAGGACTTGTCATCATCAACTTAAAATGTTCCAACACACATGTTATTGTGTTATTCCACAAGGAAGAAAAATATAGGAAAAATAAATAAAACATTAGCGTATTTGATAATGGTTTTGAAAGTGTGACTGAAGTAGTTTAGAAAATGTAAATGAATAGGCATTTTAAAATTTTATATAACTAGATTATTTTCTTCGAAGACTCAAGAGGAAGATTCTATTCGGGGTCTTGAGGCGATGTCTAAATCATTCGTCTACAATTTGAATAGAATGAAAACTACATCAACATAATTACATCAAAGGAAGATGTCTTGGTTCACAACGGGCTTAGGTCGTGTACATGTAATCGAATTTGAACAAGTCAGAGTGTGTGGTACGACTGGTACCGTGTGTAACACCTCCGGCCATAAGTCAAGACCCTTACCAATGACCCTTAGCCTACGGAAGTGTCATCATCTTGATTGTCCGAGGTAAGTATATCAAAGTTACCAAAATGAAACAGAAATTAACTAACTTTAAGAATGATTACAAATATCCAAAACCAACTGAAAGACAAAGATTACAAAATCAAGCCGTCTGCAAAAGCTAAAACATCTAAGTGGTGATTCGATCCCAAACCTCATCCATAACATTAAACATTATAAACCTGCGGAAAATATGCTCACCATCCTTGAATGGATCATCACAACACACACTGCACCATATCAATCCACAACACCAATATCGCAGTAACGGACTACACATCGTAATAGGTAATCCTCACCGCTAGAGGAGACCACAACCGTATCACCTAAGCCCTGCTCATCGTAACGAGCACACCTAGATTTTTATGTGCACACCCCCTCGTGACGGGAGCCACGATGGGCGATAATGGGGTTGAAACAATCTCCCAACAATGGTCCCAATATCAATATCGTAAAATCAGACACAATCATACATCTCCATCAAACATATATCAATATCGTCACATCAATCAATATAGCAAAACTGGGTAAGTAAACCCTACTTTAAGGCAATAGCGAAGAATCAATCACACTAGATGTGTTCCTCTACGAACTCTCCCCTTATAGCATAATACAAATCCTATCAGCCTATTACAAATTGACCAACACTACTACAAAACCCTAAAATACCAATTGATCGACTGAAATAAAAAGAAACTTATTTGAAATCAACAAAAGATAAACAAACTAGGACGATCGACACACACAGTTTCCTTTGCGAGATATCAAATATGGATAATTTAGGGTTTGCTCAAAAAGAAAAATGTCGCTTTGGTGTTTAACGAAAATAAGAAAGTGATCACACTGTGTACATGTGCACTTTTTTTGATGACGAGGGGGTTGAATTCCCCGGGTCCATGCATTCTTGCACCACTACATGGACCATGTAAGCCACCCCTTCGGGGCTGCAGTGGCCAAGTGGTCATAGTCGAACTGGTAGTTGAACCTGAGACTTCTCAACTCATGCATTCCCGCAAGCTTTAAGGTTTAACCCAGCTACCACTCGACTAACACTACTTGGTTAAACATGTGCTCTTATATATCTGCTTAAGTTAACCATGGTACACATTAAGAAAACTACCGTTGACACAATAAAACTGCCCGACTGCGCGAGGATATACAATCAAGACACTCGGCTTGGATTGTACATAATGATTCCGGATGGGAGTAGACCTCATGCTATTTGCAAATCATAGTACATTAATTTTTTAACGTAGTAAAATCGGAGTTCATAGATGACCTAAAATGAGAAATGAATTGAAAGTGCATCTAATTATTGTTATTTACAATTAAAAAACACGTGTCAAAATACAACCATGGCGTAAATTATATTATCACAATCCGTGACACAATGTCGTTATTATTTACTCAATTCTATCGTAATTCAAAACCATAAATTATTTTATTCAGCTCTTGTACATTTATACATAATTATTTACTACACATCACATCATAATTCAAAATCATTCTCAAAATCATAAAATAGAAAATCTTGCTGGTGACCTCTCACAATCTCTCCCGGCCACTTGCATTTCGTGAGAGGTCACAAGCTTGCAACGAAAAGTTTCTATCACACGAGAATTTGTGATCTTAAAATGAAAACCAGCTGTTAGACTTCCTAAGGCTAGACTGTTTTTTAGGAGTAACTTCTTTGGAACTTAAAAACCCAGACATATAAACAGTAGCAAGCACCACCACAAACCCTGCAGGAAATCCTATCTGTGCAGCCATCCACGAGAACCATTCCTGTGCCGCATAGTCCGGCTGAGGAGGCGGTGGTGGTGGCGATTGTGATGCATCTTCAGGACAGGCAACTTGAATTGGGATCCCACACAACCCTTCATTATTCGCGTAAATTTTTGGATCATTCAAAGTATCTAACTGAGGACTATCAGGGATTTTTCCTGCAAGTCTGTTATTGCTTAAATCTAAATCATTCAACTCAATTAAATTAGAAAATGTTGATGGGATTTTACCAGAAAGTGAATTATATGACAAATCTAAAGTTTCCATACTTTCGAGACTCCCTAATGTTGCTGGTATATTACCAATGAGATGATTATGAGACAGATTCAGTAGTTTCAGACTTTTCAGCATGCCTAACGAGACGGGAATTTGACCCGAAAAATTGTTGTTTGATAGGTCTAGTAATGAGTAGAAATCAAGGTTGTATTTTGCTAAACCTTGTTTGGAATTTTTCCAATTTACTGTAAGATCTTGGAACTCAATGTCAAAGCTGAATAATCCTGGCGAAAGCGAGGATATTTGAGGAGAATTAATCATACCAGGTAAATGTCCAAGGGTTGATGGGATGTTTCCAAATAGTTTATTTTCTGAAAGATCGAGAATTTGGAGTTGGGTTAGGTTCACGAGGTCGCTAGGGACTGATCCTGTCAAAGAATTGTTTCTAAGACTTAAGGTTCGAAGCGAGGAAAGTTGTGATAGAAATGATGGGATTTCACCCGAAATTTTGTTATTTTGAAGATCAAGGTGTTTTAGCTGACTGAACTTTGTCAAATCCTTAGGTAAATGACCAGAAAACTCGTTATCACCCAAGGAGAGTATGAGTACGCCAGGGCTGAATCCGGTGGGAACCTCACCTGAGAATCTATTGGATGACAGGTCGATGAAAGCGAGGAAAGACAGCGGGGAAAAGGTTGGAAATTTGTCACCTGAGAAATTGTTTTTGGATAAATCTAGAAGTAACAGTCTGTAAATGTTAGGGAGTGTTTCAGGGAATGGCCCGGAAAAGCTGTTATCAGACAACATTAGTATCATAAGATCAGATTCTCCTATAGTATCTGGTAGTTCTCCTGAGAAGTTGTTCCTGGACAAGGCTAGGATTGACAGACTTTGGGATCGAAATAACGTTGGTGGGAGAGAACCCGATAGCTTGTTGTCTGACAGTATTATGCTTCCGATCTCCATTTCAGCTAGCCAAATCGGGAAGTTACCTGCACATATCAGCTAGATTAGGCCCTGTTCTTTTTGGCTTAATTTCTGCTCCTTTTAATTTTGTCTGGCTGTATTCCGTTAGATTTTATTTATGTTCAATCAATTATGTTTAATTAATCTCGTCACAAAATTAACTTTTAATTCAACTAAATTCAGTTCACCTCAGTTCCACTCAATTTAGTTCAATTAAACTCTACTCCAATTAATTCAATTCAGCTCGTTTCAGTCGTAAATTCAGTCTCAAAACCCGTCAATATTGAAAGTTGAAACTGTCTCCTGGCAAAAGGTAAGTTACCTTCGAGCTCATTCTCGCTGAGGTCTAAGAAATCCAAGCTTGTTTGATTAGATATCCACTGAGGAATTTCCCCGGAAAGCGAGCATGATCTCAGAACCAGCTTAGACAGCTGAAATTTCGGAAAAACTGTAACTGAAGTATCCCAGATTAGCCCATTTGATCCAAGATCAAATTTTTTAAGCAATTCTAAATCAAACAACCATGCCGGAATTTTCCCTGAAAGCCTGTTGTTGTTAAGCTGAAGGACTGTCAGTCTCGAAAGCTTCATAATCGATGTTGGTATTCCCCCTGTAAGCAAATTCCTGCTGAAAATCAGTGTCGTCAGATTCGACAAAACACCAATATCAGCAGGAATTTCTCCTGATAATGTATTGTTACTCAAATCCAACACTTCCAAGTTGATCAAATCCAGCATTCTTGCAGGAATGTCACCTGACAGTCGATTCTGTCTAAGCGACAAGTTGCGCAATTCAGTAACTTCTGCAATCTCAGTCGGGATTTCCCCGACTAAGAAATTCTCATCCAGGCAAAGAAACTGAAGTTTCTTTAGCCCAGCAACAGCAGAACTGAATGCACCAGTAAAAGAGTTGCTGCTCATATCAAGATACTCTAACTTGTTCAAAACAAACAATTCTCGCGGAATTAATCCGCTAAAACTATTCATTTTCATATCTAAATGAACAAGTTCACTCAAATTTGCTAACCCTTTAGGAAACTCACCACCAAAAACATAATTATATGACAAATCAAGTGACATTAAACTGGTTACGTCGAAAAGCGGGTTAAGTACATTTGATGAAACAGTAGTTAAAGATGTCATATCCAAAACAAGTGAAGGGATTAGATTGTATAAATCAAGACTAATAACTTGTTTTGATGATTTTGAAATGTGGCATTTTACAAGATCCCATGAACAACAATCTAAGCTTGAATTTTTCCATGTTTCTAAGCCTGCAAGTGGTGTGTTAGATGATTGGTTTAGGGTTAGTTCTGTGATTAGTGAATGCTTAAATTGAAGAAGGGATTGTTTTTGGTTTAATGGACAACTTAATGAAGGGATTATGGAAAGATATAATGTAGTGATGATGATGATGGTTAGTGAGGTTAACCATGACATTTTTTTCTTGTATTATGAATATATGGTAATAATAAATCACAAAGATGAGAACCTTTTATAATATTATATTAGAATATTAGATGTATACGAGTGATAACAGTGACGGATCTTGGAGTAAAGTCAGTAAACAATAAGGAAGTTATCGTTAAAATTGTTGAATATTTAATAATCAACCATTGAACCACGGAAAGTGGATAATAATTTCACCAGTAAGTCTCTCTTGTAATAAGTATTTTCGTCTTCCTTGTGATAAGTATTTTCATCAGTTTGTGATGAATATTGTCTGTTATAAATGAAGAGTTTTGTAATTTTACACGAATATGAAAAATTAGCGAAAATCTGGACCCGTCTAATATAAATAAGGTTTTCCGCTGAGTGAGAGTCAACTCCTAGGTAAAGTGGTCAAGTGATTTAGTTACTACTATTTGACTTGATTATATTCGTGTGGTGATAGTGTGATACTACATTCGTTAGACCATTCCCAAGCAAGGTTAATTGTTAGCTTAATTACTTGTTTGAGTCAAGTTAATTACAGTTAACAGGAAATTAGGATTGAGTCAAGGACTCAAGGGTGTTGAGCGTCAATTTGTGACCCAAGGTGGAGTAAATTGACTCATTTATTGACCCCTTACGTGACAAATTCTCATTGGTTACAAATTAGAAAAAGAAAAAAAAGAAAAGAAAAAAAAAACTATATTATTGACTCGATTAAATCGACATTTTCCTTGGGAGGGTAAAAGAGGGTTAATGTCAATAAGGTGAGATTAAAGGTTAATATGTTATTGACTCGATTAAATTGACCTTTTGCTTGAGGATGGTCTTAGAATCTCAATGTAAACCCTCAAGTTTCTAAATTTATTTCACTGTATTATCCTATTCAATCCAAATATCCAATACATGATCGAACTAAACATTTTTAATCAAGTCTAACGTTCTAACTCTAAACCTCTATAATATCACAATCTATCTCAATTCATTCCGATACTTTGAAACAAACTACCTAAGAGGCTAAGATCATCCGCTGACCGTTGACTGAGAGTCAACTCCCCTAGGGTAAGTGAAGTGATTTAGTAGCCAATTGACAAATGGACAGATTGACTTGTTTGGTAGTGGTGTGGAGTGTGGTAATACAAAAATGTCAAAAATGGCTGCTAAATGACCAGACTTCGGATGACAAAAACTAATTCAAGTCGGCACACTCAGTCACTCACATACGGAGTAGAATCAGTACATAGATGGGGAGAATTTGAAGGACTCGAAATTAACTTAACTTATTATATGCATACAGTCGGTTATTTTAAATAAATTATTTTAGTTTAAAGTAGTAAACGGAATTTTATATTTATTTTATAGTCAAATATAAGTTCGTTATGTAACAGCTATTGAAAAATAAGTGACAATTTTAAGCTTCAAACAAAAAACGACCGTGTAAGTCAAGAATTTGAAATGTGCATATGGTGACATAGCGTAGTCCATGGACCACCGGTAATTCCATGACATGCCCGTCTATTACAATTTACAACGAGTTTGCAATCAATGGACTATATAATAAATTGTACAGTATATTTAGTACTCATTCCGAGTCATAATAATAGTTCTTTTACCTTTATGCACAAAAAATAAGGAAATGATTCTAAACCACACTAAACACCTACCCACACTGAATTGATTTTAGACCACAAAAAAGTTACTAAAAATGAAAAGAAGTATAAATTGAGAGCTTTATAACAAAATATTTGAGTTTATATATACATTTAACGAGCTTTATTGAAAACAATCTAAACGTGTTTATAAAGAAATTTAACTCAAAATATTATATTGAAACTAAAAAATAATATATATAAACTCAATAAAATTTTAATTTTAACACCTAAAAATTAAAAGGTAAGTCAAAATTTCTAAAAGCTTAAAAAGTTGCATATAAATTCAATTAATTTTGTTTTGGATGTAGGATGCTCATATATATCTAAATGTATAGTCTTATAAATTGCATACGAAGTACATTAATCATTAAATTAATCCAATTATAATAAGCATAATTTTTTTTAAAAAAAAGAACACCATAGTAATAATCGAGTTTTATTTTTCTTTTAACTCATTATTCTATGATGAGAATTAACATATCATTATATTTCCATAGCTCGATGTCATTGTATTAGACAAAGAAGATTGGAGAATTGTATCTTATTATTATTCTGCTTATGAACATGGAAAACATATGAGTATATATATGCAAAACTATGCTACGTAAGGAAACAAATATACATATCTTATATTACATATAATATTCCTCTTATTGTGAAGATATGGTATAAAGCAATATATGAGGAATATTTGAGCAACGGTTATATTGGGATTGCTTGATTCTTGCGTGGGCCGTCCGTTGCCTCTGAGCATTGGGCCAGAGTGGTTGTTAACACCCCCCCCCCCCCCCCAAGTTGGAGCATGGAGAAAGGACGTGCCCAACTTGGATAAAAGGTCATTAAAAGAGATACGGCCCAAGGCTTTAGTGAATATATCCGCAAGTTGGCTCTTGGTGTGAATGTAGCTTGGGCTTATCGTACCTTTGAGAACCTCATCCCGGATGAAGTGACAGTCGACCTCGATGTGTTTTGTTCTTTCATGAAAAACCGGGTTGCGTACGATGTGGAGAGCGGACTGGCTGTCACACATGAGTTCAATGGGATGTGGATGGGCTATGCCGAGGGAGCCCAATAGGCCTTTGAGCCATTTTAGCTCACATGTGGTGTATGCAATGGCACGATATTCGGCCTCGGCAGAGGACCGGGATACGGTTTGTTGTTTTTTCGTTTTCTAAGAGATCGGGGAGTCGCCAAGGAAGACAATATAGGCGCTGAGTGACCGTCGGCTTCTGGGGCAAGTAGCATAATCCGCATCGCAGTATGCACGAAGTTGGAGTTTGCTATTGGATCGGAGAAGGATGCCTTGTCCTGGTTGATTTTTGAGGTATCGGACCGCTTGTAACGCGGCATTCCAGTGGTCGTCCGTTGGGGCATGCATAAATTGGGCCAGAATGTTAACACAGTAGGTAAGTTCAGGCCGGGTTATGGTTAAGTATACAAGGCGGCCCACCAAGCGGCGATAGGGTTGTGGGTCGTCTAAGAGCGGGGCGGTGGATAGGCCGAGCTGGTGATTGGGTTCGATGGGGATGTGTTGTGGTTTCGATCCAAGGAGGCCTGATTCGGTTAAAATGTCGAGGGCATATTTCCGTTGTGAGATAAAAATTCCCGTTGCATTTCGAGCAATTTCAAGGCCCAAAAAATATTTTAGAGGACCAAGGTCCTTCATATGGAAGCAATCGCTGATATAGGCTTTGAAACGCTTGATTCTGTTTGGGTCGTTCCCGCAAATTACGAGATCATCCACGTATATGAGGACGTGTATTTCGGTGTTAGAGTTGCGGTAGGTGAATAAGGAGTGGTCATAGGGACATTGAGTAAAACCATATGTGGCGAGGGCTGTTGCTAATTTTGAGTACCAACATCGCGGTGCTTGGCGAAGTCCGTACAACGTTTTGCGGAGCCGACAAACCTGCCCGTCTCTATTGTTCTCGAATCCCGGTGGGATTTTCATGTAGACTTCTTCGGTGAGGTCGCCATGTAGAAATGCATTGTGGACATCCATTTGATGTATGTCCCAATTTTTAATGGCAGCAATGGCGAGAAGGGTACGGACGGTGACCAGTTTGATCGTGGGGGCGAAGGTTTCATTGTAGTCAACGCCTTCGATTTGCCGATTACCCATAATCACGAGCCGTGCCTTATATCGTTCAATTGAGCCATCTGCATGATACTTAATTTTGTAAACCCACTTGCACCCAATGGCCTTTTTGCCTTTGGGTAGGGTTTGAAGCGTCCAGGTTTGATTTTTTTCAAGAGCATCGAGTTCCTTTTGCATCGCCAATCTCCATTCGGGTACCTGCATGGCAGCAAAGAAAGTAGTGGGCTCGTGGTGTTGAGTCACGGCCGAGAGGAAGTTACGGTGTTTCGCAGAAAATTTATCGCAATTGATATGATTTGAAATAGGAAAGGGGGTACCTGGAGCGATGACGGATGTGGAGAGAGCTTGTGTAGACGGTCTAGTTGTTTGTTGAACGAAACCACGAAGTCTAGTACTGGGAATTTTGGGCCTGTAGCCACGGCCCATATTGTCGTGAGTGTTTGTCGAGTGGCCCATGGTGGGCTGTTGGGTAGACGGAATGGGCTGTGTGTCGAGTTCAGGGGCTAGGCCTTGTTGGGCCATATGAAAAAGTAAGGCCCGGGCCACATTTAAGATGTGGCGGTGTTTGCGCTCAACGCGGCCATTTTGTTGAGGAGTGTCAACATTAGAGGTTTGGTGAAGCATGCCTTGTGTGATAAAGTACGGAATAAGGGAAGTAAATTCGGTACCGTTATCACTTCGCACAATTTTCACTTTCTTATTAAATTGACGATCGACCATAGCAAAAAAATTTAAAAGTTTTTGACTCGTGTCACTTTTCCGGCGTAACAAGTAAACCCAAGTAGAGCGGGAAAAGTCGTCTACTATGGTTAAAAAATAACGCGACCTGCAAGAGCTAGATTCGGTATAAGGACCCCAAAGATCACAATGAATTAAATCAAACGGATGAGTTGCTTTATTCGAACTTAAAGGAAAACATGCGCGAGTTTGTTTGGCCCGTAGACAAATGTCACAGGTCCGACTATGAAAAGAACTAGAAATGTGAGAAGACTTAAAAAACGGTAAGTAAATATTAATGTCGGTTGAGGGATGACCCAACCTTCGATGCCATAGTTCATTTGGGTCAGTGAGCCCAACCGTGTATGCCTTAGCCTCATGGTTTCGCACGCCGGTTAGAAAGTAAAGACCGTCACTTTGCTCACCCGCGCCAATCACCGTCCTCGAGATACGGTCCTGAATAAGACAAAGTTTATGAGTAAAATGAATGGTTAAGGAATCATCACGTAAGAGACATGAAACTGAAATTAAGTGGCAATTGAGTTTAGAAGCAAATAGAACATCTCGTAATACTAAGTGAGGGCCTATTTGTATGTCCCCACATTTGGTAGCAATTGTAAGATCCCCGTTAGGGAGCCCGACAGAACACGGATCAATATGACGAATGTTCTGAAAATGAGAGATATCACCCGACATATGTCGAGAAGCACCGGTATCTATAATCCAAGTTAAAGAAGAGATATTACCAGAGAGACGGTCGTCGACGGTGTTACGAGTCTGCCACAGATGAGAGAGTTCCTGTGCTTCAGCCGGTGTAAGAGAACTAAAATCGAGTTGCTTGGGATCAGTGGAGGCAGGTGTGGTAGTGGACAGAGTCCCACCCCCTGTCACGGCATGCGCATGGACAGTGTTGCCGCTGCCCTGTGACGAACCCCCCGCGAGCACGATTGTCAGGAACTAAGACAGATTTAGCCGAGGAGGTATTGTCACGAGGGAGGTAGATACGATCGCGGGGCCGGTCGCCCCACCATTCCGGAAAGTTGCCCGTTACACGAAAACAAGTATTCACGGTGTGTCCTTTACGGTTACAGGCCGAACAATGGGGTCGATTTGCGTCATCAGAGGTAGGGGTCCGAGAATCAGATTTATTATCACGCCCCCCGTGCTGGGTACGAGGGCCGTGGTAAACACGGGTGGCAAAAGCCATGGGTTCGGAAACAGGGGCCTGTTTCGCAGTGGTTAGAGTACGAACTCCTTCCTCCTGTTTAAGTCGATTATAGATTTGATTGAGGGAAGAAAGGGGTTCGGTCCCTATAATATGAGTGCGAGCAACTGAGAAACGGGTGTCTAGGCCCATCAGAAACTGCCGAATTCGTTTTCGATTACGACGAGCAATAAAAGTGGCGGAAAGATTACACTTACAGCCAGAGCAGTCGCAGGACGGAGGAGAGTCGGCTTCCGCGAGGTCATCGCATAATTTCTTCAACCGGCCATAGTAGGCCATGACTGTTTCGGATGGTCCCTGTTTGCAAGCAGAGATATCGGATTCGAGTTCGTAGATGCGGGCTTCATTGACATGAGCAAACCGTTGACGGAGGTCATCCCATAAAGGTTTGACCTCATCACGGTAAGAGATTGTGGAGCGGAGATCCTTTTCGATTGAGTTAAGAATCCATGATACAACCATGGCATTAACCGAATACCAGTGGCCAATGTCATCAGAGTCGGGTGCGGGTTTCGGAACAGTGCCAAGGAGTAGTTCGAGTTTGTTTTTCGCACGGAGCGCAAGACGAAGAGCCTTGGACCATTCATCGAAATTGTCTTCGTTAAGAAGAATGTCAGTGATATGGAGGAAGGGATTGTCGTTTGTGAAAATGGTTAGAGGCGTGATTTTTTTCGTTTCGACGATGGGGTCGACTTTGGGTTCGGTTTTCGGGTCGTCGTCAGACATGACGAAAAGTGAGGGAAGAAAGCAAGAGAATCGAGACCTTAGTCTGATACCATATTAGACAAAGAAGATTGGAGAATTGTATCTTATTATTATTCTGCTTATGAACATGGAAAACATCTGAGTATATATATGCAAAACTATGCTACGTAAGGAAACAAATATACATATCTTATATTACATATAATATTCCTCTTATTGTGAAGATATGGTATAAAGCAATATATGAGGAATATTTGAGCAACGATTATATTGGGATTGCTTGATTCTTGCGTGGGCCGTCCGTTGCCTCTGAGCATTGGGCCAGAGTGGTTGTTACATTGTGAAATATTAAGTTTCCAAAATCGAAGTAAAAATTAATGTGTTACATTATTTTCGAATCATTTTAGAGGCCCAAGCACCGGAGAATTCCGTACTTTAATGCGCCAATTTACTTGCAAAATATGACTCAAATTGGCAAAGTTGAAGAAATTTTTAGTCCTGTCAAGCTTATGTCAGTTCTTTTTTTTTTTTTCTTTTGAATGATATGGGAATTCGCAACCGCTATCTACGTACATTAGGTTAATCACTTTTTTACGGGTTGACAGACTCGAAATCTAGAAGGCATAGCCTCAAGCCAATTTTGGCCCCCAAGATCGCTCTTGGTGAGGCTTGAACCTGAGACCCTTAGAATTGTGGCCCAAGTTTTAACCCCTAAACTCCACCCTAGCTTATGTCAGTTCCTATCTTACCTAATTTTTCAGTATTTTTCATGAATTTTGAGACTTGACAAACAATTCAGTTGGTTTGTGTACGTAGTACATGTAGTCATTTTGGTCATGTTTGCATTTGGGTCACGTTGGATCATTTTTGGTTCGTATATGTCATTATCGAGTCATTGCCATAGGGTAATGCCGTAAGCCGGGGTGGGTCAGTTTAGGACTTCTTCGTTTGGGTAGGGTCAGATTAGTTTTGCAAGGTGCAGGCACATTGCCGGAGTAGACCATACGACTGTTTACGAAGTATTTGGGTAGAACTTGATGATTTCTCAATCTCTTGGAGCTCCGGCCTCATTGTGAGACGGTGTCACTCGTATACTGTTGGTCAACTTGAAGAACTAGGTTTGAAACATAGTGATACCGTAATCTTCTCTAAAAGGAAAAATAGTACCTTTTTTTTTCTCATTCAAATAAGGTTACGGTCCGGTAAAAAGCCGGGTACATGGTAAATCACGCAAATATAAAATAAAAGAAAACTCTAAATTGGCTTTCAAATAAATAAAAAAGGAAGGGCGTTTTCTGGTTAAAAGGCAACATAAATTTCAGGCAAACATAAACTATGCCTGGTGTTGATACTTGATAATGGTTTATCAGTAAGCAGCAAAGAGACCGGCTTTTATTAGTGAAACGAATTGGAAAGCCTACGAGTTAGGCTTCCCAACCTCTGAGAAGGGTTGCTCGAGCAACACGATTGACTCCAAGCGTGAAGGCTCCCATACGAAGATCACAATCGTGCGTCCTGCACATTTCTTTAACGTCCTTCAGCCCTCTCGTCATGTATGTCTTTAGTTCCGAGTTCACTCTTGGTTCATCCCACATGAAGCCTTGAATGTTCTACAAACCAGAAGAAAATGCAAGTGTAAGAAGCTAAAACACGAGTTCCTCTACTAAGGCTCCGTTTGGTAGCGCACTTCAGTCTTCAGGTACCTGATTTGCCTGAAGTACCTTTTTTGCCAAAAGAATCAGTAACTTATTTTTTTGGGAGTGGGAGTGTTTGGCAAGTAGCTTATTTGATCAAATAAGCTACCTCAGTTTTCAGGTACCTTTTCAGATTTCATGCAGCTTTTCAGCTCGTTTTGCCAAACAGAGCCTAATAGTCGGTTAATTTGTTAATGGACGTTGTGCAGGCTTTGCAGGATTGCTCAAACAGTAGGTAGAGAAGTATAGAATCTGGTACCTGAACCCACTCAAAGTAGCTGACTGTAACTCCACCTGAGTTCGCGTATATGTCAGGAAGGATGACGACACCTTTCTGTTTCAATATCTGAAAAACAATAACGATTAGATGTTAGAATTTCGAATTTGTCATGTAGAATATTAATCAATAGTTATACACACTGCAAATAACCTCATCTGCATCGGGATCAGTGGGGTGGTTAGCTGCCTCAACGATGAACTTTGCTGCGATGTGGTTAGCATTATCCCTTCATTGCAACAAAATAGCAATGTTATAAACTACAGATTACCTATCATCACATCTAGGAACGGAAAGAAATTAAAGCGTATTAATATCGGGCCTAAATATCTTTAACTCCGCTTGTGTGTGTTTTTGGACATTCACTGCCGGTCCCAAGCCCGGAGAAAGGAGGAGGGTTGCGGTAGGTCTGTGGCAGCCAGCGTAAAAATCAGTCACATTTTATGGACATGAATCAGAATTTGGACATCGTTGGGGAGTCTTTCTCTTGTTGAGATGAGAGTTCACTCATGACGGTTCCAAAGGATGATTCATGTCAGCCGACTCCAAAACATTTTGGGACTAAGGCTCTGATGTTGTTGTTGTTGTTGTAATATCGGGCCTAAGTCATCTAACAAAAGCAACTTCCTTTGATGTTGTTCTTCTAAACTCAAAATATATCAATTTTCTTAATTTCGAAAGGTTGAAACTTACTTGCTGATAACACCACCAAGAGCTGCAGGTATTAGTACATCACAGTCTTCAACCAGTACTGAGTCAGCATCGATGGCATCAGCGTCATGGAAACCTTTAACTCCGCGATTTTCTTGGACATGGTTCATTAAGCTGTCAATATCAAGGCCATTTTTGTTCTTAATGGCACCAGTAACATCGCTTACAGCCACAACCTTCCCACCCAACTCATGGATAAGACGTGCTGCCCAGGAACCTACATTTCCAAATCCCTGTAACATGCAGCGATCAACAGCTGTGTTACTACTCATATTCCGGCTATTCATATTACTTCAAGTACGTGTGCGACACTAGACACTTCATTCTAAAACAAATACATGTCAATGCTTATAAGATAGTCGAGTCTGAGTCTGACACTTGGGCACGTACAACAACTAACTACGTACTGAATATTAAGAATATTAATAATAGTTGGGCCTCAACCATCACCTTAAGGTTTTGGTTGAGATGGTTCATCTATCATGGTATCAGAGCTAGCGTGAGCGAAGGTCGGTCACGGGTTCGAACCCTGGCAACCTCAAAACCCCTCGAAAACTCACGAAGTGGAAACCCAGCACACGGTATGCGGGCCTGTGCCTCAACCATCACCTTAAGGTTTTGGTTGAGATGGTTCATCTATCACTGAACATGTTAGGCCATTACATAATGATATCATTAAAATTTGTACTAGAGATGCATACAAACATAACCAATATCGTTATAACTTATAAGGTTATACCTGGATCACAAAGCGCTGTCCGGATATAGTCTTTCCGTATTCATTTAGCAGTGCTTCTGTAGCGAAGAGAACTCCTCTTCCTGTTGCTGCATCTCTACCCAAAGATCCTCCAAGGTCCTATGATCATAAAAGAGGAAATGTAACAATCCCAGCATTTAAAGCATACATCACTAATCATGAGATTTGATAATCGTCTATATAACCTCGTACTTACAATAGGTTTCCCAGTAACCACTGCAGGTGAATGGCCATGAAACTTTGAGTACTCATCCAATATCCACGCCATTGTCTACAAACAAACGAAGAGAGGAATAAATCGGCCACTCGAAATTTTCAGGATTCATTAACAGACATTGTCAGCTCGTTCAACAACAAAATTATTATCTACCCACCTGCGCATTTGTCCCCATATCAGGTGCAGGAACATCGGTATGAATACCGATGAGGTCATGGATTCTTTGGGTAAAAACTCTTGTTAAGCGTTCAAGTTCAGAAATGCTGAGCTCTGATGGGTTACAACCTATGCCACCCTTAGCGCCACCATACGGAATATTAGCTACCGCTGTCTTCCATGTCATTAATTGTGCCAATGCATTGACTTCATCAGGATCAACCTACAGTTCAAATGGCTCAAATAATCATGGCTGGCCTAGATTAATTAGCAGTTTCACTCTTAAAAGGGTTGATAACCGTTTGCATTTTAATTGAATTATTAGAACCGTTTTACTAGATATAAACTTCAAATTTATCGTATTAGATAACTTGGCCTTCATCTCTACATTTAGAACAAGACCTCTCAAATCCACGAGATGGCGTTTGGATATGACACTCGATAGTATATACTCCGTATACAACAAAATACACTTGTGAATGAAAAACAATACGAAATCCCAAAGCAATTGCGTTTGATTTATGAGACGGAATAATTTGTCATATGCTTTCATGTCCATTTTTATTCCTTGATTTAATCAAGAAATGAATAACTGCGCCATTTAATGGCAGTTATTAAAAGATGAAGATTGAAGTAGCAAAAGAAAAGTTAACCAACCTCTGGGTGGTATCTGATTCCACCCTTCATAGGACCTCTCGCGTTGTCATGCTGAACCCTAAATCCGACAAAAGATGCTAAAGTGCCGTCATCTTTTGGTATAGTGCATTCAACCTGCAAACCTTTATTGAATTAGTTCAAGAGGCATCACTGATAACAGAGCTAACATTTTATGCATGTGCACGTAAAGTGACTGAAAATGAAGGCGAATCAGACCAAAGATATCAACTTTACCAAAACCGACAAACAAAATTTGCTTGCTTTTTATGAGCAAACTATGCCCGCTAACATTTTCCTGACTTTGAATCCAACCTTTCACAAAAATAATCACAAATCGTAGAATTCATTAACGCCAAAAGTAACACTTGCATTTTTTCATTAAATCAACCGTACACATTTTTCAAATCCCCCTTTATTCTGAAAAATTTATACAATTGATCGGAAAGGAGGGTGTGCAATGAGAGAGTCGCGTAAAAGAACAGTAAAGCTAACAATGCAATGTATCAGTAAGCAAAAGCCAGTATTTGGAAGTGAATTTACAATTTTACATATTACTCATCGCTGCAAAGACAATAACAAAGAACAGTCAGGGGAGGGAACTAAAGAAACTAGAAATTAACGGAAAGGTGTCTTGCACCTCGTTTCTACAGGCCTTCGCTATGCCTTGCACCATTTAAAACAAAGCGATATCTAACATAGTTCAGAGCCAAAGAAATAGTGAATCTTTGGTTTCATTGGGGAAAAAAACATATGTTCTTTACCAATATCACAAAATTTGTGCCATCGTTACCTTAATTTCCCTGAAAGGAATGAGAAGACTTCTTTGAAGTTTCGAGTCTAACTTCAAAAGTTCAGAAGCACGCCTAAAATTTCGGTTAGTTGCTGCAAGTGCGTTCATGGTTCTACTGTCCTACAAGAATCTGAAACAAATAACAACATTATGAACCAACAGCTTCGCAATCAATATCCATATATAACAATGAAAAAACCTTCTCTTTGACAGAGACGGGGCAGCAACTACCTAATTACTCTTAATGTGGGATACTCACGGAACAGATAACAGTCAATGTCACTTCGATAATGCACATAATAGGCAAGCAGCAAGCTTAACCCCCAATAAACAGTCATCAAATTAAACTTATATAACCATTAACATGCTTTATGTACTAGTATTGACCGATCACACGGAGTATCTATCAATTGACAAATCTGTATAAGCAACTACTAAGCAAGCATATACTCCGTAACACCGGTAACAAGCAAAACTACAAGCAAACAGTATATGTATTAAGCATCTGACCTTGATAGCAACTAAATGTACTAAACTACTAAGCACTAATTAAGCATCAATCTTTTGCCGAGTTAATAGAACCGGGATTAATTAAAACTGGCTGGATTATTACGGTCAACTACGACGACAACAACAGCAGCAAGCCAGCAAGACACTAGTAATTTTTTCTGTTTTCTTACTTCATCTGTCACTATTCCATTTCAGTTAGCCTAAAACTTTAAAGCAACCAACTTTGACATTATTGTAAAAAGGGGACCAAAAAAAATCCAGACTTTTGTGAAAAGGAGGATTAAAGGGACCTTCAAACACTCATGTATAACACCTGGCTAGTTAAATCTGAACTACACAGGCAACAAATGTCAAACAAAAGATGATTTTGGTCTTATCCATCCTTGTGATACTTGGTCTCTTGTGAGGCGGTTTTACATTAATATCATGTAAAACGGATTCAAAAACACGAGCTACATACCTATATCAGCGTAAATGAAACAAAAACTGAAAAGATGTACCTAACTTAATCCCTTAAAAACCAGTGAAAAGGACTGGTCTTTTTGGGTTTAAGAAACTTTAAATTGGGATTTATTGTTTTGTGATTAAATAAACAAGCAATTAAAATTGAAAAAGAACAGACATTGAAAAGAGGAGACAATTATTCAAAAGTATTCATCAAAGATTAAAAAAAATTGGAAACCTTGATCCTGTTGCATACACCACATGTGACTGTGTGACATGAAATTTGACCCAATAACTCAATACAAAATGTAATACTCAAACAAGTGACCATTTTATTATGTTAAAAACTGACAATTTATTGGTAAGTAATCACATTTTGTCCGTCTCATCATACAACGATCATACACAATAACTCGGAACTAAAAACAGTCTGGCTCAACAAACACCAATTCAGATGAAAACAAAAATGGGACACATAACCCAATCAATCCAAGTAATATAATGTCAAACTAGGACAAACCCATTTTATAAAATAAGACCGTCTTAGAGCACAAGAGTAAGAGCCGCTTTGATTGGTTAAACGCTCATTTATTACAACGACAAACCCAATTCATAAAATCAAAAATCCATCTCAAAAATATATCAAATACCGAGTATTATAAAATAAGACCGTCTTAGAGCATAAGAGTAAGAGCAAAAGTCACGGTGATTGGTTAAACGCTCATTTATTACTATCGAACATGAACATAGAGAAGGACCAAAATAAATGCAAAAGTACGATAAACCCAATTCATAAAATCAAAAACCCATTTCAAAAATCAATAAAACAACAAAATCAAAGCAAAAAAGAGGTGGGTCTTAGGGATCATACTAACCAGGGAAGGTAGAAACTGAGGGAAGAACAATTTATGAAGAGAGAAGAAAGAGTGATTGAATGCGAAAGTTAAGTAAATGTAAATGAGATTATATAGAAGATGAAGAAGGGAGGGGGATGGAATTGGAGATGTGGAAAATCGTCCAACATTTTTTCTATAAAAACTAGATTAAGCCTACACGTCATTGTTACATAGGAAATAATCATATTTGGCATGTTATTAGTTGTCACAAATTATAATAGGCGACGGGTATGACGAGTTAAATATTGTCAATATAAAAAGATAAGATAAAAATAAAGTGTTTATAAAATTATATTTTATTTTGTTTTGTCTTATTTAGCTCCGTAAAAATTATTTAAACCGTCGTAAATTTATAACGAATATGTCGTAAAAAAAAAGAATAGTTGATTAGTTGTTGGGAAAATTTAAGTTTTCAAATATTGACACCTAAATTCTTACAGTGCTTTAATCTATCAGGAATTAAATTGTAGTTTATTACTAACGGTAATTTGATGTATATTTAACTGTTTTAATTTTAAGATTGATAATCTATCTCTATAAAAGAAATAGAATATAATTTATTTTGATTGGTTCCTTAAAATAAGGAAAAAAAAAAATCACCCACCAATTTTTAATTTGATTTAATTTCCCTCACTCATAAATTAAGAATTCTTATTCCTAATTATGTAATCGATTGCAGACTTTGCAGTATTACATTTCGTCATTGTGATAATAAAATATGATACGATCAAATTATTGTTCATCGAAAATATAAATAAAAGTATACAACGTTTCAATAAAATGCGATATAGAACGGTCCAAAAATTAAATCCGAAAAACAAAAATTTACAAACACGAAAAATAATTACAGTCCAAAAATTAAATTACATTATATTCTCCAAATTTTCAATCAAATCAAATACAAATTAAGATACCAAACAAAATAAAATACGATAAAATACAATATACAACGGTCCAATATATCAAAATGATTACATTTCGCCAATGTCGTAATAAAAATCTTGTATATTATAAAAAATAAATTGAAAATCAGCACAAAAAATAAACAAACGGGAATTCCAACCTAAATAACTCAAAGTCAACCAAAAATTATTCAGGTGGGATATTACGTTTATTAATCAGGTTGCACATTAATGATTACTGATAATACTAATACTAATAAAACACTGGAAATAAACTGAAAATTAAAATTTTATTATGCTAAAAAAACTACTCTGTACAAATTAATCTTTTTCATGTAGATCTACTCCTAAGAGATTGAGACGATATTGATAATAATCAAATAATTGACAGTTAAAAAGAACACACAAGTAGGTAATAAAAAACACGGGATCAATATTTCTAATAAAAAAATCCGTTAATTCTGAAATCATAACAAATAAAATGTGTCGTTTACATTAGTAATGAAATAGGTCGGATTTTATAGCAGAAAAAATGGTCTATTTTAGTAATTGATGATTAATAATAATTTATATATTTTTTTCTTAATTTTTATTTTGAATTATATTTATATTAATTAGTCACATATTTAAGTAACCAAATATTTAAAAACATAACCATACATTTGTTGTACGGGTATAAAACTAGTAATTATTTTAAATGAGACTTTGTAATGTACATGATTTCCTATTGTCTCAAACGAACCGAATAACCTAAAATAGTTATACCCTAATAACCCGATCCACATCACTCCACTACTACAGAATCCCTTAAGGACATCGGTTAATGGACATCAGATTTTGGAAAAATCTGATGTAATTAATTTGCACATCAGTTGATTACAAAAATCTGCTGTCCTTATAAAATAAAGGACATCGGTTTCTATTTCAAACCGATGTCCATAAGTATTGATTTTAATTCACATCAGACTAAATGACAACCCATGTACATTAACTGATCAAGGACATCAGTTATTTAACTAAGCCGATGTTAATTCTTATTCCCATCTTCTAAAAACCAAACCGCTCAAAAAAATCTTAAAATTTCGTTAGCGCTTTCCCCAAAATTCATTTCCGCGTCTCTTGTAGCTGTTATCTCTTCCAACCCTAATTTATTCCACACTCAATTATCATTCAATGGCTGTCAAAATTTCATTTCACAATCAATTATGCAGAACCCAATTCAATTATTATTAAAGTTTCGTTCATCTCTCAATTGTTGTACTATACGATGAATCCGCGTCTATCCTCAATCATCACCGTCACCAGCTACATAGGTATTTAATCAATCTCTCAATTTTCGTTCAACTATTATTCAGTTCCTATTATTGTTCATTTCGCCTCTCGTTTGATTTATCGATTCGATTGCTGTTTGATATTAGTTCATACGAGTATGTATGCAGGGTTCTCTAAACTGCCTTCAACCCTCGTTCTTTCATTTTCTTCATCGTATATATGGGTAATGATACTTGGAATTCGGAATTGATTCTATGGTTGCATTAGAGTAAAGTTGCACCTGCCTCATTTCTGCTTAATCATGGTATTGAACAGGATGAACGTGTCTCAAAGCTGAAGATTTATCCAATACTGCAGAAGGTTAGTTTTCTAACCATTTATTTTCATCAAATCTTCTCCCCTTTCTCTTACTTTTGATAAACAAGTAATTTTTTCTTTATATGCAATAACCAGGTATATTTGGAAAGGATCTTAAGAAAACCTGAGATTGACGCATTTGCTGAAGAACTGAAACCTCACCAGGTTGAAGACTACAGCATCCTTTACGTTCTTTACTTCCCTAATCATTCTCATTACTTGGTTGTTTCATCTTGTAACTCAAACTCTACTTTCTTTGCAGAAAGCATTTTTGCCTGACAAATTTACTGTGTTGGACCGAGCTATGATTGAGCACAATCTTCTTAGTGCTAGTAAACTGTACACAAACATAAGGTGGTTGACTCGCTCCATCTCCACCATATCTCCCTAAATAGAGGAAATATTTGTTTCTCTATTTTGTACATCTATTTCTGTTGTTGCTAAAGGCCTATTTTCTGTATGTGAAACAGCTTCGATGAATTGGGCACATTGCTTGCCATTCCACCTCCCAAGGTTTGTCCCTGGCATACAGACGATCTTTTTAATATCCTTCCACTTTATTGTGAATCATGTCGTTTGGTTTGTAGATGTGGTGTTTGTAAGCAGATACCTGTTTAATAAACCAACTTAATTTGGTGTAACCTTCCATATATCATCTCACTAACTTGGGGAGGGTTGTTCCTTAGCTTGGACTAATTCATGATGCCTTCTGTTTCTTATCTTCCTTAATTTTTATTTTTATTGGCTCTTTAAATAGGGTGTACAAAATGGCGTGGGGGAAAGTGATATTTCTTGTTATGAAACGAGTCAATTGACTAGAAATAGAATGATGATTACTTTCTCTGATAAAATCCAATGAAACTGAATCAGTAACATGTGCTATAGAGCTTTAGTAAGTTAAGATTATGGAATCTTTCTGTGGTGCAGGCTGAGAAGATTGCATCAAGGATGATTTTGGAGGATCGAATGAGGGGTTCAATTGATCAGGTATGTTTGATGCGATCTATTGTTTGCTCTCTTTTTTGCTGTGTCTCTCATTCTTGTCTCCTCTTTTCTCGCAGCCCTTCTGTTCTACATTTCCCTACAAGGGCTGGTATGTTTGATGCGATCTATTGGTTGCTCTCTTTCCTGTTGTTTCTCTTATTCCTGTCTCCTCTTTTCTCGCGGCCCTTCTGTTCTACATTTTCGTACAAGGGCTACAACATTCTTTTTAGCATTTGCCATCTCACTTGCTTCTATTGATCCGCCTTAGTGTGCTCATCTTTAAAAGTCTACTTCCATGACGAGAAGGGTGTTTATATAAAAAGTTGAATGTCTAAGTTGCTTCGCTGGTGTCATCGTTGGGTTCTTTCAAATATTTGATATTCATTTATTTTATATTGAAATAGTTGCACATCTTGTAAATTTGAGCTGAATGAAGTAAACTTTGGAGGTAAATTAGTTGAAAAGTCAATAGATTTGAATATGTTACCACACCATTCTTAGTGTTGGGCAATAGTCTACTTGACGTTTATCTTCGTTTATGTTTTGTTCAAATGTTCCCGCAGGTCGAAGCTGTCATTCATTTTGAGGATGATACGGAGGAATTGCAACAGTGGGACCAGCAGGTAATACCTCTTACATTGTCCTTGCTACCAAGGGTACTAACCTAGTGAATAGGGATGATAGCAAATATCGGATCCTATCCCGACTTGCATTCAAAATTTACTCTTGTTTAGTCTAATGATATTTGGGACACTTTGCAGATTGTCGGAGTTTGTCAGGCTCTGAATGATATTCTTGATGGTTTGGCGAAGAAGGGTTATCAAATACCGGTATGATCTCCCTGTGTTTCAGTCGGCTGATATTTCGAGCTCAGGATTCTTGGTGTTGCAAGTTAAGGATGCTGTCGAATTGTCGTTTCGTGTACCTAAAACGCAAGTTCAGTGTTATTAATGGCTTTTTCTAAACAACATGATTCATTTGATCTTCTGGTGTTGTTTAGATTTGATTTTGTATTGATTGTTTTATGTTCTCTTGGTAATTTAGATACTTGAAGGAAGACAGGCCTCATGGTTCTGCTGGTGGTCTATACAAATTCAGGGATATAATCTGTCGTTCATGAGGTTGAAGAATTCAGTCCATATTTTTTTTACATGCATGCCTCTTCGTCTTCATTTGTTCCATTTAGAATCCCTCATATTAATTTTATGAATTTTGATGATTTACAGGTTTTCAAACACCGACTGTTTTATGGTGTTGTTTAGATTTGATTTTGTATTGATTGTTTTATGTTCTCTTGGTAATTTAGATACTTGAAGGAAGGCAGGCCTCATGGTTCTGCTGGTGGTCTATACAAATTCAGGGATATAATCTGTCGTTCATGAGGTTGAAGAATTCAGTCCATATTTTTTTTACATGCATGCCTCTTCGTCTTCATTTGTTCCATTTAGAATCCCTCATATTAATTTTATGAATTATGATGATTTACAGGTTTTCAAACACCGACTGCCATATTCCCAAGAAGAAATCGACGAGGTCAGGGACTTGTGGGCGGACTATTTTCTAAATGCATAGTCTTTTTAGTAACGTAGTATTTTAGATGTCGTGATTTACTTTGAATTTGGATAATGTATGAAAGACGACCGACCTTTGTCGTGATTTACTTTGAATTTGTTTAATGAAAGACGAACGACTTTGTCGTGATTTGCTATGAATTTGTGTTTGTTTTGTTGATGGTGGCCTTTAATCTGTTTTGATACGCCAGTCTAAATGGCTGGCATCTGAATAATGTATACTGGTGGTACAAATTACCATCAATACCAGCTTTTTTTTTTAAAAAAAAGGCAATATCAAGGACATCAGACATATTAAACCTCCAATGTGCATACATATGAAGGACATCAGATGTGAGCTAAAGAATGATATGCATAAGAATGATTTACATCAGACTTATTAAACCTCCGATGTGCAATAACACATGGACATCAGATGTGAGCTAAAGTCTGATGTGCATAAGGATGATGGGCATCAGACGTTTTAAACATCCGATGTGCATTATCAAATGGACATCGGTTGCACAACCGATGTCCTTAATACCCATAATGGACATCAGTGAACTCTACATCGGTTGCTAATCCGATGTCCTTGACCATAAAAGTCCGATGTCTTTAAGGCTTTCTGTAGTAGTGCTCCTTCACCATACCGAGTGATTTAAATTGAATAAAATGAAATTAAGAGTTAAAACACTGATAATCCGTTGACTTTCTAAATAAAAGTGGTATAAACCACGGAGCTCGAAAACTTGACTTAATCTGAATTTTTCATCCGTTATAAATATGATTTGATTGAATATGAAAATTTGGAGAATTAGTAAAACTTAACTTGTCTGTCAAACCAATCTAAAATGATATGTGAGATGTTAATGACTAGACATATCAATATTAGTCAATATAAAATATTTTATACAAAACTTGGTGTAATGTAAATGATACAATACTATACCCCTTGAGTTTATTTATTTATTTATCATCTTTGATTTAAGAACACCAATTAATTACTCAATAATATTAGCATCTTAAGAAAAGTTTACAACTATACAGTTAAACTGATGAAACGAACTGAATTGAATTGATATTTAATGAGATAAATAGAGTTAAAATAAGTTAAATTAAATCTAAATAAATTAATTTAAGTTAAGTTAGACTGAATTAAGCTAAAAAGCTGAAATTAATCACAATAAAAAATTAAATTTAAGCTCAAAAAAATCTTTTAGGATAAACTTGTCACCAATTCTCACCTCATTTTTCACTCCGACATTTGTAGGGGGCATGTAGCCTCCACCCCCACTAATTAAGCACTAACACCCTTTAGGAAACTATAAGCCAATACAAATATACAATACAATAATGAACCTACTAGACAAATTCTCATTCTAAATCGTTATTATCCGTCTTAAGTGTAAGACGGGTTAAATACATATTAAATAACTTCATTTATCACTTAAAAAATGATAATTTTTCCATTTATTAGACCACCCCCAAGCAAGGTCATGAGAGTGGTCATGACCTTGTTTGGTCATGATTAGTGGGTTAATTTAGATAATTAATTTGTGACCACTTTGTTAATTGGTGACCATATACTCAACCAAGGTCAATTTGTGACCTTTGTTGATAATTCTTGACCATATTTGTGACCACCTAGGTGTACAAATATTATTGGTTGATGAATAAAAAAAGAATAAATGTGTATAGAAAGTAGGGTGATTAAGGTAGAAAATGATTGGGTTAATGACCTAGGTCGTGACCTTTTGCTTGGGAGGGTGAAAGTAGGTCAAGATAAATAAAGTGAGATTAAGGGTAAAATCGGGTCGCGACCTAATTATCGCGACCACTGCTTGGGGATGGTCTTACCCCACTTGGTAATATTTAGCCCGTTTTAAACTTCAGCCCGATTAAACATACAACGTATTTTTCTTGCAATTGTCATAAACTAAAAAGAAAACTTGTCCTTATTGCAATGCATATGACGCCACAAATTAATTTATTGATCAACTATGACTACTTTTCCACGACTGATTGATCAACGTATTTGAATGCATAAAAACTTTTATATGAGACAATTTTATTATAATAAGCTTATCGTAATATTTTAAACTGAATATTCCTCTTTCATTATATCAATATTCCTCTTTCATTATATCTTAACCTTTTATTTTTTTAGCTTCTAGCATATTGCGCACATGTTATTTTTTTTATTTTTATTTTTTCTGATAACGAGGGGTTTAATCCCCCGACCCATGCATTCCCGCACCATCACATATGGACCATGTAAACCACTCCTTCAGGGCTACATTCCCGCACCACCACATGGACACCACCTTATGAACCATGTAAACCACTTCTTCAGGGCTACAACTGGTAATCGAACTCGAGAACTCTCAACTCCTGAGTTTCTACAAACTTTAAGATTTAAGCCAATTATCACTAGACTAACACCACTTACCTGCGCATATGTTATTTAATGTATTATTAATTGTACAAATGTTTTTGTACAAGTCCTACATTGCTACCTACAACGGTTATTAGCATATGTTCGATAGCTTACTATTCATAATGACTTGATTAACCTCGCATTATAAAAAAAAAATGGCAAATACTGTAAATAATTGGGACAGAGAGTAAAATAATACAATTTGGTTAAGGTAATTAATTCACACTACTCGAGGTAAACTGCTTCAATTATTAAATATTGATCTTATTTAGCTATTATAACCAATCTTATAATCAACTAAGACAACATATACCGATTATTAAATATTGATCTTATTTAATATCGATTATTAAATATTGATCTTATTTAACACAAATTCACAAGTTAAAAACGGAAGGTAAAACTCTCACAATATGTAAGTGGTAATCCGGTGGAAGTCTAGAGCTGTCCAAATGCGGGTTTGGCCGAACATGGGCAGGGTTGAAAGGTAAACTTATGCCCTATAAGACTATAGCGGGCGAGTTGACCAAAAATAGCGGGCCAATTCTCCTTGCCCTTACCCGCCCAACTGCTAAATTCGGGCAACCCGTGGGCTGACGGGCTCATATTTTTCTGTTAACTTTTGAGAATTAATTAATTAATTAAGTAATTAACAATGCGATAAACTTGCAAAGCCGACATTGAATTAAGTTTTTAGTTCTTAACATCAATACACAAAATAGAAGGACGACTAACTTGGTCATCTAACTATAAGTTCCAAAATCAAAACAAGAGTAAAAAATAAGCAAAAATTAATTATATACTAATTGCTCATATTACTTTAGCGGGTCGGATGGGCCAGCCCGTTTTACATTTGTCTTGTCCGTGCCCGGCCCATTCACTAAATGGGTTGGCCCTGGTTAGCCCTGACCCATTTTTTCAGAAAAATGATGTCCAAACCCGGTAAAAATTTGGGCCGGATGAGCCGGGCTTTCTGATGGTACCGCCCATAAACAGCTCTAGGTGGCACTTAAATGTAGCACCCACTTATCTTCCCACTTGTGATATTGTGAAAGGATACTATCCGTTTTCAGCTTGTGACGGATAGTAAATAGTACCCGCTTTCAATGAGACTAGCTGCTTATTTAATCATTATTCATTAAGGCAACTTTTACTAATTTATCAATTTGATAAAATAAATATTAATTTCAAGTTACAAATTCACAAAATAATTATGTTTATCCATAGTTGGAAGTCGATGCGACGTCGCTTAATGTATGATTCTTGACATCATCTTTTATACGTAAGAATATTTTTTAAATATTCATATTCCAAGCATGATTAAACAATAAACATGTTATCCTTATTCTAATTAAGTTTTATCGGTGGTTCTATCTAAAATAATCAATGATCCATAATAATCATCATGATTAGCTCTTATGAATTATTATAAGTAGAGCAAGATATATTCTAATATTCCCTACTTAGTTAATGCAATATGAAAACCTCACTTTAGTTAGATTAGAAAACAAAGAATAAAATCCCATAAAATCCTCCTACTTACATAAAAAAAATTATGCAAGTGAATAATGTGTGAAGAATTATAATGGGAGTATATAAATAATGGTAGGTCTCGTGATAGACCATCTTTCACTAATTTCGCGAGAGACATAATAGGAGAAACCAAAAATTTCGTGAACCCCTCACTCCATTATGTGAGAGGTCTCTTAATAATGTTATTGAGAGGCCGTCTCTTTGAAGTTTTTGTGTATAAATACACTTGTAAAATATATTAGCACATTTATTTTTTAAGCTTTTTTTTTGTTTTTACAAAAGAGGGGCGAGGCCCCGAAAAAAGAAACTAATTATTCGCTATTACACGGGGAATAACTACCCCATATATATCTTCTCTGAGGATGGTTCGCAATTCAGCAGTTGGAACTTGTAAATGTTGGACGGTGGTGATTGAGTAGACTCCGCGCTTAGCTAGGTAATTCGATGCTCTATTTGCTTCTCTGCAAGTGTGTTCAATTCTGGTGACCCAATGAGGTTCATTCGGTAGTTCATTGCATCTTTGGACAATAAACTTGAGACTGTTATTGGCAAGTTGATCCTCAAGGATAATCCCGACACAAGAGGCGTTATCCATATGGATTAAGAGCTTCTTAATATTCAGTGACTTCGCATGCTCCAAACCAGCAAGAAGTGCGAGAAATTCTGACTTCATGAATGAACAAATACAACATTTATTTTTGAAGTAGTGGACAATAAAGTGGAGTGAGATAATCCGCTACATACTAGTTACTACGGTATATTATATGAAGTCGTTATAAGAAATAAATAGTTAATTTAGCTCACAAATACATCTATCAAGATAATATAGTCTCTTAACATCTATTAAGTACGATAGTTTTAAAGTAATGGTTGATATAACAGATTTAAACTTTAATAAAATATACTCAATAATACCGAGTTCAATACCACTATACCCACATGAACTTATTACCTCCGTTTAATTCAGACTCCATATATTAAGTCACCTTGTAAAATATTAACTTAGAAACATGACAAGTTTGCTGAGATATGATATTTAAAGCACCATAGTTATTGGAATGTGGCCTCACTCCTCACTACTTAAGAGTCTTTTGGAATCCAAAAATATTGGTGTGTCTAATTAGGATATGACGATGATACTGAAACTCAATTTAGATTCTTATATACAACCCGTTTTACATAAAATCGTCTAAAAACCCGTTACCAAAATATCATACTAAGTATATGAGGCACTATAGGTCCAAAGTTAGTGGAATTTTGCCTCAGCTAATGTCTCTTTTGGAATCCAACAACACTCACTAATATCCAATTAGGATATGATGGCATAGAAGAAGCAAACAAATTAGATACGGAGTACTATAAAACAAGGAATCTTAAGATGATGAAAGTCTATCTCAGATTCTATGTAGTATAGTCTCTAGACATGCACAATTGCATGCACATACACAATCCACCTTCAATTCTATCAATTGTGTTATTGCTGATGAAACAATCCAACTTCAATTATTCCTTGTCATTTTAGTACCACTGCCGATCATTTGTCCCACTTTTAACTCTTATTGTATGTCAATCTATTTATCTTTTAACACATCTCTTGTAGCGAAATAAAATATTGTAACAAATATATAAATTTATTAATGTGTTAAAAAGTAAGGCCCTGTTCTTTCTGGCTCAATTTCAACTCCTTTCAATTTTAGTTGGTTGTATTCCGTTAAACTTTATTTACGTTCAATCAATTATTTTCAATTAATATCTTCACAAAAGTAATTTTTAATTCAACTAAATTTACTTCATCTTAGTTCCACTCAATTTAGTTCAATTAACCTTTACTCCAATTTATTCAATTCAGCTCGTTTCAGCCGAAAAGAACAGGGCCGAAAAGATCAGGGCCTAAGTGGTGTAACCGATACCGAATAAGATTGAGGGTTCTCGTTATTTTAGGACAACCACGAATCTCCTTAACTAGTGGAGCTTTATTGTTCCCAATTGCAAGGCATGCACATGTCGTAAACTAAGTTCTAAAATTGGCGACGTTATTAGGACGGTGTAGTGGTGTGAGGTTGTTCCGCGGGGCGATTCTAGGAATAGATTATAAAGATGTAAAAATTTAACAATGATTTTGGTGATGAGAATTAAAATTTAAACATAAAAAAATTGTAAGTCTAAAGTAAAACCCGAAATTAAAAAAAATGGATTCATATAATTCAAGAAGTTATAGACAAAATACTTTGTATAAATTTGTAAGTACATAGCTTTTTCATGTGGCTGTGAAAATAGCATTTTTTATAGGGTTATTTCATGGGAATAATCCAAACTATGCCTCTCCTTCTCATACTAATCTATCCTATGTTTTAACTCATATTAATCTGGTCAATACACTCATTCTTCTTATAGTGCTCTAGGTAACCGGTTACTTATTTGTCAGGTCGCACTTACATAATATCATTAAAAACAACCACCACCTTCACCCTCTTCATCCTCACAAATCAACAATCAGCAATCACCAAACACCAATAATCACCTTTAATAAAATTGTTTAAATCGAATTGGTTATTTCCAAGTATCTGATATCCATCCATTTCAACTAACACCTAGAAAAGCCTAAAATCTAAATAAGATAATTAATTGAAAATTAGCGTTTTCAGATTTGAGTATACAACATTCTAAATCCAATGAGTATTACATGAATAAGATCCAAACTTCAAAATCAAACATTTGTAAATAAAAAACAACCGGGCCTAATAGATATTAGTAAGCAACTCCGTCCCTCCTTTCTATGGGGTAACGAATGGTTTTAGTGGCGTCGGGAGAACCTTATTTATGACGGCATTGAGGCTGTCAATGAGCGGCGTCGGGACTGATCTTTGGGTTTGGATTCTAGTCTGTCGTTGTGGTAGTCATGCGGATCTGGCATCATAAATTTGGCCTCGTGGCAGCGGCAATGGCGGAGGTGAAACAATCATAGTTCATGGGCACTAGTGGAGGCAGTGGTCATGAGCGGTGTTAATGGTGAGAAAGCGGTGTATTAAATAAAACGGACCGACCGGATAGAAGATGTATAAAGAAGAAAAGAGGTAAAAGGGGAGAATTAATGGAGAACGATAAATTAAATGACGAAGGAAAATGAAGAAATAAATCTCATAAGAAGAAGAAATTCAGGAAGAAGATAAGAAGATCCTATACAATTAGATTATTTGATTAGGATTTTTCTGGATTTTGATCAAATTTGGGTTTTGGTTTTATTCTGGGAAAGTGTTGATTGATTCAGGAAGATGAAGATTGATAAACGATGGGGATAGATATCGAAATCAGGTGAAAAAAGGTAGACCCGATAAAGTCACCTGTTGGAAAACCTGTAATATCAGGTAAATTATGGGATCGGTTTAGTACAAGTTAAATGATGTCAAAGTTCGGATTATTCTCGGTTAAACATTAGATTGGATTAATATGAGAAGAAGGACCTTAGTTTGGATTATTCTCATGAAATATCCCTTTTTTATAATATATTTCAAATAATAATAGTAGATAAATCATAAATATGAGGATATTTGAAAGTCACCAATCATCTCACTAATACTACATCATTAAATAGCATTAAAGTCACAATCTAACTTTATAAAAGCAATAGAATTTAACTTAATTCTATTGGCTCCTTAAAATAAGGGATAAAAAGACCCACTAACTTTTGTAATTTTAAGAGTAAATTAATAATAACTCCCTTTTAAAATTTAGTTTTCTAAGATTACTCCCTTATATAATTGTTTTCTAAAATTACTCCCTTAAAATGTATTTTTATCAAAAATTGCTTCAAAACTCTAATTCAAGTGACTTATTTTACAAGTTTATGAATTGATTCCGTTTGTAACAAAGCCAATTTATACTTTTATAGGCATAACAATGTAGAATAAGTTTAAAAACGTACAAAATACATAATCTAAATTGGAATTTTGAAGCAATTTTTAATAAAAGTGCATCTTAAGGGAGTAATTTTAGAAAAAAATTATATAAGGGAGTAATTTTAAAAAACCTTATTTTAAAAGGGATTTATTTTTAATTTACTCTAATTTTAATTTCCCTTCTCTTTAGAATTAATCTGATCTTTCATCCTCCCTAATTACGTATTTTGACCGTTTCTCATCCTAATTACGTAATCGATTTCAGTATTAAATTTCGTCATTGTTATAATAAAATACGATATGATCAAATTATTGTTAATCGAAAATATAAATAACAGTATACAATGGTCCAATAAAATACGATATCTAACGGTCCAAAAATTAAATCCCAAAAACAAAAATTTACAGACAGCAAAAATAATTACAGTCCAAAAATTAAACTACATTGTATTTTCCAATCAAATCAAATACAAATTATTAAGATACCAAACAAGATAAGATACGGTAAAACACGATATACAACGGTCAAATATATATCAATGATTACATTTCGCCAATGTCATATAAAAATAAAAATCATGTATATTGGACAAAATAAAAATCGTTTTTGTTGAATTTTATAGCAAACGGGAATTCAACCTAAATAACTCAAGTCTTTTTGTTGAATTTAAATCTTTTTCTTGAATTTTATATAAATTCAACTAAAAATCTAAGCAATATGAGGTTGACAATGAAACAAATTAATCAGTTTATTTGAGTAATTTCTGGAATCTTACTATTATGATAATAACAATAAAATGCACATAATAAGGAAACAACTTAATCACGTTCAAATCCTTTATCTATAAAAGTAATAACTTTTATTGCATTTTCATTGGTTGCTCAATTTTGGAAAGCTAAAAAAACCTTCTTTCTCACCCCTTCTCACCACTAACCCAAAGAAGTTTAATTTTTCTTTATTTTGCTTTTCTCCATTTTACATTCTAAAATTACAAATAATTTTTACCTTCATAATAAAAAAACCCAACTTTACTCCAAATTCGAAAATTAAAAAATCAAGAAAATTCTACTCGGAAACATAAAATTCAATAATATTAAAAGAAAGTTGGACAATTAGAAATAATTAACAAATATTTAAACAAAAAAAGTAGTCATATAGAGGTATATAAACGTAAATTTTATACGTACAAAGAGTTAAAAAATAACCAAAAAAAACGTAAATTTAAAAAATGAAAAAAAAATATATGAGGAGATACAAATCAATAAAAAACGTAGATTAGAAAATGAAAAACACGTAGATCAAAGATTTTTGAATATGATCAAATAAACCCAACCTATAAAATTAACAAAAAATATAAATCTTCGATTTTCGAGAAAATATAACAACCTTCAAGACTTAGTCAATTAAAATTATAACAATATTGACATCGAGAAACAAAGATGGTCTTAATAACAATACATTATACATTATTATTTTTTATATAAAAACATTTCTTTAAAGATTTCTATCATTTTACTTTCATTTAAAGATTAAGTTATTTATAAGGTAAATTATAGAAGTACTACACTTTCTTTATCTATTTTATATGGTTAAAATTTATTTCATAAAGTTTGGTTATTTATGGTAATAACATTAAAATTGAAAATTTATTTCAATTTATAATAATCTTTAAAAAAATTACTTAATTTAATACCAGTAAATAAATTATTTGGAGTCAAAATTATTCTCGAATTAATAATTTATATATTTCTCATTTAAATTCATGTTGAATTATATTTGTACTAATTAATCAATATATTTACGAAATTTTTAGAAACAGACCCGTACATTTTTTGTACGGGCATAAAACTAATTTATGATTAAAAGAGATGAAATGCAAAAATGTTAGTCTTGGGGTGAAAATGCAAAAATGTCAGTCATGGGGTCGACCCATGACCAAGAAAATAAATACTAAGTATCTGACCACTATACCACTAAATATTTGACAAATTTTGTTGAAACTAACTTGTGAATATTTCAAAACAAAGAGGGTGCAGGTGAACCCTGCACCCACACAAAGTACGCCTATATTCCTCCGTATCTGTATCCGTAATCATACCTACCAAGTTATTTTCATATTTATAGACCATACATAATACATTGATCCGTCACCCTTCTCTAAACTAAAGATTGCGGATTTGGGTTAAAGATACATGAAGATGTAAGATGCGACTATGTTAGGCATTTGAATCGCTCGTCAAACTGACGGTCTTTACTATTTACAATATTATATTATATATTTGATCGACGTAAATTAAGTGAAAAGAAGGTTAAAGGAACAAATTTATACAAGACAATACAAATTATATAGAGGGTGACTTAAATAAGTTAGTTTATATACAAATCATACAAACAAATAAACAATACGATTAAATAGAGAAAATAAATAAAAAATGAAATAAAAGAATAAAGAAATTAAAAAAAAAGTTACTGATTTGGGACTTTATTGTAAATTAAGGGCTCTTATACCTTGTATGAAAACTGGGACGATTCAAACTCGGACAATATATTTGAGACTGTGTATGAGAGTATAATTAGTGTAAGCTTGGAACGGATATACTAATAGTTGTTCGAAATTAGAATTTGAGTGAGGTTGAAAGTTGGTTCAAGATAGAATTGTGGATCCTCATAACGCATAAGTGGATAGAAATTAAGAGTCTACGTTTACCACATTTTACTGATTTGCGTTGTTTAGCAATGTTGAAACTATTAGAGTATTAGACATTTAGACTCGAACAAAGCATGCCTTAATTTCTCCGAATTATTATTTCACGTACTAATTTTACTTTTTAATATATATTTTCTTATTCACTCTCCCTATTATTATACTCTTTTTTTCTAAAGCTAAACAAATTAACTCTCATATTTACCTTTTTTTAATCTAAAATCAATTAATAGCTCGAAAATTTCGAATGAATCATAATTGACCAATTAGTAAAGTAATTCAGTTGTTTTGTCCAAATTATTAATTTATCGGTCCGACTATGGCTTTATCAGAGTAAGGTGGTTGAAGTGGTTGTCGGAAGGAGGTGAAGGGAAGGGAGATGAAAGAAAATTAATTAAGTAAGAGAGAAAAAATGATAAAGGTAAATTTGTAAAAAAAACGTATGTGAAAAAAAAAGTAAAATCCGTATATACAAAATTATGTTTATAATTTTATCACACATTCTTTTTTTGTGACGGATATATCTGTCGCAAGTCTACGACATGTCAAATAATACTCATATGAGAGAGATAAGACAAAATTAGAGTACATATGTAGTAACAAACTGTTTTATCTTATCTACCAACACGACTAATATTTAACCCTTCACAAGCTTAGTGATGAATATGTCTATCACAATGTTGGTGTTATTTTATTCCAATTCAAACTAATTCCATCCGATTTGTCAATTCTTGCATGTGTAAATAATGGGCCAAAGGGAAATTGATTATGTTATGTGTTAACCATGTTCACGTACTAGTTCATGTGCTTATACTCAAATGTAAATGGGCCTTGACCCTTGAGTCATATTTTCTCGGAAAATAAGTGTAAATAATCGTTAATTATAATTTTTTAAAATGTGCCCTAAGTGCATATGTTAAGAAATTAAGTAAGGAAAGATTTTCAAGATTATTTCACTTATTATGGTAAATATGAGTTTCAACTCTAATTTATCATGATTTATTCTCAACAATATTTCTTTACTTAGGTTCTTATCATGTGCCCTTAGGGCACATATTAGAAAATCCGATTTATAATATTATCAATTTTTATTTAGTCAAATTTTAGCCTAATTATCGTACACCTGTAAGGCCAATTAGAGGTAGGGAGTACAAGTATCGATACTTTTAATTTTAACACGAGGAGATATGAGTCAATTACTCGATGACAACTGAAAACATAAAAAGATAACATAGTTACCCAAGTAAAACATTCAAGAATTGAATAGATAAACAAATACTCGAGATAGAAGGGATAATAAAAACGGCTTTTTAAAGGTGTGCCATATTAATAAATTGAACATGGAAATATTTATAATATATTCTCGCTAATTATGGTAAAACAAAATTTATACTTGAATTTTTCATGAAAATATCTTACGATTTTTTACTAATTTGGTTTATTAATGTGTGCCCTAAAATCACACGTTAGAAAAAAACACTATAGGAGTAAATTTTCCAAAAACATAGAAAATCAATAGCGTGAACACGCTTTTTATTTAATTACTAAGTAAATAACATTACATTATTACCGTTAATTCAGTTGTGAGCTGTAAACCTAAAAATTACCAAATTTAACAAAAAAAAAAAAAAATCCTAGTATCAACAAAAACAAATCTAACATTGATTTCCTTCACAGATTATTTAATTTTTGGAATGTTTTTAGTCTTTATTACCTTTTGTAGTAATAATCAATAACCTGCTTACACTCTCATATATATATATAGATATCGTAGAAATTGTAAAAATACTTGTGGAATACATCTTACTAAACAAACACTCTCGTAAATTGTCGTAAGTAGTTGTTTTACAATTATGTCATTGATGGCGAAGCCGAAGAGGACATCGGAAGGGAAGAAGAAGATCGATGTTACAAAGAAAGTTATGAAGAAATCGAGTCGTCAAGTAATGTTTTCGAAGCGACGTAAAGGGCTATTTAAGAAGTGTGATGAATTGTGTTCTAACTATGCTGCTCAAATTGGTGTAATTGCTTTCTCCGAAGCCGGTAATCTGTTTACGTACGGTAACCCTAATCTTGATTACATTGTCGAACGTTATCTTAATTCGGGTTTTACTGTGGTTAGTAACACTAATGACGGTGTTAATTATGGTGGTAATTGTGGCGGGTTTTGGTGGGATGGCATCGATGTTGAGAAATTAGGGTTAAGCGAGCTTGAGGGGCTTAAGGCCGAGTTGGAGAGGGTAAAGAATGAAGTTGTTTCGGGGATTGATAGTTCAGTGGGAACGTCAAAAAACGAAGTGGTTTCAGGCGTTGATGAATTTATACCCAATTTTTCGAACACCGATCAAGGAATTGGATTTGATGGTTTCGAGTTTGATGACAACATTGGTGGAAGCTTCGATGACAATTTTGGTTCTGATTTCGATTTCAATTTCGATTTTGGTGATTTTATTGATGGTTTGGGGACGGAAGTGAATGATCCTGCTGCAAGCTTGTTGCAGCACTCGCAAGTGAATTAGCTCTTCCTGTCAAATAATGAAGAACATCGGCTCGTACCGGAATCGAACCTGTGAAAAGACGATATATAAGTGCCTCGAGGAAGTGGAAAAAAAGATTATTTTTGTAATGTTAATTAGCTTTGTTTATTCTATGCAACATATATTCTTTAGGAATGATATTATTTCACTTGATTACGAGTAATGTTCTAATATTATCAATTATACGATTACATTTCAAAATTGTTAGCATCGTTAATAGATTTCAAATTTACGTCTAAGAAGATTTTGATGGTATTGTTTCATAACTAAGCGTCTTAGCGAGTAAAATCCACAAATAGACAATACCAAAACGGATATTGTTCCTAGAAGCTTACACAACACGAGAAAAATCATATTATCATCGTAATACCATATTTCAACACGAAAAACATATAGAAGAAAATTATAAGCAGCCGTGTAAGATGGATTCCAATAAGCCAACTGATAGAACAGAGAAGGCTAGGTTTAGTAGTATCTCTACAAAGGTAAAGTATTAACTCTCATATTTACCTTTTTTTTTTTATCGAAAATCGAATCCAATAGTTCGAAATTTTTGAATGAATTATAATTGACCAAAAAGGTAGTCGATTTATAGGGAAACAAAGATCAAAGATCGGTTGGGGTATGGTTGGTCAGACCATGGCTTTATCAGAATAAGGTGGTTGTGGTAGTTGTCGGAGGGAGATGAAGGGCAGGGAAAGGAGATGAAATAAAATTAATTGACTGGTAAAGGAAAAAAATAATAAGGATAAATTTGTAAGAAAACATATATAAAAATGTAATATTCGTATATCAGAAAATGTGTTTATTATTTTATTACACTTCAAACTAGTTCCCATTTGTGGTTTTTTGCATGTGTAAATAATGGGTTAAGGGAAATTGATTATATTAGGCCCTGTTTGGTAAATAGCGGATTAATATTGGCAGAAGCAGATTTAAAAAGCAGATTTGACTAGCAGAATGATTTAGCGGATTTGACTAGTAGATTTATTTAGCAGAATTATTTTAGAGTGTTTGGTAATTAGCAGATTAAATTAGCAGATTGTCTAGAATCTTTGTAAAATGACATATAAGGACATAAAAAAATTATTTATTAAATATATAAAAGGAATGTTAGTATTTTATTAAGAGGGTAAATAAGTCAATTTTTTTCTTTCTAATATGCTAATCCAATATGCTGGTAGGAGCAGCATATTGTAAAATAGCATATTGGACCCCAATATACTATTTCAATATGTCGTTAACTAAACACCCTAAATAGCATATTGGTTGGTCAAACATGCTAATTGCCTCAAATATGCTAATTTTTCTGCAATATGCTGTTTACCAAACAGCGCCTTAAGTGTTAACACATGTTCATGTACTAGTTCATGCGCTCTAAGTGTTATGAGTCGATTTGTAGAGTTCTCAGAATCAACTTGATAAAAGTTCTGCTCGAAATTGGTCTAAATTAATTTCGAACCGGTTTCGAGTTGAAGTGGTCCAATTCTGAGCCGATTTCGAGCTTAGTAGAGCTCGAAATCGGAAGTTCGTTTAGGCTTGTTTTATCTATTATTTTTAGTTATTTTGTCATTTTTTAATTGTTTTTGTTCCTAATAAAATGTCATTTTAGTATTTATAATCATATGTTTCTATATTTACATGTTTCTTAAAATATATTTATTTTTAATTTGATTTAAAAGTCCAATAAAGTAAAGAAAATAAAGATTTAACCGAATTTGAATAAAACTCGAGCCTAATATGAGCTTATTTCAAGTTTGCTTTTTTAAGCTCCGATAATTACGAGCCGATTCCGAGCTTAAGCTCAAGTTTTCGAACCGATTCCAAACCCAACCGAACTCGAGCTCAAATCGACTCGGTTACTCCCTACGCTTATAGTCAAATGTAACATGAGCATTGAGTCATATTTTGATCGGCTAAAAGGTAAGGTAATAAAATGGGTTATCGGGTTGTACGAAATATGGTGAGCTCAATATAGGCGTTGAGCTATTTTGAGTAGTTTCTCGGAAAATAAGTGTAAATCATAAATGAGTAGATCTCTTGAGAGACCGTCTTTTACTAAGCTTTTTGATAGATTATTAAACAAATTTAAGAAAAAGTGGTACTAAAAGTAATAAAATTGGTACAAATCAAGATTAAAGATAAAACAAATACATTTATTATGCAAATAGGTACGAAACTACTGTGGTACGATCAATGACAAAATGGTCACGAGAATATAAATAAAATGGTACAAAAGAATAGTTTATCAATAATTTATTGAATGACCGTCTCTCTCAAGTTTAGTGATCCTAAATAGTCATTAATTATAACATTGTCAATTTTTATTTAGTCATTAAATTTTCACAAATTCTCATTTATGACAGATATATATCCATCGCAAGCTTGCGACGAATATGTCCGTTACAAATGAGAATTTGTGACGGATATATCTGTCACAAGAGAGACTTGCTCTTAAATTGTAGCGCAATTATCGGTACTCGTAAGACCAATAGACATTCAGAGGTGTGTTGATGCTCTTTCAAAATTGCTTTAGCTTATTTTAGCCTAATTATCGACTACTTGTTCCCTAGTAATATAAGTCGCTTCAGATTGTTTCATAAGAATTAAGAAAATGTTGGAATATGTTGCATTATTATTAGTTGGGTGTGTCGATGCTCTTTTAAAATTTGGAAAACAATATATGGAGGGAGTAATATTTATTAATTATTTATTAAAATAAAATATAGCTAAGTCGCTATGAATTTCTACAAAAAATCATTTCTATATTTCTTTTTTAAAAGTTCTTAAAAAAAAAAAAATTTAACATAAACAAAAATTATAATAATTTATATATTTTTTAATAATTGGTGGATAGGCTAGTATTAGCCTATTAGGTGGTATAATGTAAAACCCACCCCCTCCACCATTCGTGACATGTGAAATTTTTATACGCGTATCCACCTTATCACCAACAAAAACTCTACCCGTATGAATGTACCCACACCAAGTGGGGCGGGTGGAGGCGGATAATGTCACTAAAGAGTTAAGACGGAAGAGATCTTCTGATTTGGATGCTTTGTTAATCGTTATACATTATTAAAAAACAACATAGAAAATATACAAATATAATATCTTTTTTTTGTTTTTGGGTCGTACAAATATAATATCTTGCTATCTTTTTTTAAATACTTTTTCTGTCCCATTTATTTGCATACTTTTAATTTTTACATGAATACCAAGGAAAGAGGAGTTAATTACTAGATGACAATTAAAAACGTAAAAAGATAAAATAATTAACTAAAACATTCAAGAATAGAATGGATAAACAAATACTCGAGTAAAGGGAATAATACACCATCACGGTTTTTCTAACGCATGCCTTAACGGCAAACTTTAATAAATTAAATATAAAAATATTTATAAGATATTATCACTAGTTAGGGTAAAACTAAGTTTATACTTGCATTAATCATTTAAATATCGGAAGAAAAACCGATATAAAAATATCGTTTAAATTATCCATATAACATTACAAAAACATTAAAAGAAACACCAAAAAGGGGATACAAATTTAAGAAAAATTGGAAATTCAATAGTGTGAACGCAAGCTGTAAACATACAAATTACCAAATTTAACCATTAATTCAATTGAAAAACCGTTAATTCAGTTGTGAACTTATGAGCTGTAAACATAAAAATTACCGGATTTAACAAAAAAAAAATCCTCATATAAACAAAAACAAATCTAACATAGATTTTCTTGGAATGTTTTTTAGTCTTTGACTTTTGTAGTAATAATCATTAACAGCCGTACACTCTTATATATATACATAGATATTGTAAAAATCGTTAAAATACTTTGGAAAAACGATCACACACTCTCGCTAAACAAACAAACACTCTCGTAAATTGTCGTAAGTTGTTTTACAGTTATTTCAATGGAGGAGCTTTTGTTAAACACATTGATGGCAAAGCCGAAGAGGACATCGGAAGGGAAGAAGAAGATCGATGTTACAAAGAAAGTTATGAAGAAATCGAGTCGTCAAGTAACGTTTTCGAAACGACGTAAAGAGCTATTTAAGAAGTGTGATGAATTGTGCTCTAACGACTATGGTGCTCAAATTGGTGTAATTGCTTTCTCCGAAGCCGGTAATCTGTTTACTTACGGTAATCCTAATCTTGATTACATTGTCGAACGTTATCTTCATTCGGGCTCTACTGTGGTTAGTAACACTAATGACGGTGTTAATTATGGTGGTAATTCTGACGGGTTCGATGGCTTAGATATTGATAAACTCTCCTTAAGTGAGCTCGAGGGGATGGAGGCCGAGTTGGAGAGGGTAAAGAATGCAGTTGTTTCGGGGGTTGATAGTTATTCATTGGGAACTTCAAGAAACGAAGTTGCTTCATGCGCTGATGATGTTAAACTCGATTTATTGACGAGCGATCATGGAATTGAATTTGCTGATTTCGAGTTTGATGGCAACATTGGTGGAAACTTCAACGACAATTTCGGTTCGAATTTCGATTTAAATTTCGATTTTGGTGATTTTATTTACGGTTTGGGATCCGAAGTGAATGATCCTGCTGCAAGCTTTGATGGCAACATTGGTGGAAACTTCAATGACGTTTTCGGTTCTGATTTCGATTTTAATTTCGATTTTGGTGATTTTATTGATGGTTTTGGGACAGAAGTGAATGATCCTGTGTTGCAGCCCTGTGAAGAGACGATATAAAGTGCCTGGAGGAAGTGGAAAAAAAGATTATTTTTGTAATGTTAATTAGCTTTGTTTATTGTATGCAACATATATTCTTTAGGAATGAAATTATTTTAATTAATTACGAGTTAATGTTCTAATATTATCAATTTTATACAATAGATTTCAAAACCCTTTTTTTGCATGTTTATTTTGATCAGGTAAGGTAACTAAATGGGTTATCGGGTTGAACGGAATATGGCGAGCTCAATATGGGTGTTGAACTATTTTGAGTAGTTTCTCGGAATATAAGTGTAAACATTCATTAATTATAACATTGTCAATTTTTATTTAGTCCTTAATTTTAGCTTAATTATCGGGTATTTGTAAGGTCAATAGACAATTTGAGGTGTCTATGTACATTTCGGCTCCACTATTTTTGTCGAGTACAAGTATCCATACTTGTATCCATCCTACCGGGTAAAAACCTAGAGCCGTACCCACGCTATTACCCACAAACCACCTATATTATATTCCCTTCGTTCCCTAATATAACTATATAAGTCGCTTTAAATTATTTCACAAGAATTAAGAAAATATTTGAAAAATATTGCATTATTAATTGGGTGTATTGATGCTCTTTTAAAAATTGGAAAACCAATAAAATGGCTTCATTCTTTTTCCCTATTTCTTAGTTAGTTGAAAAATGTAAGCATAGACTGATGAGCTTGAACATCAGTCCAGACGACCTGTGTTGCATCTGTGGTCATGCTTCAGAAACGTTGGTTCATTTGTTTTGTCAATGTGAGTATAGCAGCCAAATACTTCAAGATATTACAGCCTGGGTGCGTATGAAGATTGATGTCACTCTACCTCTTCAGCAACGACTTCGAATTCGTGGATCCAAATTGCAAAGGGCAGTTAAGAATGGAGCTTTAAATGCAGTTATTTATCATGCATGGCAACAAAGAAACACCAGCAGATGTGAGCAAAGTCTGATTAGGCCTACTATAGTAGCAAAAAGAATTAAGCAGGAACTCATTTGTATGTTTAAAACTCGTATGCATTGTAACTTAAGCTCTCGGGATCAGGCCTTCTTGCAAAGCCTGTTCTAGATCTTCTTTGTAACTCTCTCTTTTATATATAATACTTACCTTTACCAAAAAAAAAAGAAAAATGTAAGCAACATTTAATACATGCTAAAATGTAAAATGTTATGTAATGAAAATTCTAATTTCCCTAAAATAAAATGGAGGGAGTAATATTTATCGATTATTTTCTAAAATAAAATATAGCTCAATCACTATGTATTTCAGCAGTAAACATTTTTATACTTCTACTTTAAAAGTTCTAAAAAAAAAAGTAATATTTTTAACATAATAAAAAATTATAATTGGTGGATAGGCTAGTATATATTATTAGGTGGTAGAATGTAAAATCCACACCCTCCCCCACTCGTGACATGTGAAATATACAAATAAAAGAATTTGGTATCTATTTTTTAAATACTTCTCCTGTTCCGCATATTTGTATACTTTTAATTTTAACACGGATGCGGAAGAGAGGAGTCAATCACTCGATGACAACTGAAAACATAAAAAAGGATAAAATAGTTTATTAAGTAAAACATCCAAGAATTGAATAGAAAAACAAATACTCAAAATAGAAGAAATAATATAAACGGTTTTTCTAGCGTGTGACCTTAGCACACATGTTAATAAATTAAATATGGAAATATTTATAATATATTCTCACTATTTATGGTAAAACTAAGTTTATACTTGAATTTTTTATGATAATATTTTACAAATTTTTACATATTCGATTTATTAATGTGTTCACACGTTTGAAAAAAAAAAAAGAGTAAAGGAGAAATTTTTCCAAAAAAGTTGAAAATTAATAGTGTGAACACGCTTTTTATTTAATTATTTGGTGTGAACGCAGTAATAGTTAGATACTCCGTAAATAACATTACATTATTATCGTTAATTCAGTTGTGAGCTGTAAACCTTAAAAATTACCAAATTTAACAAACAAAACCCTCGTATTTACAAAAACAAATCTAACATTGATTTCCTTAACAAATTATTTAATTTTTGGAATGTTTTTTAGTATTTACCTTTTGTAGTAATAATCAATAACCTGCTTACACTCTTATATATATATATTTAAAGAGATATCGTAAAAATTGTAAAAATACTTGTGAAATACATCATACTAATCAAACACTCTCGTAAATTGTTCGTAAGTAGTTGTTTTACAATTATTTCAATGGAGGAGCTTATGTTAAACACATTGATGGCGAAGCCGAAGAGGACATCGGAAGGGAAGAAGAAGATCGATGTTACAAAGAAAGTTATGAAGAAAACGAGTCGTCAAGTAATGTTTTCGAAGCGACGTAAAGGGCTATTTAAGAAGTGTGATGAATTGTGTTCTAGCTATGGTGCTCAAATTGGTTTAATTACTGTTTCCGAAGCCGGTAATTTATTTACTTACGGTAACCCTAATCTTGATTACATTGTCGAACGTTGTCTTAATTCGGGTTCTACTGTGGTTAGTAACACTAACAACGGTGTTAATTATGGTGAAAATTGTGGCGGGTTTTGGTGGGATGGCGTGGACATTGAGAAACTAGGGTTAATCGAGCTTGAGGGGCTTAAGGCCGAGTTGGAGAGGGTAAAGAATGAAGTTGTTTCGGGGATTGATAGTTCATTGGGAACTTCAAGAAACGAAGTTATTGTTTCAGGCGTTGATGATTTTATACTCGATTTTTCGACGAGCGATCATGGAATTGGATTTGATGATTTCAAGTTTGATTGCAACATTGGTGGAAATTTCAACGACATTTTCGGTTCGGATTTCGATTTCAATTTCAATTTTTGGTGATTTTATTGATGGTTTGGAGACGGAAGTGAATGATCCTGCTGCAAGCTTGTTGCAACACTTGCAGGTGAATTAGTTCTTCAAGTCGAAAAAAGATTGTTTTTGTAATGTTAATTAGCATTGTTTATTGCAACATATATTCTCTAGGAATGAAATTATTTTAATTAATTACAAGTTAATGTTCTAATATTATCAATTTTTATACGAATAGATTTCAAAATAGTTAGCATCGATCATTAATAGATTTTAAATTTGAAAGCTATAATTTACTTCTAAGACGATTTTGATTTCATTGTTTCAAAACGGCTATGTTTGCACATCATCTTCATCATCATCATTGTTGCGGATGGCAATGACTAAGCGTCTTAGCGAGTAAAGTTACTAATAGATGATACCTAAAACGGATATTATTCCTAGAAGCTCACACAACACGAGAAAAATCATATTATCATCGTAATACCATAATTTCAACACGAAAAACATATAGAAGGAAATTATAAGCATCCGTGTAAGACGGATTCTAATAAGCCAAGTGATAGAAATATAGAATAGAGAAGGCTAGGTTTAGTAGTATCTCTACAAAGCTAAATAAATTAGCTCTCATACTTACTTTTTTTTTTTTTTATCGAAAATCGAATCCAATAGTTCAAATTTTTTGAATGAATTATAATTGACCAAAAAGGTAGTCGATTTATAGGGAAACAAAGATCGGTCGGGGTATGGTTGGTCAGACCATGACTTTATCAGAATAAGGTGCAGGTTGAGGTGGTTGTCGGAGGGAGATGAAGGGCAGGGGAGGGAGATGAAATAAAATTAATTGATGATAAAGGAAAAAAATAATAAAGATAAATTTGTAAAAAAACATACTTGAAAATGTAAAATTCGTATATCAGAAAATGTGTTTATTATTTTATTACACTTCAAACTAGTTCCCATTTGTGGTTTTTTGCATGTGTAAATAAAGGGTTAAGGGAAATTGATTAAATTAAGTGTTAAAACATGCTCACGTACTAGTTCATGCGCTTTAAGTGTTATGAGCCGAACTCAATCAACTCGATAAAAGCTCTGCTCGAAATTGGTCTAAATTAATTTTGAACCGGTTTCGAGTTAAAGTGGTCCAATTCTGAGCCAATCGGAAGTTCGTTTAGGCTTGTTTTATCTATTATTTTTAATTATTTTGTCATTTTTCAATTATTTTTGTTCCTAATAAAATAAAGATTTAACCGAATTTGAATAAAACTCGAGCCTAATCTGAGCTTATTTCAAGTTTTGATTTTTTAAGCTCCGATAATTACGAGCCGATTCCAAGCTCAAGTTTTCGAGCCGATTCCAAACCCAACCAAGCTCGAGCTCAAATCGACTCGGTTACACCCTCCGCTTATGGTCAAATGTAACATGGGCATTGAGTCATATTTTGATCGGCTAAAAGGTAAGGTAATAAAATGGGTTATCGGGTTGTACGAAATATGGTGAGCTCAATATAGGCGTTGAGCTATTTTGAGTAGTTTCTCGGAAAATAAGTGTAAATCTTAAATGAGTAGATCTTTTGAGAGACCGTTTTTTACTAAGTTTTTTGATAGACAATTAAACAAATTTAAGAAAAAGTGGTACTAAAACTAATAAAATTGATATAAATCATGATTAAAGATAAAACAAATACATTTATTATGCAAATAGTTACGAAACTATTGTGGTACGATCAATGACAAAATGGTCACGAAATACAAATAAAATGGTACAAAAGAATAGTTTATCAATAATTTATTGAAGGATCGTCTCTCTCAAGTTTAGTGATCCTAAATAGTCATTAATTATAACATTGTCAATTTTTATTTTGTCATTAAATTTTCACAAATTCTCATTTATGACGGATATATCCATCACAAGCTTGCGACGAATATGTCCGTTACAAATGAGAACTAGTTTTACGCCCGTGCAAAAAATGCACGGCTTTAATTTTATTAAACCGAAAAAATAAAAATGAAAAGGTGAATATATTTAATAAAAAATATAATTTTAGTATTGCAGATATGGATGTAAAAAATAAAAAGAATTTATACGCTTAACAAATTCTTATATTGGACGACATTATCGGTTTAAGTTTAGGACGGATCAAATATACATATGTAGCATGGATCAAACAAAAAAAAGCATTATGCATGGCGAAAATAAAATAGTTGTCCTAACTCCTATAAGTCTATAACCCATTGGGAGTGATACTCACCTGTTTTAAATTTAAGACGGATAATAACCGGTAAAAATATACATAGATTTTAAAATTATACTTAAGGTTTAAATTCTAAGTTCATAAACATCGTAATGAACCCAAATTATTATTAGTCTGATTCTCTAACTAACCAAAAAACTCCGACCATATAATATACGAAGTATATCTTATCTAATTTATGTACATTTAAGACGGAGTTACATAATTTCGTTGATTTCCAATTCTCAACAATTTTAATTTGTTAAATTCCAGTATTTGAATGTAATATTTTTTGCCAATTTATATATTATTATATTTGATATTCACTTTTTGTTTCTGTTTTATACTCATTGTCACTCACTTTAATCCTTTTATTAGTGCATGTTAAATGGAGTATTAACAATTTCTTTAATCTTTGAATATACTATATCTGTAAAGTGTAGGCGTCTCAATCATATTATTATATTTAATCTATACCTTTAATTTATGTAAAATTAGTTAACTTATTATCAATGATCATTAAAGATTTGATTTTTACTGTTGAAATTGAATAGTTAGAATTTCGGAAGATTTCATATTCGATGTGTAATTATAGATTGTAACTTATTTAATTAACGGAAGTAGTGAGAAAATTAAATTGAAGTAATTAATTATGTAAATGAACATGGCGGACCCCACCTTGATTAATTTTTTTTCTTTTCTTAATTTCCATCGACCAATGAGAGCTCTTTAAATTCTATCCCTTTTATAGTAAAGGGATTTGTGACGGATATGTCTATCACAAGAGAGACTTGCTGTTAAATTGTAGCCCAATTATCGGTACTCGTAAGACCAATAGACATTCGAGGTGTGTTGATGCTCTTTCAAAATTGCTTTAGATTATTTTAGCCTAATTATCGACTACTTGTTCCCAAGTATAAGTCGCTTCAGATTGTTTCATAAGAATTAAGAAAATGTTGGAATATGTTGCATTATTATTAGTTGGGTGTGTCGATGCTCTTTTAAAATTTGGAAAACAATATGGATTGGAGGGAGTAATATCTATAAAATCTTATTAAAAGGGTAACTAATAAAATGTGACATGTCAAATTTTAATGTGACGTGGCACAATTTTAATGTGACTTGGCATATTTAAATGTGACATGGCGAATTTGTTTGATGAATTATCAATTTATTATTACATAACATTAATTTAATTCACTTATCTATAATATTAAAGTCTATATTCAATATTTTTAAATTAATTTTTATATTAAATATATTGTTTTCCAAAATTTATGTAACCTTTCAAAATTTTAATCAAAATTTCGTAATTTACAATTAATATTGACATTTTAATTGAAATTTTTGTAATAAAATGTGTTCATGAATTTTATAATTATAGTTAATTTTTTTTAAATAAAACATGTTAATAATTAATAAAAACTCTTCAGGTTACTTAACACCCATCATTTTTATTAAATTGTTTTCCTATTTATTTCATTTTGTCTTTAAACATGGTAATAAATTGATTAAAACTCTTCATAATACTTAATCCCAACCAAATTAATTACAAGTTTTTCTTATTTAATTAATTTTTGTAATATAATATTTTAATAAATTGATCAAAACTCTTTATATTAATTAACTCCCATAATTTGCATTTACATTTTTTTCCTATTCAATTCATCTCTTGAGTTTTACAGCAATCAATTATCTAATCTAATAATACCACAAAATAAATTAAGATCAAAATTAAAATATGGAAATTTATGGTTGTGTAATGTCTACAAAAAACATAATAGCGATAATAGTTTCTATTCACTCTAATTATTTAAAATATATTGCCCATGAGTTTCTACGTTGTGGATTATAATTCATGGTTTAATTTATTTATTTGACGATAATGAGTATATTGATAATTATTGTTGAGTGTTATTGGCGTTGTTGTTGTTGCAGCAATGGTGATGTTCAATAAGATATATTTTAGTTTGCGATATATTTTAAATCACTCTAATTTTAAACTGTTTATATGTGCAATTTTCTCTTAAGTCTTATTGTTATATACTTGCTCAATTTCGTTTAACTGATATAATTTCATTAAATTAAATACATATATAAATCTATAAATATAATATATAAATAAAAAGTAAGGCAAAGAATGATTAAAAATTCTCATGCAAGGTAGATTTTGTAAACAGAAAAGGGAAAAAATAATTAAAGCAAACCTTTTACATTTTATTTCTATCCCTACTTTATATTTATGTCTATTAAATTTGGTAATAATGAAAAAGGATGCTTAAAAGTCACAAAACATTCCTAAATATATTTATGTATTTATTAATTTTGATTATAATAATAAAAAATATAAGTAGTCCAAAAGTTATAAAATGCATCATCAATTGCTATAAATATTTGATGAAAAACAACATTTGTGAACCAAAATTCAAGCCACTATTTTGTTTACCTCATCACTGAGAAAATTATACGTGTAAATAATCATTCTTATTATTGTAAGTGTATTACGGTAAGATAAGTGTCTTAAGGTGTTAAATTAATAGTTTATTTAATTACTTTTAAGTTCTATTGGTTATGAATTACTATAACATTTTTGAACTCACATACATGTTGTTTTGTTGTTTTTTAGGGACTATCAAAATTTGTGGAGTTGTGTTGTTGAAAGGTAAATATACTTACATTTTTATTATTCAATGTCTTATTTCTTTCATTATTCAAGGAAAAACTTAAATTAATACAATCATAATGGAATATTAAATAAATGATCAAATTCCACCATTTTGTTTGTTATTAATTGCTCAGTGGATTTATTTTGTAGGGATGGTTCATTGGAGAAAGATAACTATATGATCGAAGAAGGGAATACTATAATTGGTTGAACAAATACTCCTCTATTTCCCTCAATTTTATAATATAAATTAACTACAAGATTGACAACGTGAATGTTAATGATTAATTATTTTTAGTTTCATGAAAAAAAGTAGTACTTCATAAAGTTTAAAATGTATGTTTTATTTTTGTATGTGTTATTTTTTTATTCATCATTCTCCATTTGAAAAATAGCTCTCATAGAATGAAATTGGAGTTGCAAAGATCTCAATCATATTAACAAGTTGGTCAAAATAAATCTTATTGATATGAATAATGACTAAATGTACATTATTAGTAATATTTATGCTTGCAATATAGTTAAAAGGCTACTTAAAGCATTTAACATTAATTCACATCCATGTCATTTTAATATTGGTTATTACATAATTCATCGATCTATATTGATTATTAGAATCTTCAATTATTTATACAATATTGTGAAATATCAACTGAGTTATCTATTGATTTATACAATATTGTAAAAAGACAAGACTAAGTATCTTATTAATGTCACAAATCTTGATAGCCGTTAAATTTGAGTAAAACAAATATGTACGATGAAGTTTGAAAATGTGATGAATATTGTATGAAACTTACATAAAAAAAAAAATTATATAGTTAATTTAAAAACCTGACACGCTTAACTTCATGTGAATAAATAGATAAAGCATATTAGTTGCACAAGCAATTTTATTCACAATATGGAAAAGAAAAATTATTGCTTATTACAAATTTTGCCTCTATCAAAAAAATATAAACAATTGAAGTATACGTTGTATGACTTTTGAGCATTTTTTTCTATTATTATTATTATCAAATTTAAAATAGTCATAAATATCAATCAAGGTTTATCACTTTTGAGCATCGATGTTAAAAAGACAATACTAAGTATCTTAATATGTCATGTGTTATTAAAAAGTCATATCTAAAATCATTTGTCACATGCTTATATAAATAAAAACTAAAAAAATGTTAGTTGCGAACACAAAAATAAATTAATACAAACTATTTATTTTCCTTTCCTAAATTTAGTTATTAACTACATATTTATTTAACTTTTATTATTTCTTTTATTTAAAAGGATGACTTTTTTGTTTTCCTCACCATTTGTAGTACGTTACTATCTAACTTAATTTATCATTTTTGCAAAATTTAAAATTTAGGATTTTTGACAAATTGATATAGATGATATATTAAGACTAACATTTATTAAACTTTATAACTATGCTACATTATTGCAACTATTAAAAAATATGATTTATAAGAAATAAAATATTGAGATACACTCTAATTTCATTAAAAAGTATGTTTTAAACTTTTTACACTAGAGAATTTATCATTCTAAAAAAAGAATAATAATCAAACATTATGACTTAATTAAATAACATTTAAGTATTTCAAAAATCAAAACTATATATTTTTAAATGGATAAACTAATTGTTCGGACAAATCTTAACAATACGATAAAATAACTATACTAACACATATAAACCCGTGAATGTCACGGGTCACAAAACTAGTTTATTAATTATTTACTAAAATAAAATATAGCTAAATCACTCTGAATTTCTAAAAAAAAATCATTTCTATATTTCTTTTTTAAAAGTTCTTTAAAAAAATAAATATTTTTAACATAAACAAAAATTATAATAATTTATATATTTTTTAATAATTGGTGGATAGGCTAGTATTAGGTGGTATAACGTAAAACCCACCCCCTCCCCCATTCGTGACATGTGAAATTTTTATAGCGTATCCACCTTATCACCAACAAAAACTCTACCCGTATGACTGCACCCACACCAAGTGGGGCGGGTGGAGGCGGATAATGTCCCTAAAGAGTTAAGACGGAAGAGATATTCTGATTTGGATGCTTTGTTAATGGTTATACATTATTAAAAAACAACATAGAAAATATACAAATATAAGATTTTGCTATCTTTTTTTAAATACTTCTTCTGTCCCATTTATTTGCATACTTTTAATTTTTACATGAATAACAAGGAAAGAGGAGTTAATTACTAGATGACAATTAAAAACATAAAAAGATAAAATAATTAACTAAAACATTCAAGAATAGAATATATAAACAAATACTCGAGTAAAGGGAATAATACACCAACACGGTTTTCTAACGCGTGCCTTAACGGCACACCTTAATAAATTGAATATAGAAAAATTTATAAGATGTTATCACTAATTAGGGTAAAATTAAGTTTATACTTGCATTAATCATATAAATATTGGAAGAAAAACCGATATAAAAATCGATATAAAAATATCGTCTAAATTATCCATATAATATTACAAAAACATTAAAAGAAACACCAAAAAGGGATACAAATTTTAAAAAAATTGGAAATTCAATAGTGTGAACGCAAGCGGTAAACATACAAATTACCAAATAAACCGTTAATTCAATTGAAAAACAGTTAATTCAGTTGTGAACTTATGAGCCGTAAACATAAAAATTACCTAATTTAACAAAAAAAAAAATCCTCGTATAAACAAAAACAAATCTAACAAAGATTTTCTTGGAATGTTTTTTAGTGTTTCACTTTTGAAGTAATAATCATTAACAGCCGTACACTCTTATATATATATATACATAGATATTGTAAAAATCGTTAAAATACTTTGGAAACACGATCACACACTCTCACTAAACAAACAAACAAACGAACAAACAAACACTCTCGTAAATTGTCGTAAGTTGTTGTTTTACAATTATTTCAATGGAGGAGCTTCTGTTAAACACATTGATGGCGAAGCCGAAGAGGACATCGGAAGGGAAGAAGAAGATCGATGTTACAAAGAAAGTTATGAAGAAATCGAGTCGTCAAGTAACGTTTTCGAAACGACGTAAATGGCTATTTAAGAAGTGTGATGAATTGTGTTCTAACTATGCTGCTCAAATTGGCGTAATTGCTTTCTCCGAAGCCGGTAATCTGTTTACTTACGGTAACCCTAATCTTGATTACATTGTCGAACGTTGTTAGAAATAAAGATAGAGAGAATATTGTATTATTGATAATTGGTGTTTTACATTGAGATTTGACAAGGTATTTATAATACCTAATACTATAATAAACCCTAATATAGATAACCCTAATGATAGTCGGGCCTAGTGTAGGCCCAATCTTCTAATACCCTCCCGCAATCGTAAAGGTAGTACGTAAGACGAACTTTACGATTGGAGAAATACAAGAAAAAACAAAAAAAAAAATCAAAATCTCCGTCTCTTCCTCGTCTTCATTTAGATCTTCATCTCCGCAAGGTTGGTAAGATAAACGAGTATTAAGACTCGCGAGAAAAGCTCCGAACAAGAACGTTAATTTTTTCGAACTTGTTGAAAAAATGAGTTAATTTGCAGGAACTCTATCGAACCTGACAAATATCAAGAAAACGGAAAAATAACCGTTAATTTTAAGATTTGGAGAACGCTGAGTTTTTCGGACTCCAAATAAATCAATTTTGTACCACCTTGAACGGATTTGAAAACTTTTAACAAGTTCTAAAGGAGGAGGGCCTATTTTTTACGAATAACATATTTTTTTTTGTGAAAATTAATAAAATGAAAGGATGGAATTGACTGACGGCAATACTCAATTCATGAAAACATGAACAAAATGGGATAATGATGACATTAGATCAATGACCCAAAACGTAAAGTCAATATTCATGAATGAATTTTGCAAAGCCATATCCCCTGAAGTGCAATCAACGTAGCTTTTTTTTTTAGCATTATTATTTTAAATAAACATGTAAATTATCAAAAGACAGAATCCTGCCGGTTTTTCACCCACCGGCAAGAAGCGGAAACAATTACAGAGTCCTCAAGAAAGAGGCTCTGATCCCATGTTAGAAATAAAGATAGAGAGAATATTGTATTATTGATAATTGGTGTCTTACATTGAGATTTGACTAGGTATTTATAATACCTAATATTATAATAAACCCTAATATATAAACGTTATCTTAATTCGGGCTCTACCGTGGTTAGTAACACTGATGACGGTGTTAATTATGGTGGTAATCAGGGCCGTCTTTTAGGGGGTGCGGACCGTGCGGTCGCACAGGGCCCCCGATTTTTTGGAGCCTAATAAAGTTAAATTAAGAATATATATCAATTAGTAAGACTATTAATTATGAAATGTAGAATGGCATAATGGTTTAGCTTGTAACTTTTTGGGTTTTCTATATCGATGCATCACAGGTTCGATTCTCCATAACTACTTTTTCATTTTTTTTCCAAAATCTTATCTATGTTAATACAGAAATATTTAACGATTTCTGGTGAAGCCACATCATAATCCAAAATTTAATTTTTTTTCCACAACAATGAATCTCTACATAAACGATTATATTTATAACGTCAACTTATATATTATATATTATATATTATATATTATACATTATACATTATATATATATTATAATGTTAATGTCGATTTGTACATAATTATTAAATAATGATTTATAACTAATAATCAATATTACAATAAATAATACATAATTATCATAAATTACAATAAATACGAGTAACAAATTATATTTTATAGTGATATTTACATTTTTAGGTACTCGATTCGATGTTCAAAAATTTAATTTGAACGTGCATTTTAACGTATTGTCCCATAAAAAAAATTGAGTACAAAATATTCACGTATTATGGGTCACTATTTTGTAAATGTTAATTATCCACGAAAAGTTTCCTAAAAATAAACCTGTGCAATTTTGCATGGGTCGAAAACTAGTTACTTTTAATGGACCAATTTATAACTATATTTCAAAATTCATTGGTTTCATTACATTTAAAGCTATTTTTTTCTTAACTCTTTCTTTTTCTAATATTCAAAGTTGTCTACAAAAAACATACAATAGTGTAAAACTTTTACGTTATACATGTATAGTAAGTAGTATAAAATAAATAAATTATAAACATTTCCGTATATTAAAAAATAATTCGTATAACTAAATAACATTTTATACAAGCAACGTAAATAGTGAGAATGAGGCCCATTTTCAAAATTTTGTAAAGGCCCCCGAAATATCGGAGACGGCCCTGGTGGTAATTTTGACGGGTTCAATGGCTTGGACGTTGATAAACTCTCCTTAAGTGAGCTCGAGGGGATTGAGGCCGAGTTGGAGAGGCTAAAGAATGAAGTTTTTTCGGGGGTTGATACTTCAATGGGAACGTCAAGAAACGAAGTTGCTTCAGCCGTTGATGATGTTAAACTTGATTTATTGACGAGCGATCATGGAATTGAATTTGCCGATTTCGAGTTTGATGGCAACATTGGTGGAAACTTCAACGACGATTTCGGTTTGGATTTCGATTTCAATTTCGATTTTGGTGATTTTATTGATGGTTTGGGGACGGAAGTGAATGATCCTGGTGCACGCTTTGATGGCAACATTGGTGGAAACTTAGTTCTTGGAGGTAGTGGAAAAAATTCAAAAAATATTATTTTTGTAAGGTTAATTAGCTTTGTTTATTGTATGCAACATATATTCTTTAGGAATGAAATCATTTTAATTGATTACGAGTTAATGTTCTAATATTATCAATTTTTATACGAATAGATTTCAAAATTGTTAGCATCGATCATCAATAGATTTTAAATTTGAAAGCTATAATTTACGTCTAAGACCGTTTTGATGGCATTGTTTCAAAACTGTATGTTTGGACATCATCTTCGTCATCATCATTGTTGCGGATGGCAATAATTAACTAAGCGTCTTACGAGTAAAGTTACTAATAGATGATACCCAAAACGGATATTGTTCCTAGAAGCTCACACAACACGAGAATAATCATATTATCATTGTAATAACAAATTTCAACACGAAAAACAATCTTCAAACCCAATAGGCATTTGAGTGAGAGACGTGATAATAGGACTATTAATAATAGTTGGGCCTCCTCACCAATCACCATCACCTTAAGGTTTTAATTAAAAAGTTCATCTATCACTAAATTGCTGCAGCGGTGTGGTGGATATTTGTTCCTCTCCGTAATCGTATCCATCAAGCAATTCCCATATTTATATACCATACTAAACTAAAGATTGCGAATTCGGAGGTAAAGTTATAGTCACGGAAGGTTTTAGGCACCCAAATCGCCCATTAAATTAAACTGACGGCATCAACTATTTATTTGCAACATTACATATTTGACGGAAATTAAGTGGAAAGAACATTAAAGCAACAAATCTATACTTTCTGCATTCCAAACAATTTTAAACATTTATTTTATTCACGTTTGTTAATACCTGTTTATTAAACGGGTGACTTAAATAAGTTAGATTAAATACAAAACATACAAACAAAGACAATAAAATAGAGCAAATAAGTAAAAGATGAAATAAAAGAATAAGGAAAATTACTAATGGCTCTTATACGCTTGTAAGAAAAATGGGACAATTTAAACTCGCACAATATATTTGAGACGGTGTATGAGACTACAATTATCGTAAGCTTGAACGGATATACTTATAGTTGTTCGAAATCAAAATTTGAGTGAGTGTGAAAGTTGGTACAAGATAGAATTCTGGATCGTCATAATCATAAGCGGATAGAAATTAAGAGTGTACGTTTACTAGTTTTTACTGATTACTGATTTGCGTTGTTTAGCAACATGGAAACTATTAGACATTTAGACTCCTTGTTCACAAAGTATTTCTTATTTTATCGGAAGTATTTTTCACGTAATAACTTTACTTTTTCAGATATATTTTCTTATTCACTTTTCCTATTATATAGTGTTTTTGTAAAGCTAAACAAATTTACTCTCATATTTACCTTTTTTTAATCTAAAATCGAATCTAATATCTCGAAAATTTTGAATGAATTTTAATTGACCTAAACGGTAGTCGATTTATAGGGAAACAAAGGTCGGTTGGGGTATGGTTGGGTCAGACCATGGATTTATCGGAGTAAGGTGGTTGAAGTGGTTGTCGGATGGAGGGGAAGGAAATGGAGATGTAAGAATATTATTTAAGTGGTAAAGAAAAAAATAACTGATAGATTTGTAAGAAAAACGTACGTCAAAAAAGTAAAATTGTAATACCCCGTATTTTAGCCTCGGTCAACCGCAGTCAAACCGTGTCTTATACAAGTATTTCAAAAGGAATGTTTGTAAATTATTTTACGAAAACTATTATTATTTTATAAATCGTATTTCTACGATTAGTTCGTATTTCGGAATCATTTTATATTTGATAATTATTTCATAAAATGACATTTCTTTCGTATTTCTTTATTTTGATAATATATTTATTTATTCCTCAAATATACTTGTTTTATTATTTTATTCAAGTACTAATAATTTTATATCCTTATAAATTATTTAACTAGTTGTAATACTACGTATTTTTATTGTATTTTATTGCGTTTATTTTAATATATATATATATATATATATATATATATATAGGGTCGAGATCCGGTGAGAACCACCCTTATAATGAGAACCATGAGAACCCTCACTAAATCTCCACCATATCTCGCTTCAAATGTTTCGTTGGATCATTTACCATTAGTTTAACTTATTCAAATACACACTTTAGTATCAATAAACAAAAAATTTGATTTAATTAACAAAATATATACTTAGTGTACGAAAATACAATTAGGCGTACTAAAACGGCTATAAATGCACGAAAACAACCACTACGTGCATGAAATTTTTTACATGCATGAAAATGATTACTAGGTGCATGAAATAAGAGGATGTACGTGCATTAAAATGAGTTATAGGTGCATGAAAAATGATAAATGCGTAAAAATCGGTAGTAGGTGCATGAAAATTAATAAAACGTATCTCACCTTGATTTCCGTCACTAGTATATATTTTCTAGACCAAGAAATATGTTCTCTAGCCTTAAAATTCCATGCCGAATCCAAATATGTCATTAATTTTTGTTAAAAAAGTCCGTAAGGTAGAGTTCTCACGGTTCTCATTATATTGGTGGTTCTCATAGGATCCCAATTCTATATATATATATATAATTGTTATGTCAACGTGTTTTTAATTATTTAAATATTCGTAATCGATAATTTATTTAACCACTAAGTGTTATATGTGTTAGTAAGGGGTCGAGTATGTGCATAAGTAACAAAACCGAGTTAAGTTGTGGTTTGGGACTTGATTTGCGTGTCGCTACAAACAACCCACCTCGACACTTAAAACATAACACAAATCAGACCACCAAACCCCTTCCTACCACCCCATAATGACACCTCTAAAACCCTAACCCTAACCTATCAAACGCCTACCTCTCACTTTCACACCTCTGCCGCCACATCATAGAGCAAGAAGGAGGGTCTCACGGTGGGTCTTAGGTGGTCTAGGGCTACTCGAATTTTTGAGAGAAGAAGGTATGTTCACCACAGTCTTCGGTTTTTGCTCTGTTCCTTTAGTTTTAATCCCTTAATTCCAATCATACATCTGTGTTATAATTTATGTTTCTTTATGTTGTAATACTATATGAAGTGTATTTATCACGTTGGGACCATGGGTAGGCCGTCGTTGACCGTCGTTGGCCGTCAGAATGGTGGTTTAATCACTGCGTCAGAGTCGATTTATAATTTGTTTAGGTCTCTGGTTTGAACGTGTCTAGTTTTGTTTAATTTCGAAAGAATTCCTGTGTATGTTTAAGACGAGTGTTAGGGTTGTGTTGTTAGTGGTTGTCAGGGCAGTCAGATGCTGGTAGTCACGGTGGTCAGGGTGTCGGGTTTTGCGAATAACAGTGGGGTTCGTTTTCGTTGTTTATCATATTAGAAGAGGTTGTTGCAGTGGTGACGGTTTTGTAGTCAGTTGCCGGCGTCGTGAGTGGTTGTCGGCGTCCGCTGATCTTCCCCCTGGAACCACCGTGGCTCAGATGCGAGCATGGTGGCGCCAGTGGGGACGTCGGAGGTGAAGGCTGGTGTTGGGAGCGGTGGTTGTCATGGCTAGTCGCGGCAGTTCTGTTACGTTTCGCGAAGTTTGGCTGTTTGTGTGTTTGTGCGTATATGTGTTATTAATTAGTTATTGTTATTATTATTATATTGTATTGTTATGCATTATTATTATTTAATAAAAATTTTATGGGTGTGTGATTTTATTAGTGTTATGATTTTATAATTTTAAGATAATTATGCTATTTATATCATTATTAATGTTAGTTATGTTTTAATCGTTAAATCGTTTTTTTTTGTTCGGAATTTATATTTTCGCATGCGTGATTGTATTCATAAGTCGTGTTTTGTTTTATTTGTAAATAGTAAACTTTATTTATTCATTTATTGCTTGTAAATTATGTAACTCATATTTAATTATTATTTCGGTGATAATTAATAAATAATGTTTTAGACGGTTTAATGACGCTTATCTGTGATGATTTAACATGTATCGTAATATTAAGCAATAATTATAATTAGTATGTTTATAACTATTATTGTATGACAATATTGTTATAATGTTTTATGATTGGTTAATATAGTTGTTAATGAAGGATTAGTGATAAAATCTTGTGATAATTATATGTATATGGTTATGATTAATGAAATGAAAACATGATCGAATAATTAATTAATAGCGCTATCAGTTGTTTGAATAGAATTTGATATTAAGTAATGTTTATAGGAACTAAATTTTGAAGTGGAATAATTCTAGACGGTGATTTCCATTTGTAGACTTGCTACTCCAGGTAGGATACACTGACCCTATACTCTATGATGTGTTATGAATGAGTGTTAAATTGTGTGTTATGGATGTTGAGCATGATTGATATGGTAATGATATTGGTTAGATTGAGTGTTGATTATTATTAGTGGCATGAGCATTGCATTATTTAATAGTATGATTGATTAAGAGTATTGTTGCATTCACGAGCATGGCATATGCATTGGTTACTGAGAAAGATGTGAATCAGATGTTGTTCTGATATAAAGCTCAGGGTGGTTCTGCAAACCAGGCCTGGTGTCTTATCAGTTATTGAGCTGGTGTTCGGTGACGACCGATTATAGTCTGCCGGGAGGTTCGGTATGGCTGGGTGTTTCGGGTTTGAGATTGTGATTGAGATTGAGATTGAGCTCGAGCGTATCATTGTATTTGCATATCATAATTGTTGCATTATCTATTTTTGTGTTATCCTACTCAACCGCGAGGTTGACAGTGTATTCGTGTACACCTACGATGATCCGGAATGGGGAGTAGATTCTACAGGTCAAAGACAGATGGATTAGGAGCTTGGGCATGGAGAAAGACATGGCTCGGACCTACTTAGAATGAGATCACATACATAGATGTTATCAGTTGTACTTTATTCTTTGCATAGTAGTTGTAATATCTAAAGTTCAAATTTTATCAGTTTTATATAAAGTACTTTGGTTGTTTTTACTTTGTTATTCACTAACTCGGACATTCCGAGATGGTAACAACTCTATTTATTTGAGAATGTTTTGCTAAAGGCTCTTAAATAAATGGGGGTGTTACAAAGTGGTATCAGAGCAAACGATCCTCAGGCCTAAACCAAATGAAAAATGATGAACATAGGAAGAGTCAAATAAAATGAACCCCAGGCTAGTAACTATTAGGAGCCCCCGGATTGGGTTGAGTTAGGGGCCCCCTCAAACCAAGCCACTGGCCCTTTCATTCTAACCTGGTAACCCGTGAGTGATGCAGAGAGTGGGTAGTAACAAAATAGAAGATCAGACCTTGTCTATATTGTACTAACAGTTTTGCAGGAGCGGAATAAGGTAAGTAATGATGTGAGTTATGGTTAATGTGTGTATTGGAAAAATGTGATTGATACTGAAATGCTGATTGATCTGAATGATTGAATGTGGTATTTTCAGAGAATAAATGTATATTTATTGGACGATAATTTGGGTGAAAAGATCATATGATTTTGGTGTTTTGAAATGTCAATATGATATCTGGTTATTAAATGACTATCGTAACTATGTAATATATTGGTTGTTATTTGGATATGAATGATCAAATTTATGCGTTATAGTAATCCATGTCTAGTGATATGCGGAATGTGATGCCTCAAGCCATGAGTGTCATATAGTTATGTGTTACATTTGTATATACATGTATAAATATTCAGTCATTTACTTGATCTACTTTTCTGTTTCACAATCTTTACCGTGTTTTGGATGACAATTACAGCTTGAAATGATGGATAAATGTTAATATGGTGCAACGTGATTTCTCTGCTTCGATGATATGTCAACATGTTTGGAAAAAGAATGGTTGTATGTCAATGTGATAATGTGAAGTAATTTTTGGGAACAAAAAGGTTTGATAAATTTTCAGAATGTTACCTTGTTTGTACGGGCTGCCATTTAAAATGTGTTTTCTATATGAATGTGAAAATTTTATGTGTGATAACCTTCTGATTTAACTTCTCAATGCTTTTGGTTTCATGTGTATACGGGTTATATTTTACGAGGAATAAATATTTTAGTCGATAGTGGTCAGATTGTTATTACTGCATAGTTCTGTTTTGACCCATGTTTTTGCAAATGACACCATTTAAAACGTATTTATTCTTTATGCATAATTCTAACTCCACTGTTTAGAATATTCATTCTTGTTTTCAAAATGATAAGCCACGTAAAATCTTAACGAGTCGTTATTTAATAGTGATTTTTGAAAGTTGTCCAAATTTCTGTCTAAGTGCTGTAAGGTTTTGTTTAAGACCGACTGAGTTGTAAAATTTACTATAAATAATTTCCTTAAGCTTTACAATTGATTCCTTTTCCTAAGACAAGTTAATTCCTCATATTTCCTGAAAACTATAATAGCTCACAAGATAGCAAAATGGTTATTTAATTATAAATTTTGAAAGTTGTAGCATGATGGTCGATTGTTGAAATTGTAAGTTATGCAAGTTTTCTATACAAAAGTTTAGTTAAATATGAATTATGTGATGTAACCATGTAATATTCTGATATGATATTAGAAGCATGAACAGTAGGCATATAATATGGATATGAACTTTATTATATGATAGTATAACCTTACTTATTTTGGTGAGCCTTATATAAAGTTAGTTTTATTTATTACCGACACTATTGTTATGCCACCAGGTGAATTACATATTGTTATGTTTAAATCTGATCACAATATGTTGAATTAGTAATTTGGTTGACATGTGAATTATGTGAGTGCTAGTCTTGCTTTCGATCTGTAGCTTGTAAAGCCGTCAGTTGATTCGTGTTTATAAATTGCCATTAATTACAACTGCATTGTTTAAAAGTTTCATAATGTTTTCAAGATGATAATTCATGATAAAGCTGATGTTTAATAATTGTGGTAAGTGTTTTGCAACATGACAAAATATGTAACTACGCGTTGATGAAATTATGCTTGAATATGAAATTGTTCCGCAAAGATATAAACCTCTTATTTCGCAAGTCATATTTGTTACTAGTTTTATGATAAATGATGTAATGTGAGTGGATGAGAAATGTACCCCTAAGTTATTTTAACTCATTTATATGTAGAGATGCGAAGCTGACTTGCTAGTCTATGATTGGTGTTTATCTAGTAAAATATGTCATTGCTCCGTGTTCAGTTACATTAATTAAATTTTGCCTAATGTCATTTTCTCTTATGTGCATAAATAAGTGTTTTGCCTCCATAATTTGAGTAAGAGCATGAAATGTTTTAATTTGGCAAGTGTGAACCATGAGTTAGTTGATTGTCTAACTCGATGTAAAGGTGTTAATTTTTGTGTCAAAATTTCCAAGAGTATAGGTGTCGATTACCTTGATTCTGTTTCATTGCGTACCTGGAAAATTACAAATATGTTTTGTTGCCTTAAAAGTCGGTTGCTAGTTGCCCAGTATAGAGCACTTATCTTATCAGACGCTTTGTGACTGTTGAATCGGTGATTTTCTTGAGCAATGAATGTGGAATTTTATAATGGGGTTACGGGGACGTAACCGTGTTTTAAGGAGGATAGGATTGTAAAATCTTGATAGTTTACTATCTGACTAAGTGATATGTTATGATTTGGCTGACTGAGATTGACCATGCATGGAGTCCGTTGTTTTAATTTGTTATGTTTTGGTCAGTGTTGCAATTCTTTAAGTGTCATATACAACTGTCGTATGTTAAACTTTGTGGACAAAGTTTCTTAACGGGGATAGAATGTAACACTTCACGTTTTAGAGGTTATGTACATGTACTTGTGTTTATCTTATGCTTGTGGGGTATTTTTGTTATCGTTACCGGGTAGCGAACTTCGAGACGAAGTTCTTTTTAAGGAGGGAAGACTGTAATACCCCGTATTTTAGCCTCGGTCAACCGCAGTCAAACCGTGTTTTATACAAGTACTTCAAAAGGAATGTTTGTAAAGTATTTTATGAAAACTATTATTATTTTATAAATCGTATTCCTACGATTAGTTCGTATTTCGGAATCATTTTATATTTGATAATTATTTCATAAAATGACATTTCTTTCGTATTTCTTTATTTTGATAATATATTTATTTATTCCTCAAATATACTTGTTTTATTATTTTATTCAAGTGCTAATAATTTTATATCCTTATAAATTACTTCCTCCATTTTTCTATGTTCTTCCCATTTGCTTTTTGGAGGTCAAAGTTTTCGAACTTTGACCGTAAGTAAGTTAGATAATAAAGAATTTTAAGTTATAAAATTAGAACATTTACAATTATTATCAACAAATCTTCGTGGGGAAAAAAAATTCAATAGAAAAAAATATCGTATAGGTGTCGGAAAAGACGGTCAAAGGTGCGTCTTGGAGACCGCAATAAAGCAAATGGGAAGAACATAAAAAAATGGAGGAAGTATTTAACTAGTTGTAATACTACGTATTTTTATTGTATTTTATTGCGTTTATTTTAATATATATATATATATATATATATATATATATATATATATATATATATACATATATATATATATATACATATATATATACATATATATATATATATATACATATATATATATATATATACATATATATATACATATATATATATATATACATATATATATACATATATATATATATATATACATATATATATACATATATATATATATATACATATATATATATATATATATATATATACATATATATATACATATATATATATATATAATTTGTAACATCCCGTATTTTCGTAAAATCTAATTTAAGCGTTTTAATTATTTTAAGTAATGAAATAATAATTTAATAATTTATCTCGAAAGATTTTAATTTAAATAGTGAGATCCGTCTTAAGAACCGTAAGTCCTTAAGACGAATACTGCTTGATGAACTTAAACTCGAATGATAAATATCCGTTCAAGTCCGACCCATTTTATTTAAATACGGAAAGGGCAAGTACTTAAATCCCTAGAAACCCTTAAGTTGTCATATTTCATCTCCTTCAACTTTCTTTTACAGTAAACCAAATCTCACAAAAACCTCCTTAAAACCTCTCCTTCTTTTGTGAAGTTCTTCATCATCCGTCCATCAAATCGCAAAAGTAAGTACGTTTTCGGAATCCTCGCTCGATTTCCAAGCCATCTATCACTTTCATTTTGCAAATCCTTAAACTCGAAAATGGGGTTGTTTTCCCTAAATCTCGTTTTAAGTCCTTAAACTCGTTTGTTTATGTTGTAGGCGAAGGCTTAGACGATCCAGAGGGTGTTAGCAACTTAGTTGAGGAGGATCTTTAGCCGGAATCGCTCGAGAGGTGACGATAATGAGAAACTCGGCCTTTATGTGTATATTAGCATACTTGATGTGAATCTTGTTTGGTTTCTGATTTTGTTGTTATATATTGATTCAAGGATTTAGTAACATGTTTAGGATGAGATTGTTGTCAAGAATTCATGCTTAAACTTGTTGATAAGTGTTCTTAAGCATATTTTCAGTTTTTATCATTTTGCGACGGATACATGTATAAATCGTTTGAGGATTGTTATGGGACTTGTTTTCTGGTAGATTGATAGTATTGGATGATTTATGTTAGTGGGTAAACACAATTTGTAGTGCTATCGAAGTTTAGAAGTCGAATTGTGAAGTTTGGAAAAATCACGAATTGGTTACAGGCTCTCTGAGCCGGTCGACCGACCGGCCGCCGGTCGACCGGCTGGGAGAGCATTTAGGTGTTTTCTCGCGTTTTTGGAAAAATGGCTTAGGACTGCCAGCCGGCCGACCGGCCGCCTGCCGACCGGCTGGTAGTCATTTTGCCTTGTGTTGTTTGCGAAAAACTTATATAGGATGGGAGCCCAGCCGGCAGACCGGCCGCCTGCCAGCCGGCTGGGAGTACATGTGAGGATGGTTTTCGTTTGAGAAGGCTTGGGAAGGTCTTCCCAGCCGGCCGACCGGCTGCCTGCCGACCGGCTGGGAGGCCTTTTGTGTTGTTCTGTTTTTGAAAAGAAAGGAGGAAGGCTGGGAGGTCACCAGCCTGCCGACCGGCTGGGGACCCCCGTAGGCTATTTTGAGGATTTTGTAAATTGAGTGTAACTTTCAAATGGTTTATCGGTTTTACTTGAAACTTGTTTCGTGTACCTTTGGCATGTATTTGAGGTCCCCGAAGGATGGGCAACATTATATTGGGTTCGGGAATATAGCGAGGATAGAGACCCCCCGGTCGGGCAACCGAAAGGGAAACCGGCTCTCCCTCATCTTAGTTCTCGAGGTCAATTAAGTGTTGATTAGAAGTTAAAGGTAGAACTATAGAGTAGTTCATAGACTTGAATGATATTGTTTTGATGCGTATTAAGTTATGCGTTAAGATGTCGCCTCTGAACTTTATACGTAGGTTGTTTGTCATGTATAGGGGTATGCGTTGAGTTTTCGCCTCTGAGCCCTATATGTGTTTGTTTGTCGTGTATGGAGCCATGCGTTGAGTTTTCGCCTCTGAGTTCTATACATGTTTGTTTGTCGTGTCTGGGACATGCGTTGAGTTTTCGCCTCTGAGTCCAGACATGTATGTGTGATCGCGTCGGAACATGCGTTGAGTTTTCGCCTCTGAGTCTGACGAGTAGAGCAACTGCACGACGGGGCGGTCAGGTTGTCATACCTTACCCGGAGTGCAGGTGTTTGGTGCTAGAACATGCGTTGAGTTTTCGCCTCTGAGTCTAGTATCTTGTGATGTAGTAGGGGTCCATGCGTTGAGTTTTCGCCTCTGAGTTCCTTACTTGTGATAGTGAATTGAATGTTAGTCCATGCGTTGAGTTTTCGCCTCTGAGTCTAATGTTCGGTAATAGCCGGTCCATGCGTTGAGTTTTCGCCTCTGAGTCCTTGCTTGATAACGTGAACTTGGTATTTAGGTTATGCGTTAAGATGTCGCCTCTGAACCTTTATACTTGCTGATTTATTTAGTACCTAGGTTATGCGTTAAGATGTCGCCTCTGAACCTTTGTACTTGCTGTTTTATATCTGCTTGCCTTGATGATGGTACAATGTCAGATATGCATAGTATGTTATAGTTGTTATATGAGTTGTGGTTAAATCATCCAAGGCATTGGATGACTCTTAGTTCGGTTTCATAAATGATTAGATTGAAAGACCCCCCGACTGGGTAACCAGTAGGGAAACCGGCTCTCCTTCTTATCTGTTTATGAAGTTAGTTGAGAGCCGTGCATGGAAATCGCATGATAGTAAGAGATCAGATGATGAGTTGTTTATGCTTCACATGTTGATATATGTTGGAGTATTCTGTTTTGTTTTATGTGTTACGTGTTGTCACAAAAGGTGGCTAGGAGAACTCTAGTCACTCCCCACTGATTGTGGCGTACATGTTTTCATGTATGTAGGTACATGCAGGGTTGGAGATCAGGGTTACAGGAGAGCTAGCGAGTGATGATCCGTCCATCAGTTGACTTACCCGTTTACGCTTAGCTAGACTCTTAGACTTTTGTTGTTTTTGTTTTGGTGCCGGTAGGGATGTGCCATCCCCGGCTGATGTATTTATTTATGTTTCAGTTTGATACTTAGTACTGTTACTTATCTATTTGGTTTCAGTTTCAGTTTACGTTTCAGTCTAAGACTTCTCGCATGTTTTATCTTTAAAAGTTTTAATTCCGCTGCAATTTTGGTACTTTTATGTGTTTATATTTCCGTTTTCGCGAGGGGTTTTACATAATTGTTATGTCAACTTGTTTTTAATTATTTAAATATTCGTAATCGATAATTTATTTATCGACTAAGTGTTATATGTGTTAGTAAGGGATCGAGTATGTGCATAAGTAACAAAACCGAGTTAAGTAGTGGTTTGGGACTTGATTTGCGTGTCGCTACAAACAGCCCACCTCGACACTTAAAACATAACACAAATCAGACCACCAAACCCCTTCCTACCACCCCATAATGACACCTCTAAAACCCTAACCCTAACCTATCAAACGCCTACCTCTCACTTTCACACCTCTGCCGTCACATCATAGAGCAAGAAGGAGGGTCTCACGGTGGGTCTTAGGTGGTCTAGGGCTACTCGAATTCTGAGAGAAGAAGGTATGTTCACCACAGTCTTCGGTTTTTGCTCTGTTCCTTTAGTTTTAATCCCTTAATTCCAATCATACATCTGTGTTATAATTTATGTTTCTTTATGTTGTAATACTATATAAAGTGTATTTATCACGCTGGGACCATGGGTAGGTCGTTGTTGACCGTCGTTGGCCATCAGAATTGTGGTTTAATCACTGCGTCAGAGTCGATTTATAATTTGTTTAGGTCTCTGGTTTGAACGTGTCTAGTTTTGTTTAATTTCGAAAGAAATCCTGTGTATGTTTAAGACGAGTGTTGGGGTTGTGTTGTTAGTGGTTGTCAGGGCAGTCAGATGCTGGTAGTCACGGTGGTCAGGGTGTCGGGTTTTGTGAATAACAGTGGGGTTCGTTTTCGTTGTTTATCATATTAGAAGAGGTAGTTGCGGTGGTGACGGTTTTGTAGTCAGTTGCCGGTGTCGTGAGTGGTTGTCGGCGTCCGCTGATCTTCCCCCTGGAACCACCGTGGCTCCGATGCGAGCCTAGTGGCGCTAGTAGGGATGTCGGAGGTGAAGGCTGGTGTTGGGAGCGGTGGTTGTCATGGCTAGTCGCGGCAGTTCTGTTACGTTTCGCGAATTTGGCTGTTTGTGTGTTTGTGCGTATATGTGTTATTAATTATTTATTATTATTAGTTATTATTATTATTATATTGTATTGTTATGCATTATTATTATTTAATAAAAATTTTATGGGTGTGTGATTTTATTAGTGTTATGATTTTATAATTTTAAGATAATTATGCTATTTATATCATTATTAATGTTAGTTATGTTTTAATCGTTAAATCGTTTTTTTTTAGTTCGGAATTTATATTTTCGCATGCGTGATTGTATTCATAAGTCGTGTTTTGTTTTATTTGTAAATAGTAAACTTTATTTATTCATTTATTGCTTGTAAATTATGTAATTCATATTTAATTATTATTTCGGTGATAATTAATAAATAATGTTTTAGACGGTTTAATGACGCTTATCTGTGATGATATAACATGTATCGTAATATTAAGCAATAATTATAATTAGTATGTTTATAACTATTATTGTATGACAGTATTGTTATAATGTTTTATGATTGGTTAATATAGTTGTTAATGAAGGATTAGTGATAAAATCTTGTGATAATTATATGTATATGGTTATGATTAATGAAATGAAAACATGATCGAATAATTAATTAATAGCGCTATCAGTTGTTTGAATAGAATTTGATATTAAGTAATGTTTATAGGAACTAAATTTTGAAGTGGAATAATTCTAGACGGTGATTTCCATTTGCAGACTTGCTACTCCAGGTAGGATACACTGACCCTATACTCTATGATGTGTTATGAATGAGTGTTAAATTGTGTGTTATGGATGTTGAGCATGATTGATATGGTAATGATATTGGTTGGATTGAGTGTTGATTATTATTAGTGGCATGAGCATTGCATTATTTAATAGTATGATTGATTAAGAGTATTGTTGCATTCACGAGCATGGCATATGCATTGGTTACTGAGAAAGATGTGAATCAGATGTTGTTCTGATATAAAGCCCAGGGTGGTTCTGCATGTAAAACCCCTCGCGAAAGTGGAAATATAAAACATACAAAGTACTAAAAATGCAGCGGAATTAAAAGTTTTTAAACATAAACAACATGCGAGGTGAATTAAAACTGAAATAGAAACTGAAAACTGATATAAACAAAATAGATAAGTATAACAGTTCTAAGTACTGGAAACCAAATATATACAAAGCCTGGGATGGAACATCCCTACAGGCACCAAAAGATAACAAAATCCAAAACTAGAGTCTAGCTACTCGAAAGGTATAAGTCATATGATGACAAGTGGATCATCACTCGCTAGCTCTCATCCAACCCTGTCCAACCTGCATGTACCTACATACATGAAAACATGTACGCCACAATCAGTGGGGAGTGACTAGAGTTCTCCTAGCCACCTTTTGTAACAACACGTAACAAGCAAAGCAAACAGAATACTCCAACATATATAAACATGTGAAGCATATCAATATCTCAATAACTGATCTCATACTATCATGCAAACTCTAATGCACGGCTCTCAACCAACTTCATAAACCGTTTGGAAGGAGAGCCGGTTTCCCTACTGGTTACCCAGTCGGGGGGTCTTTCAGTCCAACTATTTATGAAACCGATCAAAGAGTCACCCAATGCCCTGGGTGAACAAATTACAACTCAAATAAAACAATCATTAACTTCAACATGCTTATCTGACACTGTACCAAACTCTAGGCAAGCAGATAAACACAACAAGTATAAGGTTCAGCGGTCAACTCAAGACAGAACCTAAATACCAATCATTCAGCAAGTAAAGAGGTTCAGAGGCGACATCTTAACGCATAACCTAGATACCAAGTTCACAATATCAAGCAAGGACTTAGAGGCGAAAACTCAACGCATTGACCGACTATCAATAAGATACTAGACTCAGAGGCGAAAACTCAACGCATGGACTAGCACTCAATTCACAATCAAAAGTAAGGAACTCAGAGGCGAAAACTCAACGCATGTTCCCCTACTACATCACAAGATACTAAACTCAGAGGTGAAAACTCAACGCATGTTCTAGCACCAAACACCTGCACTCCGGGTAAGGTATGACAACCTGACTGTCCCGTTGTGCAGTTGCTCTACTCGTCAGACTCAGAGGCCAGCTTAAGGCATGTCCTGACGCGATCACTCAAACATGTCTAGACTCAGAGGCGAAAACTCAACGCATGTCCCAGACACGACAAACAAACATGTATGGAGCTCAGAGGCGACACCTTAACGCATACCTCCATACACGACAAACAAACACATATAGGGCTCAGAGGCGACATCTTAACGCATACCCCTATATATGACAAACAACCTACGTACTAAGTTCAGAGGCGACATCTTAACGCATAACTTAATACGCATCACTATAAAAACATTCAATTCAGTAACTAACTCTTTCTTTCTTATCACTTATGATCCTAGTCAACACTTAATTGACCCCGGGAACTAAGTTGAGGGAGAGCCGGTTTCCCTTTCGGTTACCCGACCGGGGGGTCTCTATCCTCTCTCCATTCCCGAACCCAATATAGTGTCGCCCATCCTCCGGGGACCTTAACTCACATAAGCAAGAGATGACCAAGATCAACAACAATTATGTCTAACTCAAGACTTTCATTCCTCAAGTCTAAGGGTCATTAAACACTTGACTAGGTCCACTAGGTCTCTTTACAAGCTTAGGATAAGTTTAACTTAAGAGAAGAACAACATTCTAAACTTGATTACCAACTACCCATTACTACTAAATGATAACTAACATTGGCTAGATAAACTACATCTCTAAATGTTGCTTGCTAACTACCCAATAACCATGACCTTAAACACCTTGAATAAGATTCTTAAGCACAAGGAATAACTTAGAGGAAAAACCTTACAACAACGATTAAAAAGGATTAAACATGAGGTACTTAGTTAATCACTTGATCACACTTTATTTAACCTAAACATACATTCTAAACCATGTAAATATATGCATAAACATAGCCTAAACATCACTTAAACAATTGGGAAACAAACACCCAAAACAATCACGAAACAATAAAAACAACACGAAGTTACAGGCCGATTGCGCAGCCTGCGCTTTGGGGTTGCGCAGCTGTGCCTCACTTGCACAGCCTGCGCTCAGACCTGCGCAGCCTGCGCACCAGCACGAACGGGCTGATTCACGCGATTTCCTGCACTTTCACAATTCATCCAAACTTTCGATAAATGCTTCTATACTATGATTTCAAGCTATAAATCATTCCTACCAGCATATATGATCCCATAACAATCCCAAGCATACCACAAACTTGATTATTGAACAATCAAAACACAAATTATGAACAATCTTTGTATTCGTCTTAAGAACATGAAATCTGAAAAATGAACAATGTTTGCATATGAACATGTAAATCTTCAACTAAATCATGTGAGCGTCATATGAAACATATTTCCTAACATAAACCTAAACTTAAACATCATCTACAACTCAAAATCAGAAACTCAATCAAGAACACAACACAAAACTTGCTATTTTAACAAAAAGGCCGAGTTTCTCATAATCGTCACCTTAAAGCGATTTCCGATCAAAGCTCTTCCTCTACCACGTAGTTATCCACGTCCGGGTTGTCTAAACCTTCACCTACAAGCAAGAAACACGGATTTTAGGACTCAAGAACGAATTCCATGAAAACAGCCCAAATTTCGAGTTGATGGAAATGAAAAACGAAAGTGTCAGATGGCTTGCAAATTCGATGAGGATTCCGAAAATGTATTTATTACCCTGATTCGGTGAACGGATGATGAAGAAAAATGGATTAAGAGATGAATATTTATGGAGGTTTTGTGAGAAATGAGTTTACAGTGATTGTTTCTTGAGGAAACCAATATGTCGACTAAATGGGTTTTATGAGGGTTTAGAGTTGTCCTTTCCGTTTAAATGAAAACGGGTTGGAATGAACGGGTTTTAAGTTAAGGACTCAAGTTGCCAAGTTTGTATTCGTCTTAAGGACTTAAGGTTCTTAAGACGGATCTTACTATTTATAAAAATACTTTCCGATAAATTATTAAAAATATTATTTTATTACTTTAAAAATAATTAAAACCCTTAAAATATATTTATGAAAATACGGGATGTTACACTGCAGACCAGGCCTGGTGTCTTATCAGTTATTGAGCTGGTGTTCGGTGACGACCGATTATAGTCTGCCGGGAGGTTCGGTATGGCTGGGTGTTTCGGGTTTGAGATTGTGATTGAGATTGAGATTGAGCTCGAGCATATCATTGCATTTGCATATCATAATTGTTGCATTATCTATTTTTGTGTTATCCTACTCAACCGCGAGGTTGACAGTGTATTCGTGTACACCTACGATGATCCGGAATGGGGAGTAGATTCTACAGGTCAAAGACAGATGGATTAGGAGCTTGGGCATGGAGAGAGACATGGCTCGGACCTACTTAGAATTAGATCACATACGTAGATGTTATCAGTTGTACTTTATTCTTTGCATAGTAGTTGTAATATCAAAAGTTCAAATTTTATCAGTTTTATATAAAGTACTTTGGTTGTTTTTACTTTGTTATTCACTACCTCGGACATTCCGAGATGGTAACAGCTCTATTTATTTGAGAATGTCTTGCTAAAAGCTCTTAAATAAATGGGGTGTTACAAAAATCGTATATAAAAAATACGTTTATTATTTTTATTCCATCTCAAACTAATTCCGATTTGTCAGTTCTTGCATAGTTGCATGCATGTGTTAAGCGTTAACACATGTTAACGTACTTGTTCATGCGCTTACACTCAAATGTAATATGGGCCTTGAGTCATATTTTGATCGGCTAAAAGATAAGGTAATTAAACGGATTATCGGGTTGAACAGAATATGACGAGCGCAATATGGGTGTTAGAGCTATTTTGAGTAGTTTCTCGGAAAATAAGTCTAAACAATCATTGATTATAAAATTGTCAATTTTTATTTTGTTGCTAAATTGTATTCTCATTATTGAGGTCCTGTTTTTGTGGCTTTTTTTCAGCTCGTTTCAGTTCAACTCAGCTCTATTCAGTTCAGTTCAGTTTAGCTCAGCTTTATTCAATTCAGTTCAGCTCAGCTTCATTTAATTCAGGATAATTTGTGAGAAACTACCTTACATTTATACCCATTTGTGAACAACTACCTTACTTTTTTTTTGGTTAAAAACTACCTTTTATTTTAATTTTTTGTTAAAAACTACCTAAAAAAAGTTTTGAGGCCAATTTCTATTTATTATTAGTTTCACACGTGTGAGTTCTCTAAATTTTCATTCCTATTTTGTCGTTAAACTTGATATCCAAACTTATCCTTCTTATCTAAAGTTCTAAACGTAAGGGAATTACTTGCTAGTGAAAGGATTTAGCAGGTCCTCTGCTACTGTAGCACATTCACAATAGGACTTCGTTATTTACGCTGCAATGCCCATTACCACATTAAAAAACTTATTCACAGTAGCAGTCCAAAGGACCTGCTAAATCCTTTCACTAGCAAGTAGCACTTGGGCATCCTACTTCTGCCCCCTAGGTAGTTTTTGACAAGAGAGGGGGTTACTATGGCTGCTGCAAATGAAGTATGAAGTATTACGGCATCATACGACAATGAGTAGAACAATATGTAGCAGAAATGCATAAACCAATCAATACTAGTGCATTTTATCAAATAAATGCATGACTAACACCTATTCACTAATAGCATAGAGTTTATACAATTTAGCCCATGTTCATCATCCGGAACAATTATTCCACATGCTTAAATAAAGAAATTGAAGCTAATGGCAAGAATTTCCTTTCGTATAGAACTTTAGATAAGAAGGATAAGCTTGGATATCAAGTTTAACGACAAAATAAGAATGAAAATTTAGAGAACTCACACGTGTGAAACCAATAATAAATAGAAATTGGCCTCAAAACTTTTTTTAGGTAGTTTTTTAACAAAAAAATAAAATGAAAGGTAGTTTTTAACCAAAAAAAAAATGTAAGGTAGTTGTTCACAAATGGGCATAAATGTAAGGTAGTTTCTCACAAATTATCCTTTAATTCAATTCAGTTTAGTTTAGTTCAGCTCGACTTTATTAAGTTTCAGCCCACATTATTAATATTATTATTATTATTATTATTATTATTATTATTGTTGTTGTTGTTGTTGTTGTTGTTGTTGTTGTTGTTGTTGTTGTTGTTGTTGTTGTTTTTGTTATTATTATTATTATTATTATTATTATTATTATTATTATTATTATTATGTATTATTCTATTTATTATTATTAATTAATTATTATTATTATGATTAGTATTGTCGTTTTTGTTTATTATTAATATTTTTATTATTATTATTATTAGTAGTAGTAGTAAACATGAGAGAGTGGAGAAAAATGTAACTGAGAAGTAAAATTTGATAACATTCAAATGATAATATTTGTTAACACAATCGAAAAGCATACTCTTGAAAATATAGATATCATTAACAAAGACATCATTTATGTTGCTTCGTTATTGACTTTCGTATCATCTTGATATGCTTCATTATCGAAGGGTAGTGTATTTTGATTTTTTCAATAATTTATAATATCGAGAATGGGTGTAGTGTTTTTCTAGTTATATAAATAAAATAGAAGGGTAGTTGGGGAGAAATTAGGTCTTGAAAGTGGGTAAAAATCTTGTAGGATTTTTTGGTGCAAAAAACTAGAGCAGGTCTCCATGTAGTAGACATAAAGAAAGCTGGAAATGTTGCTTTTGTTATTTTTAAAACACCAAAAAAAAGGCAAAGTCCACTAGAGTTGATTACAAAAAAATACCTAAACTATTAATATTTTTTTTAATATAAATATTAAACAAACATTTTATTATTATTATTATTATTATTATTATTATTATTATTATTATTATTATTATTATTATTATTGTTATTAAACTTTAATTAAACTTAATTTATTTCTATTAATTTCAATTTCAATTTCATTCAGCTCAGTTCAGTTCAGCTTGATTAAATTCAGTTCAGCTCAGCTCAGTTCAGTTCAGTTCAGTTCAGTTCAGTCCAACTCAGCTTGATTCAGTTCAACTCAGCTTAGTTCAGTTTTGTTCAGCTCAGCTCAGCCTCATTCAGTTCAGCTCTAAAAAGTCAGAAAGAACAAGGCATGAGTACTGTAACTCTGTAAGGTTAATAGACAATTTAAGGTGTCTACAGTCTACACCTACGTGCTCCACTATATAGGGCGAGTACAATATCGCTACTTGTATCCATCCCACCAGGTAAAAACTTAGGGGGTGTTTGGTAGGGGAGTTTGGAATGGATTTGGGAAAATCAAATGTTTGGTTGGCTTGTTTTGGAATGAAATTAGAAACTTGATAGATTCTCATACCGCCCTCCCCCTAAGTTTTCCACTCCATTCCTCCTATAGTAGAAAAATAATCAAACAAACAAGTTTAGTGTGGTATATGGATGTCAATCCATTCCACTATAGTACGGAGTATAACATTCCAATCCATTTCGTTCCACTTACTCGAACCAAACGACCCCTTAAAGTCTTACCCGTGCTATTTACCCACTAATCACCTATAATGATGAACTCTGTTTGTTTCTTAATATAAGTTATTTTAGATTACTTCACAAGAATTAAGAGAGTATTGGAAAATGTTGTATTATTAGTTAGGGGTGGAAAATTTGGAAAACAAACTTTTTCCACTATTAAAATGGCTTAAATTACATTTTTTTTCCCTATTCCTTAGTATGTTGGAAAATGAAAGCAACATTTATCGATTATATAATGAAAAATTCATGTTTATGTAATGAAAATTCATAACTTTTTTCCTAAAATAACTTATATTAGAGAATTAAAGGAGCAATATTTATCGATTATTTTTTTAACTAAATCATAATGAATTTCAACAAAAAATCATTTTTATATTTCTACTTTAAAAGTTCTATACAAAATTAATATTAACTTTATAAAAAATGATAATAATATATACTTTTTTTATTAATTGGTGGATAGGCGAGTATTAGGTAGTATAAGTGTGAAGACGTAAGAGAAGTTGATAATGTCACTTAAGAGTGAAGACGTAAGAGATCTTCCGATTTGGATCCTTTGTTAATAGTTATACACTATTTAAAATTAGAAAATATACAAATAAAAGAATTTGCTATTTTTAAAAAATTATTCCCTTTCTTCTGATTATTTGTTTACTTTTAATTTTAACACGAATATCAATGAAAGAGGAGTCAATTACTGGATGACACCTGATAACTGAACCAAATTAAGTATGGTTCATTAAATTGTCAATTAAAAACATTCAAAAAATAAAAAGACAAAATAATTAAATGAACCATTAAGGTCTTGTTCTTTCTGGCTTATTTTTAGCTCGTTTCAGTTCAACGCAGCTCTATTCAGTTCAGTTCAGTTCAGCTCAGCTCAGCTTCATTCAGTTCAGTTCAGTTCAGTTCAGTTCAGTTCAGCTCAGCTCAGCTCAGCTTCATTTAATTCATTTCAGTTCAGTTCAGCTCGACTTTATTAAGTACATCCCACATTATTATTATATATTATTGTTGTTGTTGTTGTTGTTTGTTACTGTTTTTGCTATTATTATTATTAATATTATTTTTATTATTATATTTGTTTATTTTTTATTCTATTTATTATTATTAATTAATAATTATTATTATTATGATTATTATTGTTGTTTTTGTTGTTTTTATTATTTCTTCTTCTTTTTTATCTTTTTTTATTATATTATATATATATTTTTATTTTTTATAATAATAATAATAATTATTATTATTATTATTATTATTATTATTATTGTTATTATTAAACATGAGAGTAAAGAAAATGTAATTGAGAAGTAAAATTTGATAACATTCAAATAATAATATTTTTAACACAATCGAAATTCATAATCTTAAAAATATAGATATCATTAACAAAGACATCATCTATGTTGCTTCGTTATTGACTTCCGTATCATCTTGATGTATGTGCTTCATTTTCGAGGTCACTATGGACACCAATATCACACCCTATTTTTTTTGCAATTTCTTTTCGAACTTTGTCCACGAATTTATTCCGTTCTTTATCATCCATGTTTGAATTTGTTCTTCCTTGAATACTTTGATGTTGTATAAGTGGAATACCAAGTTTATGCATCCGAATGAAATTATAAAGTGTAAAAGCGGATACGATACTTGACACTTGATATTTTCTTGTCATTTGTAGCATGTTTTTAATACCTTCCACCTTCTGTTCAGCTGACCAAAACGCTATTTCAACCGTCATCCTCAAAGATGAATGTCGATAATTAAAATGTTCAAATATTCCGCTAAGAGGTGCATACTTATATTCAGGCACATAGTTTCTCACGTTTGGATGCCTAATAGGAGACAAATATCCAAGTGTATTTGGGTATCCTGAATCCACCAAATTAAATAATATTTACCTACAAATGTTTATATATAAAAATAATTAATGTTTAGACGTAAAATGTTTAGATAATAAAAAAAATGAAATACATGGCACATTTACCACATTTAGAGGTAAAATGTTAAATAATATCAAAAATAAATAATGTTTAGACGTAAAATATTCAAATGTTACTTTTATTAATTTTAAAACACGAGAAAAAAAAAAAGCAAAGTCCATTAGAATTGACTAAAAAATAACCTAAAAATTAATATTTTTTTAATATAATTGTTTTTAAAAAATCGCAAATTTGTAAGCAAACATCTTTTTATATTATTATTATAAAACTTAAGTTATTTCTATTAATATCAGCTTCATTCAGCTCATTTCAGTTCAGCTCGATTAAATTCCATTTAGTTCAGTTCAGTTCAGTTCAGCTCAGCTCGATTCAGTTCAGCTCAGCTCAGTTCAGTTCAGTTCAGTTCAGTTCAGCTTAGCTCAGCCTCATTCAGTTTAGCTCAGTTCAGTTCAGTTCTAAAAAGCCAAAAAGAATAGGGCCTAACAAATAAAATAAATAAATTAATACTCGAGATAGAAGGAGTATACTAAGATCAGAGACATATAAAAATATATTTTAAAATTCTGCATATAACATTAAAAAAGCCCGAAAAAACACCAAAGAGGATACAATTTTAAGAAAAATTTCCAAATTCGGAAAAAAATTCCAAAATAATTGAAAAACCAATAGCGTGAACGCGGTAAGCTGTAATAGTTCAGATCAATAATATTACCGTTAATTCAGTTGTGAGCTTGTGAGCTGTAAACATAAAAATTACCAAATTTAACAAAAAAAATCCTCGTATTGTTGTGAATAATATAGGATTGTAGAGAGAATAAGAGACTAGAATAAGATGATCTTTTATTCATAGGGAGAGAGTATATATAGTACAAGAGTCCATGGTATGTAGGTAACATAATATATCCTAAAGATATAATAATATATGGACATCCATAAAGATATTTCATAACACTCCCCCTTGGATGTCCATCATCGGAGAAAAATGCCTCGTTAAAACCTCAACTAGAAAAAAACCCTATGGGACAAAATCTAATAAAAGAAAAAGAGTACAATTAAACTCCGTAATACGCACTAGGTGTTGCCTCGTTAAAAACCTTGCCTGGAAAACCCAGTGGGACAAAACCATGGCTAAGGGAAAAAGAGTGCAACGCGTATTTACTCCCCCTCATCAAGACATCGCTTGACATCCTTGAGACAACGTAACCCAAGTTGATTGATTAACTTCTCAAATGTCTTGCTCGGAAGTGCCTTTGTAAAAACATCTGCCAGATTTTCACTAGAGCGGATTTGTTGAACACTAATAACACCATCTTTCTGAAGATCATGAGTAAAAAAGAATTTTGGCAAAATGTGCTTCGTTCTATCACCCTTAATGAACCCTGACTTGAGTTGAGCTATGCACGCAGTGTTGTCTTCATGTAAAATGGTCGGTGATTTATTTCTTGGTAGATCGCATGATTCTTCAATATGATGAATAACTGATCTCAACCATACACATTCGCGACTAGCTTCATGAATTGCTAATAACTCGGCATGATTTGAAGAAGTGGCGGTTATAGTTTGCTTCATAGAACGCCATGAGATAGGAGTATTACCACATGTAAACACATAGCCAGTTTGCGAACGACCATTATGTGGGTCAGACATATAACCTGCATCTGCAAAACCAACTAACTCTGTTTTGCACTTATTAGCATAATATAAACCCATATCTGACGTACCTCGAAGATATCTGAGTAAATGTTTGACTCCATTCCAATGTCTTTGTGTTGGAGAAGAACTATATCTTGCTAAGAGATTTACTGAAAATGATATATCGGGCCGCGTATGACTAGCAAGATACATCAAAGCTCCAATAGCACTCAAGTATGGTACTTCAGGACCAAGGGCTTTCTCCTTTTCTTCACGAGGTCGAAACGGATCATTCTTCACATCAAGTGTTCTTACAACCATGGGAGTATTCAAAGGATGTGCTTTATCCATTTTGAACTGTTTTAGCACTTTATCAATATAGGTCCCTTGATGTAACAAAATTCCATTATCAAGATGTTCAATTTGTAAGCCAAGACAAAATTTTGTCTTTCCTAAATCTTTCATCTCAAATTCTTTCTTCAAACATTCAACCGCTTTTGGAATCTCTTCAAGAGTTCCAACAATATTCAGATCATCAACATAAACCACAATAATCACAAATCCGGATTTTGTCCTCTTTATGAATAAGCACGGACAAACAAGGTCATTTTTATAACCTTCTTTTAACAAATATTCACTAAGACGGTTATACCACATACGTCCGGACTGTTTTAAACCATACAGAGATTTGTTTAGCTTGATTGAATATTGCTCTCTAGGACTTGATTTTAATGAGTCGGGAAGTTTAAAACCTTCAGGGAGTTTCATGTATATATCATTATCAAGTGAGCCATATAGATAAGCTGTGACAACGTCCATAAGGCGTAAATCAAGTCCTTCCCTTATAGCCAGACTAATCAGATATCGAAAAGTAGTTGCATCCATTACAGGAGAATATGTCTCTTCATAATCAATACCAGGTCTTTGTGAAAAACCTTGTGCAACTAGACGAGCCTTATATCTGACTATTTCGCCCTTTTCATTTCTTTTCCGAACAAACACCCATTTGTAACCCACTGGTTTTACTCCACTAGGTGTGTGAATTACTTGCCCAAATACTTCTCGTTTAGCTAATGATTTTAATTCTGCTTCAATAGCATCTTTCCATTTTGGCCAATCAATCCTGCGTCTGCACTGATCAACAGACTTTGGTTCATGATCCTCATTTTCATGCATGATATCAAGCGCTACATTAAATGCAAAAACACCATCATCGACGTCGACCTTTTTCCGGTTCCATGTTTGTCCTGACATGACATAATTTATCGAGATCTCTTCACAATCACTATTTTCAGGTACCTGAATCCCTTCTAGATTAGCATTTTCAGTCATGTCTCCAAGCTTTTCAAGGGGCCTTTCAAAAGCTATTTTATCCTTAATATCGCCATCATCAACCTTTGCTCCTTTTTGTTTTCGAGGATTTTTATCTTTGGAACCAACAGGTCTACCACGCTCCATGCGTGCCTTAGACTCATTTGCGTGTAACAGTCCTTCAGGGACATTAATTTTAGCTGGAGCATTTGCAGCTGGTATATGAGATTTTATCACTCCTTTTGCATTAGTGAAGGAGTCTGGCAATTGATTTGCTAGCATTTGTAAATGAATTATCCTTTGAACTTCAAGTTCACATTTTTTAGTGCGAGGATCTAAATAAGATAATGACAATTCATTCCAACTTATCTCTTTTACCAGTTGTTTATTTTCTCCCCCTAATGTTGGGAAAATTGATTCATCAAAATGACAATCAACAAAACGGGCCGTAAATACATCTCCTGTAGATGGCTCCAAATATTTTATAATTGATAGAGATTCGAACCCAACATATATTCCCAACCTTCTTTGGGGTCCCATCTTTGTACGGAGTGGTGGGCTAATTGGAACATATACACCACAACCGAAAATTCTTAGATGAGAAACATTTGGTTCATGACCAGAAACCAACTTTAGGGGGGATGATTTATGATAACTACTTGGCCTGATGCGAATTAGTGTCGTTGCATGTAAAACGGCATGCCCCCATGCCGAAATAGGTAATTTAGACCTCATAAGCATTGGTCTCGCAATTAATTGAATGCGTTTTATTAATGACTCAGCAAGACCATTTTGAGTGTGAACATGTGCCACAGGATGTTCAACCTTTATCCCAATAGACATACAATAATCATTAAAAGTTTGTGAACTAAATTCACCAGCGTTGTCAAAACGGATAGTCTTAATGGGATAATCTGGAAAATGAGCTCTTAATCTTATCAATTGAGCTAGTAATCTCGCAAATGCCAGATTGCGAGATGATAATAATGACACGTGTGACCATTTAGTTGATGCATCAATTAATACCATAAAATATCGAAATGGTCCACTTGGTGGATGTATAGGTCCACAAATATCACCTTGTATTCTTTCCAGAAATGTAAGGGATTCATTCCCTACCTTTGTAATTGATGGCCTAATAATTAACTTGCCCTGGGAACAAGCGGCACATGAAAATTCACTACATTGAAAAATCTTCTGGTTCTCCAATGAATGACCACATGAATTTTCAATGATTTTTCGCATCATTAATGATCCGGGATGGCCAAACCGGTCATGCCAAACAATAAAATTCCTATTATTCGTAAACTTCTGGTTTACTAGTGCATGAGATTCAATTGCACAAATTTTCATGTAATACAAGCCAGAAGACAATGCTGGTAGTTTTTCCAACACACTTTTCTTGTTCAAATCTGAACGTGTGATATATAGGTATTCAACCCCTTTTTCACTTGCTGTCTCAACATGAAATCCATTCCTGCGGATATCATTAAAACTCAGCAAATTTCTATTTCTTTTTTTTTTTTTTTTTTTTTGGTGACGAGGGGTTTAATCCCCCCGGGCCATGCAAATTTCTTTTTGACTTAGGAGAGTACAAAACCTTCTCAATTTCAATATTTGTGCCATTAGATAAGGAAATATTAGCTCTTCCCGAGCCTTCAATTAATTTTGTACTACCAGCAATTGTACAAACATTTGTCTTTTCCTCTTTAAGACAAATAAAATACTTTTTATTTTTAAGTATTGTGTGCGTAGTTGCACTATCAGCAAGGCATACATCTCCATGTGTAGCTTCCATAATAATCTTCATAAAATAAATTACATATAAGTATAAAGAAAACTTTGGAAAATAAAATAGTGCTATGTAGTATAGACATAAAACAATTTCGCTAAAACTTTAAATCTTACAACCACTCTAACAATATATGTAAAAAAACAACAAAAATGCACCTTAAAATAAACAAGGCACTGAGTTTCGGCTTCTAGCTTCAACGAATATGACCTTTATCTTGGCCTTCACATAATAATAATATAGCTATCTCACTTTTACATCCATTTGAAATATATGTCACCACGCAGATTTGTTCACGTGGGGCAAAAGTTACCTATTTGTATGGTATAAAATGCAAACAAATTTTTGTCCTAGTTTCGATATCATACCTACTTTTCATACAATAAGATAAGATATGCATTCTGTTTGTACTTCGTATTGACTATGAACATCATACATCATTATCTCTACCTCATACATCATAGGGCAAAGAAAAGTAAACGTTAATGTAGACAAAGAGACAGAGAGCAAAGAAAAAAAACTTAACGAGCGCATGATGTAATAATATGAATTCCGACTTTAATTAATAAGAAAAAAAAGATCTACTATTCTATAAGATGAACGCACACTTGCTTTTATTTGAAAAAATAAAATAAGATAAAGACTAGTAATTAAACTTAATAAATAACTTAAGCAATATAAATAAAATCTAGTCCAATTTTTGGACACTTCCTTCGCCAATCGTAGGGCCAATTTCTCCATTAGAGTCAAAGGTCATGAAATTTGAGATGTCCAAATCCATAAATTTGTCAGATATAAATGGTAGCTTGTTATCACCATCAACAAAATTCGTCTCAGACTCTTTAGGCTCGGCAGAAAAATTTGCTTCGATATTCTTCCCTTTATTATTTTTCAGAGATTGTCTATAACGATCCACGACATGTGTAGGTGTACGACAAACACGAGCCCAATGACCTGTACCACCACAACGGTGACATGGATGTTCCACCCCTCTTTTACTCTTGTCACGTGGACCATCCTTTTGTTCATGCCTTTGGTTAGAGTATGACCTTTTAAATTTTATATCTCTTCCACCTCGATAATTTCCTCGTCCTCGTCCACCTCTAGGGCCATAACTTCTGGTGTGACCCGAATATTTATGATTATTATCATAAATTGTCGCATTCACTTCCGGGAATGGATCAGTACCAGTGGGACGAGACTGATGGTTTTTTAACAAGATTTCATTATTTTGTTCAGCAACCAATAAACATGCTATTAATTCAGAGTATTTTTTAAATCCTCTCTGACGATATTGCTGCGACAGCAGCAATTGTGAACCATGAAAGGTTTGATATGTTTTTTTCCAACATTTCCGCGTCAGAAACCTTTTCTCCACATAAAACCAATTGTGAAGTAATTCTGAACATGGCTGAATTGTATTCATTAACAGATTTGAAATCATGTAACCTTAGGTGTATCCAATCATATCTCGCTTTAGGGAGAATGACTGTTTTAATATGGTCATACCTGTCCTTTAGATTTTCCCATAAAATCAAAGGATCTTTCACAGTCAAATACTCAAATTTGAGTCCTTCATGGAGATGGCGACGAAGAAGGATCATCGCCTTGGCCTTATTTTGTTCGGATTGGGTATTCCCTTTTTTAATAGGGTCTTGAAGGCTATAAGACGTAAGATGCATTTGAGCATCTAAAACCCATTCCGAATAATTATTTCCCGAGATATCCAAGGCCGCAAACTCAAGTTTTGTAAGATTTGACATGGTTAAACTATATGTGAAAGAAAACGAAAAATTAGAATAATAGATATACAACAGATATAGGGGATTAATGACAAATTAGAGACTACGTAGAACAAATTAAATATGAAAGGGAAAAGGAAGCATGCATGTACCATTAACAATACTCATTCATCCAAAACGTATAGATCAACAAGAATTAACAATAAATGAGCATGGTAAACGAGTAAACGATTTTATAATTCATCAATATCATGAAGTCAAAACCTTTATAAAAAAAAAAAGAGGAAAACAAAATATTGCCGTCATGTCACATGTGAATACCATAAATAAGAATCAGATCTCAATCTCAATTACTTGTTCATACATCCGAAAGAAAAAGAATACAAAGAAGTGAATGTACTCTACGCAAACCGAAATAAAATAGCGTATATGTAATTCCAGTAAATAATAATCCATGAAAGCAGACTAAGCGTATATCCATATAATTCGACAAATTAAACGAAAAATTGAAAACATGCGTAGATGACCCATTAATTAAAACATATGTACGTACTAGACTATACTAATTACATGGATGAATTAAATATATGGAGTATGTACGTAGTTAAACTAATTAAAAGCATACCTGACTACCTGTTCGTTGCTTAAAAAAATTAGGGTTAGAGACTCGTGCTGATAACGTGTTGTGAATAATATAGGATTGTAGAGAGAATAAGAGACTAGAATAGGATGATCTTTTATTCATAGGGAGAGAGTATATATAGTACAAGAGTCCATGGTATGTAGATAACATAATATATCCTAAAGATATAATAATATATGGACATCCATAAAGATAATTCATAACATCAATAAAAACAAATCTGACATAGATTTTCTTGACATTTAATTTTTGGAATGTTTTTTACTCATTGACTTTTGTAGTAATAATCATTAACCGCCGTACAATCTTATATATATACATAGATATTGTAAAAATTCTAAAAATACTTTGGAAACATGATCATACACTCTCACTAAACAAACAAACGAACGAACGAACAAACACTCTCGTAAATTGTCGTAAGTTGTTGTTATACAATTATTTCAATGGAGGAGCTTCTGTTAAACACATTGATGGCGAAGCCGAAGAGGACATCGGAAGGGAAGAAGAAGATCGATGTTACAAAGAAAGTTATGAAGAAATCGAGTCGTCAAGTAATGTTTTCGAAGCGACGTAAAGGGCTATTTAAGAAGTGTGATGAATTGTGTTCTAACGACTATGCTGCTCAAATTGGTGTAATTGCTTTCTCCGAAGCCGGTAATCTGTTTACTTACGGTAACCCTAATCTTGATTAAATTGTCGAACGTTATCTTAATTCGGGCTCTACCGTGGTTAGTAACACTGATGACGATGTTAATTATGGTGGTAATTTTGACGGGTTCGATGGCTTGGACGTTGATAAACTCTTCTTAAGTGAGCTCGAGGGGATTGAGGCCGATTTGGAGAGGCTAAAGAATCAAGTTTTTTCGGGGGTTGCGTCAAGAAACGAAGTTGTTTCAGGCGTTGATGATGTTAAACTCGATTTATTGACGAGCGATCATGGAATTGAATTTGCTGATTTAGAGTTTGATGGCAACATTGCTGGAAACTTCAACGACAATTTCGGTTCGGATTTCGATTTCAATTTCGATTTTGGTGATTTTATTGACGGTTTGGGGACGGAAGTGAATGATCCTACTGCAAGCTTTCATGGCAACATTGGTGGAAACTTCAACGACAATTTCGGTTCGAAATTCGATTTCAATTTCGATTTTGGTGATTTTATTGATAGTTTGGGGACGGAAGTGAATGATCCTTTTGGTGATTTTATTGATGGTTTGGGGACGGAATAGAATGATCCTGCTGCAAGCTTTGATGGCAACATTGGTGGAAACTTGCAAGTGAATTAGTTGTTCCCGTCTAATAATGAAGAAAATTGGCTCATACCGGGAATCGAATCTGTGAAGAGGCGGTATAAAAGTGCCTGGAGGAAGTGGAAAAAATTCAAAAAAGGATTATTTTTGTAATGTTAACTAGTTTTACTGCCCGTGAAATTCACGGGATTATATATAGTGTCACGCAGGTAGTGTTATACAATCTCATATGTACGGTCGCACTAAGCCTGAATGACAAAAGCAATTCGTAAGAAAAATATGTTTTTATTAATCAATACCTACATTATCATAATATATAGTCAAAATTTATTTTTCACAATTTACTAAACATTTGTAACGGACTATTAGTATTTTGCCACGAATATTGTTACGTTTATTAGTGTTTTGCCACGATTATCGTTATTATTATTGTTTTAAATTTTTTTACTATGCAATTAATTCAACCTAAACAACTTTGTCAAAGTAAAAATTTATAACCTTTTATGTGTAAATTATAATTCAAGAGAGGATGAGTGAATGCTTAACTTTGATATAAAATGGCGTATTGAGTCTCTTTAGAGTGACACGTGTCACGTTGTATGTATTTGTCACCTAGCATATATACCTATTTATACAATTATTTAACTAATAATAATAAATTTTCATTTATAATACGGAATAAAAGCAAATAAATCAATAGTTATTTACATGTCCTTCAATCTTCCCAAGAAAAAAAATCAAAGAGTCATAAAACTCTCTTTCATAATTTTAATGACCTTTATAACTATAATCACTCCTATATAATATAATCTTTAATTTTCCGTGTTTCTAAATCAAATCAAATTTTATCGTTATCCTTATCTAAAAACAAGTTAGGTGTGAATTTTTAGTTCTTTAAATATTACTGTTATTAAATTCATTTGTTTTACCCATGTTTTAATAATATTGTTTTAGATTGGAAGTTTCAATCATGACATGCTTTATGTCGTCTTTAAAGGGAGGTATTCATCAAATTTATTACTTCGATCATTCAAGAATTGAGTTTATTTACACATAATTTTTTGTTTTTTTGATTTACAGAGTGTCAAAATATATTTATATGTCGTTTATAAATGATTAAAATTTGAATGGCAGGGGAAATAAACAGAAAGGAAGAAATCATCCAAAGTTGAAGAAAACGGTAGAATATGAAAGAAATAGTATAATTGGTGAGGTGATGAAGATTTTGCTGCTATTTTGTGATAAAATACTTTTCTTTCAGAGTTTTGGATAATTTGGTACGATAATTTGTTGTAGTGAAACGATTTGGTAAATTTGGTATGTATGTTTCTGAATCAATTTGTATAATAACTCGTCTTTTGAATCAATTGATATGTATGTATGTATAAAGTTGTTAATGGCGTAAGAGCGAGCTTCATTAATGTTTTACTCCGTATTAAGAATTATTTATAGAAGTTACGGTGAAAATTGTGATAATATGCAGATTTGAAAAACAATTAATATGTTGGTAAATTTCTAGGTATTTGTTTTGTTAATATTGGTTGTAAGCTTTTGATGTCTCATATTTGTTTGCTTTAAAATTCATTCTTTTCTTAGGGTCGATGTATTTGTCTTATGTACTTCGATTTATGAGTCATCTTGAGTTAAAGATATGAAATCTACATGTCTATCATTTAATCAATTCATGATTGATTTTTTTTATTATAATCACGCAGAATAATCAGAATAATAAAAATATAAACATAAAAAAAACTCTTAAAAATCTCGTGCACTTTGTAAATAATTTATTAATTGTTGTTAAATTTATTAAAAATTAAGAGTTTAAACTTTATTCGTTATTATGCTATTTAAAAACTTGATATGCATTGAATGCTTGTAAATTCCTTAGTTAAATTGTAAATTCATTAGTTTATTTTTATTTTTTATTTTTTAAATAATGATGATGTGACTTGCTAGAATTTCTCAAAAGTGAAATGGTGAAATGTGATGCTTTGTCTTGCCTTTTTATATTATATATAGATTAGCTTTGTTTATTGTATGAAACATATATTCTTTAAGAATGAAATTATTTTAATTGATTACGAGTTAATGTTCTAATATTATCAATTTTTATACGAATAGATTTCAAAATTGTTAGCATCGATCACGAATAGATTTTAAATTTGAAAGCTGTAATTTACGTTTTAAGACCATTTTGATTTGATGGCATTGTTTCAAAACTGTATGTTTGCACATCATCTTCGTCATCATCATTGTTGCGGATGGCAATAACTAAGAGTCTTAGCGAGTAAAGTTACTAATAGATGATACCCAAAACGGATATTGTCACTAGAAGCTCACACAGCACGAGAAAAATCATATTATCATCGTAATACCATAATTTCAACACGGAAAACAGCGGGAAATTATAACCAGCTAGGTTTAGTAGTATCTCTACAAAGATGGGCTGCAGCGAGAACAGGAACAACCACGAAATTTAGAAGGATATATAGATACAGCCTACTATATTAGGAAGCCTATAGAGCATTGTGTCGATCAAATCTCAGCATCTACGGGCACCCTCATTCAAACGCCATCAAACTCAGATCAACGAGACCCAGGTCACGAGTCTTTAGTTAGGTCAGTGTCTCAGTGATTAACCGGATTATTCATCTATGAATAAGTTCGGGAGTGAAGTTGATCGATCATTCATGATGCAAGAAAACCCTTGTCATCCAAATACGATGCCACTTGCCCTGCCATTTCTGATGGTGTTGGACAAATTCCATTCACCAGTTTCAGTTCTATCTGCAAAAGTGCGAATAACATAGCATATGGTTCAGAATGTAAACGTTGCCACAAACGATTTCAAAATCTAGTCTTAGACCGAAATTTCACAGATGATGTGTTAAACCAAGCTCTAAAAGCCGATAAATTTGCAAAATCTAAAGCATTAGAATACTAATGGCATTTTATTCACTTCATTTATGCAAGCTCTAGTTTACTCGTACGTACCCTCGCTCTTTGTATTACCTCATTTAGCCCTGTCTGACAGTCGACTCTCAAACATCGGCGTGACATTATTAAATTTACGCCAAAACAAGTGCCCTTTTTTTTATAATTGAGCCGACCCAATAACTTGGGCCAGCATCCATATTGCGTACATGTAACGGGTTCTTAGTAGCATATGACAACATACTACATTTGCTTTTGCACCAAATTTTAGGAGATGAACATATCCGAGCTGGTATAGGGCCCAAACTCACATGGGTGTTATTTTGGTCAAATTATATGGTTCTCCAAGACTTCGGCATTGATCATGATCGTAAGATTAGGTGAAAATCACATTTTGCCCTCACGGATATGTCTTAATTTTGTTACGGAGTATATGATTGCTTTTTAAGTTATTTCCATTGTGTGGTGAATATGTTGTTTCATGGGTAAAATAAAAGGCGTGGTTTAATTTGAACATACCTCAGAATGCAACGGTGGTTCATAAGGATCATCAATTCCGGTAAAACCTGCAAGTCATACAGCAGTCAAGACTTCGGCGCAAGATAATATCCAGCATGATCAGCAGTAAGTACAGTATCATACCTTGGAGACAAGAACATTTGAAGAACTTTATCAGAAATTGAAACAAAGACAGAAGAAGAAATATAACCTTTGATTTTTCCAGCACGTGCGAGTTTGTATAACCCTTTGACATCTCGTTCTTCACAGACTTCCAAGGGTATATTCATGTAAACCTGCCGATGAATCAAAATATTAGGATCTTGAGACTTGAGCTCGAGGAAATCAAGACACGAACAAAAGATGGTCAATAAAAGCCTTGCCTCGATGAAACTTCCATCAGGGAGCATTGCACGACAAGCATCACGGTCTTTTCGATAAGGAGATATCAAACTTGCTATACAAATCAAGCCGGCATCCGCAAACAAATTCCCGACTTCCCCTGCACCAAAAACTCAACATCAGGGCAGTGACAGACATTAGACAGCTTAATTACTGCAATTGTCAGCCAGTGCAGCAGGTAAAGTCATCAAGAAAAAATGTATCATGGAAGTGAATCTACTGAAGTTAGAGAGGTGTTTGAAATTTACGCAAACTCTTCAAATGTCAGAGGTTTGCTATCAAAGTGAACTTACCAACCCTACGTATGTTTTCAGCACGGTCCTCTGCACTAAATCCTAGGTTCTTATTTAAACCATGTCGAAGATTGTCTCCATCAAGAATATACGATAGTTTCCCCTTTGAATGCAATTGTCTACCTAATGAGCAAGCTAGTGTGCTTTTTCCTGCATACGAAGTCGAGAAACTGATTAAAAATCTCATAATATACTAAATATGGCGTCCCTTAGATGACGTTAGTTCATCAGTTGGATCAATTCCTTGGTGATTTTTGCCTTCAGGCTTCAGTAATATATCTTGATATAACCGTGTAGGTTTTCCATTTGTTATCGAAAGATGCATTATTCGTTGACATTGTAATATGATGGAACGGAATGTCATAAACTACTTCACTACTTATACAGTAAATTAGCAAGATTGATGCAATTCTCGATAGTATGGGGTATATACAGAAAATTCTCTTGTTGATTTTTGGGATATCATGCTTTAGGTACGGTTTTATACTTATATACTCCAATATGTTTTCCAAACCCTTTTCCTGTGGCACTGCAAGGCCAAGAACTTATATACATTTTTCTAATTTCAGCTCCCCGTTATCACGAAATTTTAAGGTAAGAAATGTGAATTTGTGTAACGATCCCACCAATTTGTATTGATTGTTCGTGAATTTACACTAAAGACCCCACACCTGAAACTGTCTAACTACGCCACTGGTAGTACCCGAAGAAAAACATAAAAAGGCTAATTAGCTATGTTACTTCGACACTTCACAAATTAGCGGTGTCCCAAAATTCTACACTACATCGCATAAGACACTTGTAGACTTGTAGTCTAGTCGAAGTAACATAGCTAAGACAAAGGTGATAGTTGACATATTACCTGATCCACTGAGACCAGTGATCCACACTAGACAACCTTTTTGATTAAGTAGCTTTTGCCTATCGGTATTTCCAACTCCACACTCATGCCAGAAAATATTGGTAGAATTGCCGACAGATGACATGATGGAATTCATGACTTCACCAGCCTGTTTCATGTCCAAAGACATATGAGTGTTAAACAGAAAATTTCAGAAAAACAAGATCAAGGAATGGCTCTGGATTCTAAAAAGGCGACTGAAAGGTGGAAAGGAACGGCAACTTTTTTACAGCAATATTGACTACCATTCTAGCAAAAAACAATTTACTACATCGCAGGCGGAGTATATATAAAGCTATACAGTACAAGCCCTTCTCCTAGACCTGGATTCTGAGTCTGACGGCTGCTTCCAAACTAATGTGAACGCTCTCACCTATTAACACAGTCAAGTCACTAAACTGAAGTGATTTTGTTACACAAGTCGCCGGACATGGCAATCCAATGCCAAGTGTAACATAGAAAGAGTCGAGAGACGTGGTCAGTGGAAACCAGCAGCTGCAGACCATTTTAATTCAGGCTTGCAGACCATTTTAATTTTGAAAGAGACAAAAATTGAAACTTTGAAGACGGATTTCAAATGTAGGTCTAAACTTCTGTTCAACAAATTCTACATCACCCAAGTTTGCAAGGGTTTCTCTTATCTGCTCAGCTAAGAGCAATGCAGGCTACTAAAATACTTCACTGAATTCAAGCTACTACAAATACTTGGTTTGTTTTGCAAAGGTAACGCAAAAACAACCCAGACAAGACATTCACGTCTCCCTTCGCAAGCCAAATTTGACCACCTCACTGAAAATTAAGCGGAAAATGCCACAAGACTCCGTTTTGTAATGTAATCTTAAGGCTACACAGTTGGATACACTTTTAAGCACTCATTTTCTCAGGCGACTAAGTATGCCGCCATTGATTGAGAAATGCTTCGCTAAAACACAAAATAATTAAGTTTGAGGTTGAGTACATCTAAACCTACCCTATTACCCCATTAAGACAATGCTATTGAACAATGCAACCTCTCATCCCTTTTATGAATTTCAAAAAGGCCGAATCCGTATCTCAATTCCTTAGATACTTCACTACTAGTTCACCACCTATTGCTCCCTAACATTATCAACCTTTTTACTTTGTTTTGGGGATAACCCCATTGTTCGAAAATTTTGCCAATTTGCCTAATTGTGTTACTCATCCGCGTCCCCTAACTACAAATCCCGACTCCGCCACAATATGAGCCTATAAGAATCCCCACAAAAAACTAAATAAGACACTCTAATTAGGGTTTGATAGATTATGCAAAACTATTTCTCCACCAAAAAAATCACCATTAATCCCCTAAAATAAGAACCCATTTGATCAACTAATACAAATCATATCATTTTCTAATCCAAACATGTCAAATATGCAATAAATCCCACAAAAGAATCAATCTTTCATATGAGAATAGACCATTAAACATGCTGATTAGAAATAAACACCAATTTCAACACTGAAACGACGAACATTACTCCGGTGTCTCAATAACTCCCACAAATTACGAATCAATTAAGATAACAAGCAATGCCATGAATAAAACAAATCATGCATAAAAACTTAATCATATAAATCATATAAAATAACAAACAAATTATCAAATGATAACAAAACAGGATGAGAATAAGTACCCAGAATAAAAATTTGATTTTTGAGAGGATGAAGATGGGAGATCTCAGGGTAAAAGAAAGATTAAAAAACGAAGATTGTTACTGTATGTAATTATAGTAAACGAAGGAGAGAGAATTATGGACATGTATGTATGGTGACATTATTAAATTTTGTGAAGAGATTTATGGACATGTATTTGATCTTCTACGTATCTTGGTCAGAATTTAGAATGGTAGGTTCATGACTTTCATTTCCAAGATACTGGGAGCCGCGCCACTATCATGGTTTTAAATACGCCTGTCTCGGGTCAATCAGGTCGGGATTTGGGATCGTATTAGTTCTGCTCCGTTGGTTGTTCATGTTTTATTTTTATTTTGAGGGTAAAAAAACAAAAAAAAAAAAAGGTGTTATTATTAAATTATTTGGGAATAATGGTCAGTTTGTGACAATAATCGTCCGTGTCAGGTTGAATAAAATCAAGTCGGTTTGAGGTTAATCGGGTCGAGTTTGTCATGCTTGGACGGGTTTTGATCCTTCTAGACAATGATTCAATTCAATATAAGAAACTCGACTAAAACTGTCAAATATTTAATTTAATAGTATCCAGAAAATTAATGGAGAATTGGATTTACTAATGTGTGTTACTCTAAGATATAGAAAATTTATGGAAGATTTTCTTGAGAAATTGAGAAAATTGTTTTGTTTTCTAAAGCTATGTGAAATCAAGCGTGCGAATGCTTGAATGAAAGCAATGATCATGAACTTATTCTCCCATTAGTTTACCCATTAAAATTCATTATAGTTAACTACAAAACATCTTTAAAATTCATTATAGTTGACTACAAAACATCTTTATAGATGCTTCTGTCTAGCAATAATTAGATTATATACCCGATGTATTATAATCTGTTTTATAGTTTTTGAATTTAATTTTAAAAAACACGAGATTTATTATAAATTTTGTGAGTTTGTTTACTAAAACATAAGCTCAAAAAATCACAATAAAATTAAAAAAAATTGCATGCAAACTTAGTTAAATTTGAGTTTTAACAGAAAAAATTAATTAAAATTTAATCTAAAAACTTTAATAAGCTCAAAAAAATACACATATGGTCAAAAACAAATACTTCCTCCATTTTTGTATAATGTACCCATTTTATTAAAATACTACACTCATATATTCAACAAATGAGAACATTATATAAAAACGGAGGATAGTATTATTTAGGTTAATAAGCTCAAAAAAATATACATATGCTCAAAAAATACACATATACTCAGAAAAAATACACATATATTCATTTTTCTCCTTATGGATATTTCGAGGTCGTATCCGTTTCGAAACTATGGCATGACTTTGCGGGTAAAAAAGTTGGGCTATTTGACAATAAACTAGACTCAAAATAAGCGCATTTCTAAGATTAAGGACTTAAAAATTGAAACAGAATATATTATATATACTGTATGGTTGAATGTAGACTCATTTATGGGCGTTATACAACCTATATGTTTATAATAAGAGTCATTTCGATGACTATTAAGAGTGGAACTAGTGTTTGATGATCAAGCATTCAACCATATTTAGTTAAGCATAACATTTACTGAAGATTAGGATGATTAGTGGCCACAAGACTAGCTAAAATTCCACTTCTAAATATGACTTTTCTCTTTTTTTAATGTAATTAGATTGATAACCTCGTTGTTTGGAGTTATTATTAAATGAGGTGTATAAATTATTTTAGGATCTGATTACTGCAAATCATATCTCCAAACATATTTGAGTTGCATCTTCGCTAGGTATTAATACTGCAAATGATTACTGCATTCCCTTCCTTGACTGGTTATCTAATTGACTTTCCTTTCTATATAAAAAATCTGATTCTTATGCACTGATTTCCTTCATATGTATTGGGAATAGTGCAATAGCTAACAAATTATTCAGAAGCTACAGATCAGTCAACTACAAGTTGACTCAACACACAGTCAGCATAACAAATTTTGTTATCTGTAACAGAATTCTATTATTCATAACAGAATTGAGTCAACCTGGTATACTGTTTACTTTCAATTCCTCTGATATTCCTTCTTTTACATCAAATATAATCAAAGATTCATCAATGGCATATGTGATATACACATTTTATTATGGTATCAGAGCTACAAAGGAGTGATCCTGCATAATTTCTGCATATTTTTTTTGTTGTTTCCGCAAATCTATCATCAAATTTGTTGTTTTGTTTCGTTTTCTCTGCTTCCTCAATTGTTTACATAAATTCACCAAATCACAAAATCACATAAATTCCTCCATTTTCCCTTAAACCTCACAGTATTCTATACAAAAATGATGAATTCTAATGATATACCGAATTCTGCAACTTCTGGTGTAAGTACTGGTATTATTGGAATGCAAGATCCTTTATATCTTGCTCCTGGAGATAATTCTGGTCTTCATCTTGTTTCTGCACCGTTCAATGGAAAGCACTATGTGAAATGGTCAAGAGCTGTTAAAATATCGTTAATCTCAAAGAATAAGCTCAGTTTTATCAATGGAACTTATCCTAAACCAGCAGAAACTGCATCAACTTATCAAGATTGGATAAGAGTGATTATAATGTTCTCTGTTGGATTCTTTATTCTTTGATTCCTGAGATTTCTGAAAGTTTGTTGTATGTTACTACTTCCAAGCAACTATGGGAGGAAATTAAGGAAAGATATTGTCAGGCTAATGCACCTTTTCTCTATCAGTTGAGGAAGGATGTAATGCATACTATTCAGTCAAATAATCAATTTGTGGCAGAGTACTTTGGGAAACTCAAGTCAGTTTGGGAAGATTTGCAGAGTCTTGATGGTCTGCCTGAATGTGAGTGTGGTGCCTTGAATAAATGTTCTTGCACATTGCTTAAGAAGATGCTTGAAAGAGATAATCGCCACAAGTTGATTGATTTTCTCATAGGACTTGATAGCAAGTATGAGACTATCAGGAGTCAAATTCTAGCATGTGATCCCCTTCCTACTGCGAATCAGGCTTTCTTTAGGATACAGCAGATTGAGATGCAGAAAAGCATCAGTAATGTTGATAAAGGGAAAGATGTGTTACAGGATGATATGGCTTTAGCTGTGAATAAGTCATATTATCCAAAGTACAATAGAGATGTTTCAAGTTCTTAAGGACATTTTTAGAATAATTTTAACAATAATGGAGCAAATCGGGGATCTATGAAGCCACATCCAGAGCAAGGAGGTTACAATGCACAATACAAGAAGGATAATGTCGCTGCCAGTGACAATCCTGGTACTGGAGCATTTCAAAATGCTGGATATAATGCCACTTCTGCTGAAATCAAAAGGCCTAAGTATGTTTGTTCTTACTGTACAAAGGAAGGACATCTTAGAAATCGTTGCTACAAGCTTGTTGGATATCCTCCTCAAAGAGGTTATAGAGGACAAGATAACAGGCGTTTTGCTGCTCATGTTGAGGAATATGAAGAAGATCCTCTTGTTGAGGATGGTCAAGACAGGGATGGTTCTGTTGATCCTGGTATGGTTCAGTCTATGTTCAAGGAGTTTATGAAGCTGGTCAAGTCAGGAGATATTCCAGGACTTCAGAACAAGCAGTCATCTTCCCAAGTACAAAGTTCACAATTTGTGAATTTTGCAGGTATCTTACTTGCTTTCACTGTGTTTGACACTGCAAATTCTGTGTTCAACGCAAGTTGTGTTGATTTCTGGATTGTGGACTCAGGAGCTTCTAGTCATATTACCTATAATGCTACCCTATTTGTCTCCACCAAAACTCTAATAAAGCCTATTAGAGTGGGATTACCAGATGGTACACTTAAGGAAGTCACAATGGCTGGACATGTTTATTTGACTGATGCAATTATCTTAAAGGATGTTCTTTATATTCCTGGATTCACTCACAATTTGTTATCTATTGAGAGGTTATTGCATGACACTGGGTTACTTGCTAGGTTTACTGATTCTAATTGGTATTTTTAGGACCCTGCCACTGAGCAAATCATTTGTCATGGCAAGAAGTTTGGAGGAGTTTATCTTTTCAGAATACAAAATAAAACCCTTGTAAATAAAGTTATCTCTAATTCCAATATAATGTGTCACACAACTACGGTTGTCTCCGCATTCATGCTGTTGAAATGAGACTAGCTCATGCTCGTTTAGGTCACACATCTGTCTCTAGATTGAAGCATGTTCCTATGTACTCTGGAATAAATAAAACAGACAATTTTCGTCGTGAGGCCTATGTTCTTGCCAAACATCACAAACTCCCTTATCCTATTAGTAATTCTTCCACTGCAAAGCCTTTTGAGTTACTCCATGTAGACTTGTGGAGGCAATACAGAACAAAATCCCTCACTGATGCTACATATTTTTTTACTCTTGTAGAAGATTGCAGTAGAGTTACATGGACAACTCTACTTAAAGATAAAACTGAGGTTTATCAAACCTTAATGAATTTTTTGCCTTATGTTGACACTCAGTTTCAGCCTAAGGTCAAGGTTATTAGAAGTGATAATGGTACAGAAATTTTTCAAAAGAGTTGTGGTGCACTATTTTCGCAAAATGGGATTGTCCATCAAAAGAGTTTACCCGAAAACCCTCAACAAAATGGGAGACTGGAACGAAAACACAGACATTTGTTGGAAACTGCTAGAGCACTCAGGTTTCAAGGGCATTTACCTAAGAAGTTTTGGCGAGAATTGGTGTTGGCAGTTACTCATCTCATCAACCTTATGCCTTCATCTGTCTTGTCTTGGAAAATTCCTACTGGAGTTTTATTCCAAAAACCAACAGATTATAACCATCTCAGAGTTATAGGTTGCATGTGTTATGCTGCCAAGCATCCATCTGATAAGTTTGAGCCAAGGGCAACAAAGTGTGTGTTCTTGGGATACCCATTTGGTCAGAAGGGTTATAAGTTGTTTGATTTAAATAGCCAGAAGATCATACTCAGCAGAGATGTTATTTTTAATGAGCAAGTTTTTCAATATGCAGTTGATTCATTAGATCCACATAATCAATCACCTCCTTACTTACCTATGTCCCATACTTCATCTCTGGATACTCCTATTAATAATAATAGTAATACTCCCCATAATATAATTATTACTTCTAATAATCATTCCCAAAATAATCATCGTACTAATACTCCAAATAATATTTTTTCCACTTCTAATAGTAATGCAACTACTACTCCAAATGATTTTTTCCATACTGTACATTGCAATACTAATGATGTTTCTACGCCTACAACATCATGCTCTCAGTCATCACTTTCTTCTGTTCCTGTTACTGCTAAGAATGTTCCCACAAGGAAATCTACTCGACCTAAGCAGCAACCACTTAAATTGAATGATTTTGATTGCAAAGGCTTGCCTGCATCTTTACGTCATGTTCCTATTTTTCCATCCCATTCACCAAACTCAACCAATTCAGAGGCTCATTCTCTCTCTGTCCTGCAATATTCTGATTTACAAGCATATTCTTCAGACTGCATAGCTTCATTGAATGCAGCATTAGAAGTCTATGAGCCTTCCTGTTACAGACAAGCCAAGGATGATCCCAAATGGATTGAGGCAATGAAAAAGGAATTACAAGCACTTGAGGACAATCACACTTGGGTTTTGACTTCTCTTCCTGCAGAAAAGCAAACTATAGGCACCAAATGGGTTTATAAGGTCAAATTCCGTCCTGATAAATCATTTGAGAGGTATAAAGTCAGACTTGTCGCCAAAGGGTACAACTAGATTGAAGGAAAAGACTACAAGCGCACCTTTAGTCTAGTAGCCAAGTTTACTACAGTCAGATCTCTCATAGCTATAGTTGGCTAGTTGCTGCCAAAGGATGGAAACTACATCAACTTGATATAAATAATGCTTTTCTTCATGGCTTTCTAGATGAAGAGGTTTACATGGACTTGCCTTTAGGATATCATAAATGAAAGTCAGGTGAGGTGTGTCTGCTAAAAAGATCTTTATATGGGCTTAAACAGGCCTCACGACAATGGAACTTAGAGCTCACCAAATTTCTTAAGCAGTCTGGGTATACTCAATCCAAGGAGGATTATTCATTGTGCACTAAGTCTGTCTATGCATCATCCTACACTGCTATTCTAGTATATGTGGATGACTTACTTGTTACAGGAAATGATGAGTATGAAATTAGCAGAATCGAGAAAGCACTTGATCAGGCCTTCACAATCAAAGATTTGGGAGAACTAAGGTATTTTTTGGGAATTGAAGTTGCAAGGTCTGCTAATGGGTTAATCTTGAACCAAAGAAAATACATATCAGACACTCTTAAAGACACTAATATGCTTAATTGCAAACCTTCTCCCTTCCCTTTTCCCAGAGGCTTGAAGTTATCCCCCGATGAGGGAGATTTACTTGGTGATCCTGAAGATTATAGAAGATTAGTAGGCAGGCTCGCTCTTATACTTGAACTTGACTAGACCAGACATTTCATATTATGTCCAGCAGTTAAGTCAGTTCTTAAGTACTCCTAGATTTCCCCATATGCTAGCAACATTGCATTTGGTCAGATATCTTAAGCATACCATCAATTTGGGTCTATTCTATGCTGCAATAACACTCTGGATCTCAGTAGTTTCTGTGATGCAGACTGGGGTACCTGTGAATTCACAGGAAGGTCACTGATAGGATTCTGTGTCTTTTTAGTACTTCACTAATATCATGGAAAACCAAAAAGCAAAACACAGTTAGCAAATCCTCAAGTGAGATTGTTTGGATTGAAGCCTGCTTGCTGCACAACTTTGAAATTGTTGTACCACTTTCTATAGCACAACAAATTGCAACCAATCATGTCTTCCATGAGAGGACAAAGCATTTAAGACTGGATTGCCATTACATTAGAGAAAGGATAACTGAAGGATTGATTCAAACCAAGCATGTAGGGACAACACATCAAACAACAGATATCATGACTAAAGCCCTTGGAGAAAATCAACATACTTACCTTACTTCCAAGTTAGGACTTGTCATGAATCCTCCAAGTCCAACTTGAAGGGGGGGCTATTTGGAATAGTGCAGTAGCTAACAAATTATTCAGAAGCTACAGATCAGTCAGTTACAAGTTGACCCAGCACACAGTCAGCATAACAGATTTTGTTATCTGTAACAAAATTCTGTTATTCATAACAGAATTGAGTCAACCTGGTCAATGTAAATATCTAGATATTTTTAGTTGTTAAGACATTAGGTGATTAGTATAAATGCTTTGTTCATACACAAATGTAATCTATTTGTTCATAATACAATTTGTTACTTTTATTTACTCTTTCTTCAATATTACTGAATACTGCTTACTTTCAATTCCTCTAATATTCCTTCTTTTACATCAAACATAATCAAAGATTATCAATGGCATCTGTGATATACATATTTTATCATATGTATTCTTTGGAGCATTTAGACTCTTCGTAACGCGGTTTATTTCCAATAGTTTAATCTCAAAAACTCTTCTGTGCTGCAATGTTTTATGAAACAACTTTATTCTGAAACGGGTTCTGTTTATGCTGCCTTAGCTCAAAACAGAAGGTTGGGTTCGATGGAGGAGCCTTCTTCTAATGACAAAGCCAAGATCAGGAATTTCTTTCCATTTATGCTCATCATTACTAAGTTGTGTTGTTTCTCGACTAGAATTAAATGTGATGCAGCATGGTCTCCTTTCAAAGCAACTACAGGCTGGTTTTGGGATTGTTTCTATCCTCCCTCTCGTGTTACTGGTTTTGGGATCTTTTCTAGGCCCAGTCACCTCTGCAAGCTGAATCCTTGGCTCTGCCCAAGGCCTTATCTCATGCTGCTTCGTTGGATCACCGCTCACCGGCACATTGATATATCTACTGATTGTCCGGTTCTCATCAATCAAGTTTCGGTTCTGTCTACACCCAATCACTGCATTAAGCATATTGTCATTTCTATCGATTCTCTCATTAGCTCTTTTCATCGTATCTCTATTTGTCTATGTCCTAGATGTTAAATAAAATTGCTCATAATCTAGCAAAGTCTGCTAGGATTTGACAATTTTATTTTCATCATGTACTTCGTCAAAAAAAAAAAAAAAGTTATTCTACAGTCGTGACTGGTGAATCAATATCTCAGCATAAGCCAGGAGGCGGGTCTTGTGAAACTGGCATGCATCCTGGCTTCAGGTCTCGACTCTCGAGACAACGTTCATAGAATCCATTGTCAATTTAATGCCTTTGTTAAGCACAGGATTACGGTCGAAAAGCAGGGGTTATATGTTGTTCATCTTCTCTTCCTTAACCTTTATCTTATGACACATCATTTGTAACGTGGTTTACACAATCTTTTCTATGATCGATGAATACACGTTAGTAGACGGAGTGAGATGCAAGATGGAGTATGTAATGAAACAAAAGATCTCTACTTCTATCTGGTGCAGTGTAATTTTCTCACAAAAACTGAAGTAAAGCTGTTGGATAACTTGTACTTTGCAATTTGTTTACTTCAATGGAGTCATTTGTGTTTAATTAAGCTCAATGCAATCCAACTCGAGTAATTAATGAAGACAAACTTCATTCGATAGGGCAATCTCTAGAGTTAAATTAAGGTGATCCCAAATTTATCCCAATATCATTACAAGATTAAGCAAAGATACACCACACGCCATCCGAATTGAGCTCCGCTGCATTTTCCTCCTACCTGTATCTCTTCCTTTCCCGCCAGATTCGTTCAGTAAATCCAGCCACAACAAGCCGACTGTATGGGTCCTCACCTCATTCATGTGGGTCGTAGCCAAAACTAATTGAGCTCCGCTTTCCACAGGATACTCTTATCGCCCTTCTGCACGTGTCTATTAACCTGCATTCTAAAGTTTAAAGCTTGAACCAATCTTTCTTTGTAATAGCAGGTGACATTCTGCAATGGTGATTTGCGACTTCTATTGAAGAACCATATATAAGAATGCAACGTTCTGCTGTATCAACACGATTCATACAGACAAAACCAGTGAAATCAGAACATCCAATATAATGTTTTCAAGAAAACTTCCTCCCTTTGCTTGATATTGCTGATAACCTTCATTTATGAACCAGCAATGCAGACAACAGAAGAGCAGATCAATTCAGACAATGGGATAACTGAACAATTCAGATGCAGTAGTTATCAGTTGTTGATACTCGATATTGTGAATTATGACTTGCAGTTTGTTTTAAAGGAATCATCATAAAAATGCAACATTCTGCTGTGTATCAATCAAGCTCAAACCTTTAACAGGTGCTGCGTACGACTGTACGAGTTCTGTCCAGGATGATTGGGACACGATTCATACAGAAAAAAACCAGTGGAAATAGAAAATACAGTATAATGAATTCAAGAAAAGTCTCCTTTGCTTAATATTGCTGATAACTTTCCCTGATTATGAACCAGAAATTCAGACACTATGAGTACCTTACACTCAGCTCTTCCCACAAGCATGGACAAAAAGTCGACTCCCACAAGTAATGCTATCGACTTTCTCTTTTCACCCTCGTACTTAACATTCACAGATAATAATCGAAAAGAGAAGGCAAATACGCCCAAGAAATTTGGGGTCGGCTGACATAAATCATCATCTGAACCCGTTCAAAGGGAAATACTCATAGCATTTCTCTCAACACAAAATCCCATTCATCAGGAAGTTACAAAATGTCATCATATTCAATTGGCTGAATGTAATTTCTGGCACAAAATTTACAATCTTGTAACTTTGCAATTAGCAAAGAAACCCTAAAACATTGGACTTAGACAACATCACAATTCACAACAAGAAGAAATTACAAAGATTATAACAACATCAGAAGAAGAACAAGGGTAAAAAAAAAACAAGAAGAATTACTACAAGTTTTTAACTTTTTCTTCTGTTTTCATCATGTTCATCCCTTTCAAATTCCTCCACAAATATTTCCCACTTGCCATATCAACAAATACCCAAAAACCATCTTGTATTATCTGCAATATTTCAACAAAACAATCCCAATTTAGAAATCATAATCATATACCTTTTCCGTCTCAATCATTTGTTTAGCTTCTGGTAAGTATTTTAATCAAAAGTAAACAAATGAGTATTTTAATCAAAAGTAAACAAATGATTGGCACAGCGCGACTATTAATATAATCCCCAGAATCCCGCTTTCATGTCTCATCTTGTGTCCCACCGACATTTAATTGAATACCCAAATTACACAAAAAAGAAACAAATTGAGAAGAAAAATATAAATAATTTAATTTACCATTTTAAAGTTTCTGCCTTGTTGATCACCCTTAGAAGATGCAGTTTTTTCTGATGTAAAATCTTCAGGAAAAATTGCATTATTCAGCTCATCATCATCATCTGAACAACTGTATGATCTCCAGGCAAAATACCCTGCTAAAATTGCTGAAAAAAATACCAAGATGAATCTTAAAGGACACATAATTTAACCTAATTTTTATGGGTTCTTATATGAATTTTGGTGTATTAATTTGGGTAATTTGTGGGGATTTAATTCTCCTTAGTTGGTTTTTCTTTGTTGAAACAAGATCAAAGAAAATGTGAAGAAATCAATAGAAAAACCTTGGTAGGAGAATTAAGAAGAGAGAGAAAGGAGAGAGATGTTTATGTTTATGAATTTTTGTGCTTTATTCAACTAATCCGATTAAATATGATAAGATTGATGGCATGAATTATTATGAGTGTTTTATAAGCCTAATCAACAAGATAATAATTAATGAAATGGAAATGCTATAAGTTAATTTAGGAAGTTTTGTTTGTGACGGGTCACCATTTATGACGGATATTTTGTGAGATAAAATGGATAAAAAATGATTTAGTGGAGAAAGGGGACCACATAGAAGAGAGAAAAAGTGGATATTTTGTGAGCTAAAATAGTACCCGTCGCAATCCGTCGCAAATGAGAATTTGTGAAGTTAATTAGACCTGCTAAATGAGTTATTCGGGTTACGATATTACGAGACGGGCTATTTTTGGGTTAATAATTTATCGAGTTATTTTTGAATGAGTCATTTTAGGTTGGGTTATTATGAGTCGTTTTGGTCATTTCGGGTAAAGAATTTACCCTAAGTAAGTCCCTTTGGGACGATCGGGTCACTGCGGCTCTTTCGATTCTCGAATTAGCCTTATCGAATCAGGTTATTCGATTCAGGACAATTTTTTAGGAGACTCTGCACAATTTATAGTTATGTTTACGCGAAAAAACATATTAATAACAGTTTTTCTCATTTAACGACTTAAAATGAGAGTCACGTGAATATTTATAGTGCTAAAATAGTTGAATTCAGGTAGTGAATAGTACTCTTTAACTCAATACCAATTTCGTTAATCCGACAATTGCATAAGAGTAATCTTGGAGTTAAAATGGTTTGAGGTTATGTCTTTTAAATTTCGAATCCAACACCTCCTGAAAAAGGTGGTTAATTTAGGGTCTGTTTGGCAAAACTAGTTGAAAAGGCACCTGAAACCTGAAAAGGTACCTGAAACCTGAAAAGGTAGCTGAAACCTGAAAAGGTAGCTGAAAAGGTACCTGAAAACTAAGACCTGATAAGGTAGCTGATTTTTGTTAAAACTGTTTGGAAACTAGCTGAAAAGGTAGCTGATATTTGACAAAATGACGTAAAAGGACATGGTTTATTATTGATATTTTTACGTTTTTACTATTATTTTTGTGTTATTGTAGACAAATGACCGAAACAAATAGAGTAGTAACTTTTGAAGAGAATCGTGCACTTAAAATGGTACTGGAAAATGCCTACATTGCTACTTCCAGGATTTCTTCATGTACCCTATTTCGAATGAATTGACCATTAAAATCAAGTTATAGGGACAGCTTCAACTACTAGCTTTTATATACAACGAATTTCACAAATTAATATATAACGACTAGGTGAAAAAAAAATTAAACAATATATCCACAAAAATATACTATTGATATAAAATTAGTTTTCTATTAAAGTCATACACACAAAGAAAAATTAATTAAGTTTACGTAAGAATTTTGTAGTGTATTTAATTTTGTTAATTAACGTTATAAAATCCGAGGGTAGAATAGGTAATTAAAAATGAATCAGGTACCTGATTTGTCAAATGCTACCTGAGGTAGCTTTTTATTTCAGGTACCTGTTTCACCTTTTTTCAGTCCAAACAGGTAGTTGCCAAACGCGTCAAAAATAATAAGCTACCTGATTGTTTTGGCAAAAAAGTTACTTCAGGCAAATCAGGTAGCTGAAATGGCTTACCAAACAGACCCTTAATATACGTAGTTTACAAACTATCACGTACTCAGAAATTTACCCAGTACACCCACAAAAACAGCTATGAGTTTCCTCGTCATCCAAAAAAAAGCTCTTTTAACATAATTTCATTCGATTCTCATATGCTATATAATGCAGTTAGATTATTATAAGAATTAAGATAATGAAGAATATTTTAGGAATGATATGAATAATAAGGCAATAATAATTAATGAAAAGGAAATGGTGTAATTGCATTAGGTAACGCGGTAGAAGACAATGAACATATTGACTAGTAGTTGTATTATTGTAATATTGTAATACAAAGTCAAAATACGCCAACAACTATTGGAAATATGTCGTGGGTCGCAACAACCGCCTCAATCTTGTTTGAATCACTCCACCATGTTTGTTAGTAAATTTATGCAACTTTATTAGTGTTGTTGTCCATTAATTCTATTACTTGAAATTCTTGACATTTTCTACAAAAATGGGCATAATATTTTACAAAGAAACTTGCTTATAATAGATATTATCTCTCATAAGTGGAGAACAGATAGTATCATTTTTAGAATAAGGTAAGTGGAAAGACGATTGTGAAGGGCGGAAATAGAGCATTTTTTAGATCGTGTCACTTATATTTTTTAAGTGGGACACTATCCGTTTTCAGTTTGTGGCGGATAGTGCTCGTCTTCAATAAAAATATGTGAATATTTTATATTTTGTGTTATTTTAGTAAGTTGTATGTGGAGAGTAGAGGCATTAAATTTAGGATTTTTTTGTCAAAAACCACCTAATATGTTCATTTTTTTACAAATAACCACCTAATATGTCAAACTTTACAAATAACCACCGGCCTTTCAACATTACTAACCAAACTCACACCTTATTTTATATACGTTAACGTTTTTCTTATTTTCCGACTTATTTACAAAACTACGACTCATATACGACTCATTCTCATGTGAAATACCTATTTTGCCCCTCATTTATCACTTTCCCCAATTACTAATGCTCAGTGAAACATTATCAATCCAACAAGAACCCTAACTTTTACAATCAAGTTCATCCCCAATTAGTTTCCTTTTTGTTCGTTCTACAAATTCCATATAGAAGAAGTTATTTGCAGAATTTGTCTCTAAATATTCAACAAAAATTCCATATAGAAGGAAACTATTTGCACTAGAATGAAAAGCTACCAATTTGTTTTCAATTGAGAATGTTTTGAAGGTAAATTTTCTTAATTAACTTAGTTTTTTATGAAAATATAATTATGAAATGGGTAATTGATTAGATGGGTAATTGATTTGATCATAATTTGGGAATTTTGGACTTTGAGTCCAGCAAACAAAATTTTGACTGTCCAAATAATTTCGGAACTTTAACATTATGATTATGCTCAATAAAGCACTATTTGGGTATTATCCAACCATAATTTCACAAAACCTAAATGAAACATAGATTTTATAGACCATGTAATTTTCCGACGTGATTTTGTATAATTATGAACCCTATAATTGCTCAGAAAAATTGTTGATACAACCTTTTGGTCGTTAAGTTGAAACAATTTTAGGGGTTATAATAAAAGGGAAGGAGTAATAAATGAGGGGCAAAATAGGTATTTCAACTGAGCATGACCTTGTATATGAGACGTAGTTTCGTAAATAAGTCGGAAAATAAGAAAATCGTTAACGTATTTAAAATAAGGTGTGGGTTTGGTTAGTTATGGTGAAAAGGTGGTGGTTATTTGTAAAGTTAGACATATTAGGTGTTTATTTGTAAAAAAGTGAACATATTAGGTGATTTTTAACAAAAAATCCTTAAATTTAAGATGAAAAGTGTTATCAATATAAAACTTAATTTGACATATGATGGGTGAATTGTCTAAAAGATTGATGTGCCTTAGATAGTAGTTTTTCGAAAGCGGATTATTTATAGCTCTTAACGAGGACTGAAAATTTCGTAGAGTATCGGTGCAAAAGTGTTTGGTAAACAAGTTGGAAAAGTAGCATAATTTTGGTGAAATGACTCAAGGAGTGTTTGGTAACGGTGAACCGGTCATTTTTAGCATATTTAAGACTTTTAGCATGTTTGACTCACCAACCTACTATTTTGAGTGTTATGCAAGAGTAGATTGAATCTCAATATATTGTTTTTCAATATGGTGTTCCCCCTATCATGTTCATATTAGTAGATTGTGAAATATGAATCTGTCAACCATTTACACATAAATACAACAATCTATTAACCAAAATTCACTAATTACCAAACACTTCTACTTTAATCTGCTAATTGAAATATACTAGTCAAACCTGTTAATCGAATTTGTTAATAGTAATCTACTGAGTACCAAATATGGCCTTGAAAGGAAATAATAATTATATATACAATATAATTGAAAGGGTATCTAAAACACCTGATTAATGTGTCATGGCAAAAATAAATATGACATGGCAAAAATAAATAGTGACGTGACAATAATTTATTCCATGTGCATTATTAGGATACTAACATATGTGAAAAAAATCTCAATTCCACCATCATAAAATTTACTCTCATAATTAATGGTGAAAAAATAAATGTAACTGAATGAAAAACCTTTAAAATTTCACAATTTACTTTTTGAACCTTCATAACAATAATCAATTACTCTAATTATGTCATATTTTCCAATTTAACTTTTCTACAACTCTTATCGTTTGTGTTATTGTTTTTTCTATAAAATTTATTATACTTTTTGAGGTGGTTGATGGTTTTTTAACCATTATTAGATGATTGTTAATCTCAAAATAGAGATCTTAAAATTTATTATATTTTCTCGATCAACCTATTTGAATTTGTATTTTTCTATTTATGAGTATAATTGTAATATCCGATATTTTTGAGATCCAATTAGGATGCTTTGGGAACCATGTCAACACCCACGAAAGTTAGAAAAGTCAATGATTGACCGTTGGTAAGACTATAGTTGACCAAATGAGTAGTTTGGGGGAGATCGGGTGGGGTCACTCGGTCGAGTGAAAGGACCGCTCGACCGAGTGACATCGAGTCGCCCAAAGGGAGAGTAGAACTCACCGAGTGGCTGACCACTCGATCGAGTGAGCGAGTCACTCGGTCAGGTAAGTGGTCCACTCGATCGAGTGGAGCGTTCACTCGGTCGAGTAAAATCGAGCAGACCGCATGTTTTAAAACCCTTCCCCTTCATTCATTTCATTTCCAATTGTATTCTTCTTCTCTCTAAAATATTTTTCTTCTCTCTAAAAACTCTCCCAAATTCATGTCAAGAGGATTCAAGCTTGGATTTAGAGTGAAATACCTTTATTTTGCTCGATTTATCTTGGTGAATCGTTTTTATACTCCGTTATTTCCGTTTTAGCAAACCCTGGAATTTGGGGGGGGGGGGGTTGTAGGAGTTGAATTAGTGGTTTGGTTAGCTTATATGGGTAATTAGTAGACCTTAATAATGGATTATGGGTGGTATTAATGTATAGGATGAGTACTGACGGTATTGTGTGTATATGTTAGGATACGACGCGGTCTTACGAGACGGATTCTTGACGGAGTTTGAGCTTGCTGAGGTAGGTTAATCCTACTCGGTTTCAATATTATGTCCATTGTATTTGGTGTGTTTGATGTTTGTGTCTCACATGAATAGTATAAGTGATTGTGGCTTGGTTACTATTAATGAATATGAGTAAGTAATCGACGCGATAATGGTGATTAAGCAATGAATGAAACTAATTGGTGAATATGCTAAATGAGTTGAGGAGTACGTATGACATGGATCACGGAATGAATAAGTGAATATGAATATGTTTGTGTTGGTTTATTATATCACATGATGTGTTAGAATTGAAACGGCATCGTCTTATCATGCATTTATCATGATTATTGCGTTATTGTGTATATTGGCATTGGTGACGGTAATAGTGGATGTTGTTGTGGAGACGGAAGCGGTTGAGACACCGTCTTTTGCGTGGGTTGCCTCTTGGAGCTTCCCACTCCAAAAGGGATTTGTACATTAATGACTCGAATTTGGATGGGCACGTGTAGTGAGACACGACGATGCCTAACAGGGGACCACGAGAAGCTCTCGGACCCGGCGTCGTGGGTGCGTTCCTGACACCTTGTGTTGTGAGTACAACTGGGTGTGTCCCGGTACTCGGTGGTGTTTGAGGTGAAAGGTACGGTTGGGTGTGTCCCGGTACTGGGCGGTAAGTGGAAGTGATTCATTTTGTGAGCCATGTCATCATATCGTTTTGCATTTCATTATCATTCCATATTTATAAGTTTAAGTGTATTGAAACTGACGTGTTTGGTGTTGCATAATTGTCACCCATTTCCGGGGTGGCATGTGGTGATCCATATGATATTTCTTATCATATAAGCCTATGGGGAGCATGTTTTGTCAGGTTAGCTTGGTTTTAGGACGTGAGCATTAGACGAGCATTGAAGATACTCGAGTTATTGTGTTTTGAATTTTTGATAGCTAGAGTCGTAGCTAGTAATGAGTTGTATTTTATTTTATTTATCGAGTTGTACGACATTAAATCTTTATTACTAATAAAAGTGTCCTTGATTGTACCTCTGAAATTACTGCCCTGGGAACCGGGAGGGTAATTCCTTGATTATCTTGGTCGGATAATCGGGTGTTACAATAATCATCTCTAACATACGTTATTTTTCATTTCATATCAAGGCATGTACTAACAGAAAGCGTATTAAAGGAAGCGAAAGTGAACCTTCGGTAAATACTAAATAGTAAAGTTTCTAAATTCTAATCCATATGTTTTAAAATTTATGTGTGTTTTTCAAAACAAGAACAAATTATTTTATAGTTTTTATACTAATTTTATTTGTATATATATAAGATTGTAACTAAGGTTTTGTTCTTTTCGGCTGAAACGAGCTGAATTGAATTAATTGGAGTACAGCTTAAAAGAACTAAATTGAGTGAAACTGAGGTGTAGTGATTTTAGTTGAATTAAAAGTTAATTTTGTGAAGAGATTAATTGAACATAATTGATTGAACGACGTAAATAAAACTTAACGGAATACACCCAAGTAAATTTAAAAGAGCTGAAATTAAGTTAGAAAGAACTGGGTTTAAGTACGCAATAAGAATGGTTTTGCCTTGACTTATTTTGGCAAGATAGGAATTTGAATGTACCTTTGTATTAATAAGATAATATTAAGTTAAAATACGAGATCTTTTATTGAAAGTTGGATTTTGAACAATATACGACCCTATATCAAATGAATATGGGTTGGTAAAAAAATATGACATTTTTGTTTCAATTTCAAGAGTAATTCATCCATAATCTAGCTTTTGTGTGTTGTCCCAAAACAGTAGGTTTTGTTATTTTCCTAAAAAGATATCCAATGACTTTCTCTCTCTAGAGAGTTTTGCCTCTCCACGTGAGAGCTAAAGAAATTCCAAAAAACCTAAAAAATAACTTAATCTTCAATCATTCTTATTCTGACAACAGACACTTTTTCCAAAAATTTCTTTCTCTGCTTTTTACTTTCCCCATTTGCACGCTTCTCTTTGATTGGTGGTTGAGTCTCTCAATGCTGCTTTACCTGTTTCATCAGAAACTCTCAAGTTTCTATGCATGCAATCATTGTAATAGAAAGGGGCTGATTGGAGGGGATTTGGAAAGCTAGAGTTCGCGTTTTTCTTTGCCAATCAATTTTATTTGAGTGTCTGACATTTCTGAATATTTCCTTGGTGAAACGTTAGGGCTTTCGAGTTTCCTTCCTGGACTGTGAGTATATAAGGACATAAGGTGGTGTTTGCCATTCTGCTTGGCATTCCACCATCTTCTTTTCTTTCTTTTTTAAGTTCTGTTTTTGTGTTTTGCCATGGCTGCTAACAACCCTTCGGGTAGAAGGAAATACGAACATGCAGGTGGTCAGGGGTTCTATAGACGTAGTTTAAATCAAGATTATGTTAATAATTCTACGCCTTTCACCAATCGTGGAGATTATCACCAGACACATCCTAATGCGGAGTTTTCACCTAACAATCCAGAGCATGTGAGTGCATGGAGGTTTCCGAGAACTGGGCCTGTTTTCAGTCTGGATCCTGCAACCCTAGGAAAGTCAAGAGAGTTCTGGAGCCATTGTGTGTTAGGGTTCCTTGTTGATTACCGTGTGTTTAAAGTGACGAAGTTGCAGGATGTCATTAATACGAAATGGGATACAAGAGGTCGTATTGAGGTCTTAAAACTGGGGGATCTGTACGCGTTGCACTGTGAGAATAAGGAGGACCAGGAAGGCTTGCTCAAGAAGACATATGCAACTTTTTTTGGGGTCTTGATGGTGTTTACGAAATGGTTCCCAGACAGTATTCCGCGAGCTATTCGTTTTCCATACGCGGATGTTTGGGTTCGTATTTACGGACTTCCATTTGAGTATTTATTTATGGAGGTGGCAAATATTGCTGGTCATCTACTGAGCAATAATTATGAAGTTGAGCCATTTGTTTTGAAGCCAGATAAGGACTACCTAAGGGTAAAAGCTAGGATCCAGTTAAACGAACCATTGGCGCCTGGATTCTTTCTCTCTATGGAAGGTGGGTATCTTCTTTGGATTCAATTCCGTTACGAAGATGTCTTCAAGTACTGCATTCGTTGTGGTAAAATGGTTCATGTGGGGTCATGCTGCAAGGAGAGTATCACAACCATCGTTTCTAGTGTGAATGGATTGCTAGACAAGGCTCAAGGTAAGGGTTTTATCGTTTTTCAAACTACTAGTAACCACACAATGTTTAACTTAGACCTTAGGGCTACTCCTTCGACCACAAAATTTGTCTCTGCTAAGGTTAGACTTGATTCAGAAAGTGATGATGAGTATCGTGGTTCTGGACCGGATTTAGAGGAGGAGTTGATGGTGGACTTTGGTGTAGGAGCTACGCCTGGAGGCCGTGTTTACCCAGGTATGAAGTTCAGTGTTACGGCTCAGCCTTTTGCTGGCCTAGTCTTATTCAATATCAATCAACAAAATGATACTGGTGGAGGGGACGAGTTAAATGGTGGTATTGTTGCTGATGAAGTGGGTTTGCAGAGTAATAATATGGATGTTAATGGTAAGGGTAAGGGGGATACCATGGGTAATCAGGGTGATGGTTCAAAAGAGGATGGAGTTGACATGGTGATCATGCAGGACCTATGGATAATACCGATTTTTTCCAAAACCTAAGTGCTGGTGGTGGGGGGGAGGATACATCTTTGATGATACTGCTGGAAATGCTGCAGGGGTTCATCACTTGCAGTATGCTACTGCTGGTAACTTCCCTAATCAGGCGTCAAATGATCCCTATGCACTTTATACGAATTATGATGGCCTTGTAAGCACTACTCCTGTGGACAGAAATACTTACATCCAAGAAGCAATATTGAATCGTGTAGAAGGTGACTTTAATTGGGCACGGCTCGATGATGAGAATAGGGGATATTCTCAGATTTTTGATCCCCCTGCAACTGGTTTACCGGTAGCATATTACTATAATTATTATGGGATGCTTCTAATGGGAACATGCAGGGTATGGATAACATCAGAACTGAAGATATGGAGGTGGAAAATGGAGCTAATAATGAGAATGACAATTTGATTATTACTATTGAAGACTCTTCTTCATCTAATTATACAACTCCTGATGATCCTATTACTAGTTCTGATTCCATGAATAGCAAGAGAATGTCATCTTCTGATTCTGATGACTTTGGTAATATCCCTGTAAGTCCAGTCACTGATGTTAACACCACACTCTCTCTAAATGTTGATTATGGAAAGGTGACCTTGCCAAGTGATGATGAAATGAGTACTAAACAGTCTGCTAAGTTTTTTACTGAATCTGTGACTTATGAAGATGCTGTTATTGCTAATTCTAGTATCTTTGAACCGACTGTGAACATTGCTGTGTCTTGGGGAGAGGGTTTGGCAGAAGGGAAAGCTAATGGATCTGGGTTCTGGGCTACTGATGGAACTTTTGTGGAGAAGGCAGACTCAGCGCCTCATATCTTAAAGTGTCTAGAGAATAAGGTTGTTTTGCAGGAGACTGACCTGGTGACCAGTGCTGGTGATTGCTCCTGGGATGAAGCCGATATTGTCCTACCCATCAAGAAACGTAAATGTATGTCGGACACGATGGAGTGTAATGTGCCTGCTGTTACCTTAGTGAACATTGGCTACGCTAAGCCATATTTAATGCAGCTCTGAAAGAAGATGAAGAAGGCTGATACGCCTGGTAATTTGGACCAGTTGGCACAAGGAAGCAGAGGCTTTTGTATGAATGTAGCGGATATGGAATGTAGCAGTTCAAGTGAGTCATCTGTGGCTGGAGGAATGGGATTTGCGGAGGTTGGCCCTATGCAACCTCCTCGCCAAGAATGAGAATGCTCGGATGGAATTGTAGGGGCATCAATGAGACGCTCTCCCTTATAATTCCGAAGGTTAGGGCGTTGGTTCTTGAATTTAACTTATCATGTATTTTTCTTTCGGAAACTAAATGTAGTGTGGCAAAAGTGACGAGTTATTTCAAAGGGATGGGTTTTGTTAATGTAGCCGGTTGTGATGCGGTAGGTAATTCCGGAGGTCTTTGGTGTGGTTGGCGAGTTGGGGTTAGGTTCACAATGCACTATTCTTGTAAAAGTTTTGTGATCCTCTTGAATAATGAAAAATCGGAATTACCTTGGTACTTGGTGTATTTGTATGGTGAGCCGGATCTTTCTTTTCGTTCACATGTTTGGGATGAGCTTAGCATCTGGATTGATGGGTTCTCTTTTCCATTTGTCATTTTTGGAGACTTCAATCAAGTCGAGTATACTTCGGATAAATACAGTACTAAAAAGGGCACCATTGCGGGTTCTCTTAACTTTCACAATTGGAGACTTCGTCATGAGTTAATCGATATTCCTTTTAAAGGACCAAGGTTTACGTGGACTAATAATAGAAAGGGGTTCAAAAGGGTGTTTGAAAGGCTTAATAGGGGTTATGGGTCAAAAAATTGGTTCTCTTTATTTCCCGACTCTGGTATTATTCACTCTCCTATTCAAATCTCTGACCATGCGCCTATTGTTCTTGACCTAGTCCTTATTGTAAACTCGAAGGCTAAGCCCTATAAGATTGATGCTTGGTGTTTGAATAATCCGGAATGTCAGATGATTATTAATAATACGTGGTGTAATACCCCGTATATTAGACTCGGTCAACGACAGTATAACCATGTTTTATACAAGTATTTTAAATAGAATGTTTATAAAGTATTTTACGTAAACTGTTATTATTTTATAAATCGTATTTCTACGATTAGTTCGTATTTCATAATCATTTGATATTTGATAATTATTTCATAAAATGGCGTTTCCTTCGTACTTCTTTAATTTTAATAATATATTTATAATTAAATATATTTCCTATTTTATATTTATTTCTCATATATACATAATTTCTATTCTGGTTTATTTAAGTCGGAATTTTATTTAAATCCTAAATTTTATATATTCTTATGTAAGCGCTAATAATTTTATATTAATTTAATTAATATACTTTACGTAATTTAATTATTATAATTAAACATATGTACTCGTCTATTTTAAGTTACGAATTAGAAGCGGAATATAGACATGTAAGTGTCTTGGGATGCGTGATGGACCGAATAAGAGGAGTGTGGACTCGGGTATGACTGAGTAGAAAGAGTTGGGCTCGGGTTGTGATAGTAAGAGGCGTGTTATACAACTCCCTTTCCATCCAAACATACAAACCCTAATCCTTACCATCGACAAACTTAAACCAACCCTTTTCATTCATCGACTAAACAACCTAAAAACCCTACTTCGCATAGATGAGCGTGACACTGAGGAAGAACGACATACAACCATCATCATCGTCATCATCATCGTAGTAAGTCTATGTTGCTTTCGTTTGTGGAGTCTTTTTACGCCCTAGTATACGAGTTATGAGTCGTAGAGTCTATCATCGTCATCACCATTTATAATTGCTTTCATTCGTTGTTTGGGTTAATAATTAATACAAGTTTATGGGTAACTGTAGTAGGGTGTTTATAGTTTATGATTGGTGGTGGTAGGGTGGCGCGTGGTGGCCGAAGCACCACCATAGAGGGGTCGTGGGTTCGTACAGGAACAGGGGAAAAACAGGCGAGAGGAGCGTGTTTTGTAGGTGTTTTGCAGGTGGTTAGGGTGGTGTCGAGGCCTGGTGGTTCCCACCAGGGAGTCATGGGAGGTGAGAGAAGGCGAGGGTGGTGTCATGTGGTGGTTAGAGTGGTGGCAGTAGCGGCTGGAGTTGGGTTTTTGTAGTGATTATAACTGTTTGTGTAGGAGTATAGTGCATGGGGTTGAGTCGGGTTTAGCGGCTGCCGTGGTTGTTTCATGAGAGCACGATGGCATGAATGGGCCAACCCGGAACCACCGTATGTCAGTGGGATAAAGGTGGTGGCCATAGGTGGTGTGAGACTGGTGGTTAGCGAGAGTGGCGTGAGAAAAGAGGATGGTTGGATGACGGAACGGAGTATACTTGTTGTGTGAAGGCTATTTCGACGGCCTGTTTAGAGCGGTTATGGTGGCCTCTGGTGGTGGCTAATGGGTGGAAGTTGTAGTGGGGAGTACGTAGTTAAGGTTGGGTCCAGTGGTGGCAGTTGTCGGGGACCGGGCTAGTGGTGGCGGTGTCGGGAAAAAGGGCTGTAACAGACCTATTGTCCGTGTTTTCCTGTTGTGTATACGCGGGAATCAAGTTAGTGAATTGTTTGTGGTTTATGGTTGCACGTGCTATTGCTTAGCAATTATTATTATTATTATTATTATAAAACGGGAAATTTTATTAAAAATAAAGGAAAAATTACATGAAATTTGTGGGCACCCGTGAAATTAGCTGGGCGCCCACTCCCTTAGCAATAGCAAAACTAAGGCGAGTAAAAATAAAAGCAGCACTCCGCGATCCGGCATCCTGGGACACAGAAAACTTCTGAATCCGCTTGAGCAAGGAAACAGCATCTGCCCCCAATTCCCCCAAGGAAGAGAAGGAGAAAGGCAAGAAGCCATAACCATGCGCCGCACACAAGTCCCTGTACTTGGCGCACTTCCTCCGAGCAGCATCTACCACCACCCCTCCTGGCACAAAATCAATCATGCCCGACTGAGTCAAAGGAGAGGACCCGACCAAATCTACACAAACATCGCGCCCCCGGTCCCAAGAATAGAGCAGCAAATCAGCAGGTCGCAAAGGCCCACCCGCACCATCGATCAACCCAATATCCACCTCCCGACCAGTAGTAATCCCCGACCGGTAGCAAATATCCAAATAAGTATCACGAACCAGATTATGCCGATGCTTGACACCGACAGCACTAACGCAAGAGACAGCATGGTCCCCGTAGATATCCCCCTCAAAAACCCGGGAACAAGCAGAACAAGGAACGGACACAGAGAACAACGGAACACCCAGCCGATAACTGAGAACGCACCGGTAAGTCCTACTGTTCATAGTCTGCCCCAAGCCGGAAATAGGAACCACACGCAACCAGTCAGATGAATGACCGCCCACCTGAGACTTCCAAAGCGCAATCTGACGAGGAGTCAAAGAGAAATCCGATCCTGCGGAGGCAACAACCCTCGTGAAATAAACATCTGCCAAGTTTTTCATAAGTTTGGTGGCAGTGATTTCAGAAGGATTGCTCAGAAAATCAGATCCCGTAACGGCAGCAAAAGCACCCAGAGCTGACTGAAAAGAAGGTCCGGTGTCAAGGACATCCGAAACCCGAAGAAGCCGATTCTGCAGATCCACAGACTGCAACCGAGAAGCAATGAAAGCATAGTGCAGGACGTCACTGGCAGCATACACACCCAGCCCACCAAAGGAAAAGGGGAGGGTGGCAAGTCGCCACTGCCAGTCACCAAAACCCGGGCCAGAAGCAGTGACGATACGCTCTAGATGTGATCGCAAAGCCGCGTCAAAAAGTGGCGCAGCGGTCCCGAAAGCATCAGGGGAACAAGTACGCAAAGCGAAGTAAAGCTTCGAGATACCAGTACATGCCCGGAGCAAAAGAAGCTCACACTGTGGATCATCAATCAGGGAGACGGAGTCCATGAGCCCAATAGTCCGAGCCACTCTCCCCATCACAACCTCACTACGAAAATCTGGGCACAGACTCACCGGACCACCAAGGACCTGGACACCACGCAGCGGACGAGCAATATCAGAAGGAAAAACACCCAAATCCCGGCTTCTGGGGTCTTCAGCCGGCCAAAAAACCTCGGTCTTGCCAATATTAAGATGAAGACCTGATCGCGGCCCATCCTCCATAATCATCTCCAAAACCTTCCCCACAACCATGGTATCCCCGATAATAGTGCCATTATTATTATTATTATTATTACTACTACTACTACTACTACTAATGCTATTATTATTAATGCTATTATTATTAACACTACTATTATTTATTCTTCTTATTAGTATTATTATTAGTATTATTAGTTTTATGGGTGGATAGATTTGTTTAATAGGTTAGTTTAGTTTATGTTCTTAATAGTTTAATTAGTTAATTATGTGTTGTATTCAATTAGTTTAATTTACTAAGTTGGTTTATTTGTTTTATCTAGTGACGATATTTTATGAACGGACTAATTAAGTTAAATTAATTAGATGCATATAATATATAGTCTCGTTGTGCGTAATATAATTTCTTTAATTAATTAGATAAAGAGATATAGTATATTTGTCTACATAATTATATTAGTTAGTAATTATTCATATTATACTAGTTAGGTGACGATTTTGAGGTGACATAATTCTGTTTACCTACTGGCTTGCTATTGGATTATATTCCTATCCAGGTAGGATACACTGACCTTATACTCTATGATGTGTTATGAATGGATGTGATACTGTGTGTTACGGACGCTGAGTATGATTGATATGAGAATGATATTGATTGGATTGAGTGATGATTATTATTAGTATTGGTATGCGCATTACATTATTTAATAGCATGATTGATTAAGAGTATTGTTGCATTCACGAGCATGACATGTGCATTGGATACGGATTTGAGATGAGATATTATTGGGCCCAGGCTAGTTCTGCAGGACTAGACCTGGTGACCTCAGTTGTTATGCTGGTGTTCGGCGACGGCCGATTATAGTCTGCCAGGAGGTTCGGTATGGCTGGGTGTTACGGGTTTGAGATTGAGATTTGTGATTGAGAATGAGATTGAGATTGAGCTCGAGCATATCATTGCATTTGCATATCATAATTGTTGCATTATAGTTTTGTGTTACCCTACTCAACCGCGAGGTTGACAGTGTATTCGTGCACACCTACGATGATCCGGAATGGGGAGTAGATTCTACAGGTCAGAGACAGATGAGCTAGGAGCTGGGGCAGGAATGTGAGATGCATACTTTGGACCGACTTAGAATTATATCACATCTAGAGAAGTCATCAGTTGTATTTTCTTCTCCGTTATGTAATAACTGTAATAACCAAAAGTTTAAATTTTATCAGTTTTATATAAAGTACTTTGGTTGTTTTACGTTGTTATTCACTACCTCGGATATTCCGAGATGGTAACAGCTCTTTTTATTTGAGAATGTCTTGCTAAAGGCTCTTAAATAAATGGGGGTGTTACACGTGGAGCAGGGAGGTGAATGAAACTTCTTCGTTTGTTCTAAGGAAGAAGATGTCTAAAACTCGAGGGGTTATTAAGAAATGGGAACTAGATAAAAGGGATGAGTGGAAGGCAAGATGGAATAAATTTGATGAAAATCTTTGTGTTAATTTAGATGAGGGTTTGGATTCGGGAACATTTGAAGGCTTCGATTCGGCTAATAATGAAGTTACTGAATTTGCTAAGGCGGTTAGTGTGTATTGGAAGCAACGTGCTAAGGTTAATTGGGCTATTGATGGTGATACGTGTACAAATTTTTTTTCAATTGGGTGAAAGGAAGAGCTGGTCGGAATTATATTCATGGGGTTAAATGTGAATCGGGTGATTGGACGTTTGAGAGTTCTTTGGTGGCGAATCCTTTAGGAATCGTTTTATGTCCATTTTTTGTCCGAGTGATGCCAATCTCGGTAATGGTGAGGGTGATCTTGCTAGTAATTTGGAGGATTGTGCTTTCTTTTCTATGATAACAAATAAAGTATGTCCGGATGATGTTGATTTGTTGAGCAAACAGTTAACCCGACAGGAGGTTAGAAGGGCTGTTTTTCAATTAGGAGCTCTTAAATCTCCTGGGCCTGATGGATTCCCGGCCATTTTCTTTCACAATTTTTGGCATACTATTAAGCATGATGTGACTAAGGCTGCTCTTGATGTTCTGAACTCCGGGGTCTTACCAGGTGAGTTTAATCGTACTTTTATTACTTTAATCCCTAAGACTGATTGCCCGGAGAAAGTGGAGGACTACCGTCCTATTAGTCTCTGCAATGTCATTATGAAGATTATCACTAAGTGCATCCCTAATAGGATTAGCAAGGTTATGAAATATTTGGTTAGTCCCTTTCAAAATGCCTTCATTGAAGGAAGGCAGATTTCAGATAATGTCATCCTTGCTCAAGAATTGTTCCATAACATCAATAATCATAGATTAGGGAGATATGGGAAGTTTGCTTTTAAAGCCGATATGAGTAAAGCCTATGATAGAATTAAGTGGCCTTTTCTGGAGAAAACTTTGTTGGCTTTTGGATTCCCTGAAAGGTTGGTACATTTAATCATGACTTGTGTATCTTCTGTTTCTTATGAGGTTTTGCTTAATGGTGCCCCCTTAGAACGTTTCAATCCTCAGCAAGGTGTTAGACAAGGTGATCCCCTCTCGCCGTTTCTGTTTATCCTGTGTATGGAAGTTCTATCTCAGAACCTTTTAAGGGCGGCTGAGGCTGGTAACATTTTCGGTATCAGGTTATCTTCGAATTCTCCTCCTATTTCACACATTTTCTTTGCAGAAGATTCTATCTTCTTCCTGAATGATAGGGGGAACTCCTTTGAGTGTCTTCAAAGGATTCTTGACCGGTTCTATCGTTTATCTGGTCAAGTGTTTAACGAGAAGAAGTCAGGCATACATTATTTTTAGTCCGAATTTTACTTTGGCAAGAATGAGGGTTGGTCTAAAGACGATTAGGGTTAAAAATAATAAGGGAATTGGGAAGTATCTTGGCATTGAAACTGATTTTGTGAAATCCAAGAAGGAGTTTTTTAGTGAGCTGCTGGATAAGGTTAAGAAACGTCTTGCTTCTTGGAATGGCTTATTTCTCTCGGCTGCGGGTAGGTTGACTTTAATCTCCTCTGTTATGTCCACCTTATCTAACTATGTTCTATCGGTATTTAAGATACTGATAAGTGTAACGAAGAAAGTGGATGCTCTGTTGTCACAATTCTGGTGGGCTGGGGTGAGGTCGAGGAAAACTATCCATTGGACGAGTAGATTGTTTACGAGCCTCCCGAAATCGAAGGGAGGATTAGGGATTAGGAATATCTCCTGTATGAATAAGGCCTTACTTGGGAAAGTGGCTTGGAAGATCATCTATGATCGGGAATCAATCCGTAGCCGTGTGTTCTTTGATAAGTTTTTTAAACCTAAAACGTTGCCTACGATGGAAAATTTGAAGAACGGGTCTTCTTGTTCGTGGGGTTGGAAGAGTATTCGATTGGGTCTCGATCTTGTGCTTCCTAATATTGGATGGAAGTTTGGACCGGGTTCTACGCTTAATGTTTGGTCAGTCGGTTGGGTTAATGGTGAAATTCCCGAAATACTAAGGTGCGATGGTTTTTCTACACCTCCCTATATCAACTCTCTTGTCATTGCAGATTTAATTCGTAATGATTTGTGTTGGAATGCGGATTTGGTTGGTGATATTTTTGAAGAAGATTGGGTTGTTAAAATCCTTGCTATGCCTATTTGCAACAATGGTAATAAGGATTATGTGTTTTGGAAGCATTGTAGTGATGGAATCTACTCGGTTAAATCTGGATATGGAATATGTTTTCAAGAGTTTTTTGAGAAGAAGTCAACTGAGAAGGATAAGTTGCACATGGCAATGGATTCTAAAGTGTTCTGTAAAAAGAAGTTGTGGCATTTGCCGGGACCCAACAAGTGGAAGACTTTCTTATGGCGAATCCTCGCGGGAGCGCTGCCTGTGGGTAGTGAGTTTTCTAAACGTAATATTGACGTTGAGTATTCTTGTGCTCTGTGCTCGAACCCATTGGAACTGGAAACTTTGGAGCATTTATTTAGAGATTGTGTTGTCTCCAAGAGAATTTGGGCTTCTTCTACCTTAGGAATTAGACCGGAACACTCTAGTTATATTTCTTTGTCTGGATGGATTATGAATTGGTTTTCCTTCTTTTATAAGGAGCCTGATTCTGAAGAGAAAATTGTTATTTTTCTGGCTACGCTCTGGTATATGGAGGTGTAGGAATGATATCCTCTTCAATGGTAAGTCGTTCATTGGTAAGGGGATCTTCTCTTTTATTAATGATCTGGTTGTGAATGCTAGGGTGGCTGCTGATACTAAGATGGATCATAGGCTCCTTGGCCCGCAGGAAAACCCAAAGGTTTTGTTGGAGGATCTTAAGAATTTTATGCCTTGTTCCTTTATTGGTAGCAATGTTTTGTGTAGAACCTTCAGGATTAAAGTGGACGCGACTTGGAGGGAAAATCTTTCTGCTTCTGCAGGTTGGGTGGTGTATGATCCAGGAGGGGGGGGGGGTGATAGCTAAGTGTGGGGAAGCTTTTCTTGCTGAATCAGCTATTCAAGCTGAGACGTGGGCCATCAGACGTGTGCTTAAATGGGCTTTGTTGAGTGGCATTAACCACGTTGATGTCCTGTCTGACTGTCTTTAGAGCCTTTTGCAGATCCTTGGAGCGGCGAAACACTTCCATTCGATCAAGGGGATTATTGAAGATATTGAAACCTTGTCTCTTAATTTTCATTGTTTAAATTTTAGTTTTATCCCTAGGCATTTAAACCAGGTGGCTCATGGCCTGGCAAAAAATGCAATGTCTGTTAGTTAAGCGTGCCTTTTACTGCTGTCAAAAAAAAAAGTGTGTTATCCCAAAACGAGTTATAAATAATTATTAAGTGGAGGTAAATAGTCGGGCAAAAAAAAAGAAAAAAAGAAACCCCTTCTTAATGTAAAAATCATGATAAATACTTTAAAGTTACTGTTGTGATATGACACGTGCAACGCCTGGGCTTGAATTATAGTAAAAGAAAGATTATTTAACAACTTTAGTAACTCAATTAAAAAAAATGTTGATTACAACTCAATAAAAAATAATATTACCAAATAAAATTATCGTCTGAACCAAGTAAGACTCGATGATGTCACGCGTCCTCCAATAACCCCACCAACAGCTCGGAGCGACCAAAAGATCACTTGTTGAGACTCGTTGCTCATCATTTGTCAAGCAACCGCGGACAAGTAAGAGAAAAAAAAAACACAAACACTACACAAGGTCATTAATAATTAACAAATTTAACCACGAGTATACAAGATAGACTCACAACAACAATACTCACATATTATCATCATAATCCTCCCTCAATGTATATATACCCCATAGTAACCTGTGTCTGAACCGCAACGCTGACACCAATAGTTCTCATCCGCAATATGTAACCACCCGCTACTGGTGCCAGATCGCAACACTGGTTATCTAAAATCCCACTCATCACAAAAAGTGAACCCAAATCTTTAATGTACACATCCCCTTTGTGACTGAAGTCACAAGAGGCGATACATGAGGATGAAGTCCATCTCCCGACATAACTTCACAATCCCAACCACAACCCTCATCTTCATCAACAACACAATAATAGTCTCAACATCATATAAACATCAACAATCTTACAATTAACTATGCAACTATATTGAGTAGAGAAATCCTACCTTTTAGCAATACTCGGATCACAAGCAATCAATTACGATCCTTCATAAATTCATCATCCTCATAACATAATTATGTGTAATTACTACATGTCTAACCATGCAAATATTCTAGACTTCTCATAATTATGTGTAATTACTACATGTCTAACTATGCAAATATTCTAGACTTCTCATAACATAATTTGTGTTTATCGGGGATTCCCCTTTCTCTCTCTTAAAAAAACCCCTTTTTCTCTACCAAAACAAACAGCAAACCCTACTGTGTTGCCGCCGCCGCCACCCTCCAATCACACCAACCCTTCTACCTCCTTCTTTTCGTCGGAGATGAGTCCATCTGGCCTATCTCCGGCGATCTTTCACGCTATGTTTGGTTTGTGGTCACATCAGAACTGATTTCCCCTTTCTCCTTCTTCCGTTCCCGGTCGCGCGTAGTGAAAGGTGGTGGTTGGGTGTTTCTGAGGTCGTTCCGATCGTCGTTCCACTGTCCTGTCTTTGTAAGTTGTGCATCTATTCGGGACGTCACCCTCTTCCTTGCCCCTTCTCCTTTCTCGGGTTGTTCCTTTGGTTTAATCCGTTTTGTGGTTGTTGGTTGGTTTGATGAGCATAGCTCATTTAGGTGTTTGTTTTATGTGGTCTTGATTCATGGGATTTTCTGGTGGTACCCCTTTCCCTCGCCCCTTCCCCCCACCGTTTGTATCCTATGGGTCGTTGTTGTGTCGCTTGTTGTCCTTTTCCTGTGAGTCTGTTGTATGCACACCATTGGTCCTGGGGTGGTTCGTCTGAATTTTGGAGTCTCAGTGGGTTGCTGGGTTGTCTTGGTGGAGCGGGTGTTGTGTTTTGGGATGGTGGATTGTGCGTGAGTCGGTCGGGGAAGTAGCTTTTTGGTGATGTCCTTACCCTTTTGGTTTTTGGCGTGATGGAAGGTGTGTGTTGGGTTTTGGTCGTGTTTTTGGTGGGTTTGAATGCGGAAGTGGCTTTTGGTTTTTTAATGGTTTGTCGGAATAAATTAGTCTTGTTTTTCTGTCTTTTTGTTGGGTTTCTTAACCTCTTATTATGATTTTAGTCATACTAATTTTAATTCATAATCTCATAGATCTTGTTGCATGCATAACTAGATGATAGCCAAAACATATGAAGAATGAAATAGTCCTTACATTGCTTGAGTTTCGGCTAAATGGGCACAATCAAAGACTCCTTCTTTGATTGTTCTTGAGCTTATATCAAAGGATGATCCTCCTAGTCCCCAATATAGAAGACCTCCAATGAGTAGGCACCAAGACACACTCTAATAATATTTATGTTTGATTTTACTAGAATCTCACACAAATAACCTAGTTATTACTATTATTATCATATAATAATTAAGGTGAATGAACAATATAAATTGTTCTTTTGAGCTTGGTGATACACGGCTAAGAACAAGAAGAGGGAGAGTATTTTCTCACTTAAAATCTCTCTAAAACTTGCTTGTGTATCTTGTAAGAATGAATAATGGTTGAGTACACAACACACTCATTTGAGTGTATGTTTGGACGGTTAGGTTGAGGTACCCTATGCATGGGCACCAATACACCACTTGTCATGATTTAACTATATTTGAATAAACAATTTTTATCATATAAAAATTCAAACATAAGATAATAATGTACAATGTGATTGAAGTGTGATGAGCTATCACACGGTCCAAACCATACTACCATGTTCATTTTATCACATATAAAATGGACATCATAAGTTTAACTAATTTAAACTTAATTATCATGAAATAATAATCCCATTATTATTAAAACATTTCTGTTATAAATTCATTCTTAAATAATGTTTCATAAACATATTAATTTTAGTAATGACATATCATTCACTAAAATTTTACAACTTATAATCATATTATAAGTATATTCCAAACTCGGTATAAACTAGGATTGATATGACTCGAATCATATACGACCATATCGTTTTCTTATCAAGAGAGTTGTCCTAAAGGTGTGACCTAAAGGGATCGACTGATCACCACCGTCTTACGACAGTAATGTTAAACTCTAGTAAGCCAATCATTACCGATTAATGTTGATCAGTCGACTATATGAAAAGGATCATCCCATGAGTATTCTTATTGTAGATTTATCAGTACTTAATATTTTACTGACGTGATCGCACTATTGTTGAGGACACATTTCCCAACAATCTCCCACTTGTCCTCGACAAGTGTGCGTCACCAATTCTCTTGTCCTATTATGTCATCTCCCACTCAATGCAAGGTGTCTTGCAGGTCGTACTTGCATTTGATCATATCTTGAGTAGTTTTCCTCGATCTGGAGATTTAACTGCTTTGACCGGAATTATCTACCATAGATACCTTCCGAGCGTGGCCACGCATTTCCAGTTAAACTTCTCCTCGAGTGGCCTTGAGATTTAAGACAACCCTGACAAGGGGTTGGACAATTCCTATCCTACTGTTCCCTTCGACTGGCATAGTCCTATCATGACCCAAAAGAAGCCCATTTGACCCCCTTTAACGGTTGATCGTAGAGCTAAAATCAAAGTCACTCTGAAAACTACGTCATCTTAGGCGAACAGTCTCAAGTCAAAGAATTGACTAGCAAGAATACATATAGTAGCTCTTGCCACGACCAGGCTAATTATAAAATTTCCAGAACTCTATAAGCGGTCACAATATGCCCGACAAAGTGCCTCATGCAGTCTGCCTATGTGATCGACTAGTCATACTTTATGACTCTATGGCATTTGAACTTGCCATCAATCACTTCACATTCTAGTTGCTTCGAGACGTCACCTCATACAAGCAACTAGGGGCTATACTAAGTCTATCTGGTCCACTTAATGGGGTTCAAATTGTCTCTACAACCCATCCAGATTTGACAAAGTATATAAATAAGTAGTTTTAATGTAAAACATAAAACTTTAAATAATAAACGCGGTTATCATATATGAACAATAAAGCTTGTATTTCATATCACATAACCTAGTACATGTTCGGCATACGCCTTAAACCCATAGATAAAATATGAGCATCATGCTTAGCTTGTGATAGTGCTTTGGTTAAAGGATCAGCAACATTTTCTTCTGTCCCTACCTTACATATCACAATTTCCTTTCTATCTAGAAAATCTCTAATCACATGATATTTTCTTTGTACATGCTTCGATCTACTGCTAGACTTTGGCTCCTTAGCTTGAAAAACAGCACTACTATTATCACAATAGATGGTGATAGGATCTTCGGCCTCAGGAACTACTCTTAGTCCCTCAAGAAACTGCCTAATCCACACTGCTTCTTTTGCAGCTTCACATGCTGCTATGTACTCAGCTTCCGTTGTAGAATCCGCAACTACTGGCTCCTTATAGCTCTTCCAACTAACGGCACCACCATTAAGGATAAAGACGTATCCAGCCTGGGATTTCATATCGTCTCTATCCGTTTGGAAGCTAGCATCTGTGTAACCCTTTACACTTAGCTCATCCTCCCCACCAAACACC